>CALSCE010009645.1:637426-756988 GCA_943593645.1 Bovichtus variegatus | reverse complement strand
AAAAAAAAAAAAAAATGATATGATGATGCTATATGATAGACCTATTAAGTAACCCAAACAAAGTGCATTAATGTCAACACATCTCCTACACATCACAACACAGAGATATTATGTCCAAACCAACACGAACCTATATTAATTTTTTAATAGAAGGATCTTTGCAGCCTGTGCACACATTATAAATATAAATGCACCTTCCCCTGTGTAGCATCACAAAAAAATAACCAGAGACAAAAAACTATAAATACAAAGAGCTATACACCATGGCAGGTGCAACAAGCATAATTAAGCCATATACATTAAATAACCTGCAAAATAAAATGCCACCAGAGCAGGCAACACAGACATGTATAAACAATATAAACTGCACAGCGTCTGCAGACACAAGCACACGTAGCAAAAGAAAAGAGCTGCACAGCTTTTGCACAAAGTGTAGAGCACAAAACTCGGCCTTGTCTCGCAACAATGACTTTCTCCTCTGTAGCCATTCACAACAATCACAATGTGTTCTTTCTGAAGGGCTTTGTGCGAGTCTTGAGCCTCGCGAAGTCCTTCCCAATCTACTCCAACGTCTCTGCTCGTGTAAAGCCAGTCCACTGCGCAAAGTGTTCAAACATGTTGAACTGAAAGAGGCTCTGCAGTCAAATCAGGGATTATTGTCACCAAAAAAAAAAAAAAAAAACAGCAGAAAGGCCTCAATGGAGGTAAACATTCCTGAGTGAACGCAGAAGTCACCTGAAGGGGTCCATGTTAGCCAGCACGCACCTGTCGTTTAACGCAGTGCCATAGGAGTGTTAGGTGTTAACAGTTAACGGTTAACAATGTTAAAGTTGTCTCTTCAACCAAAGTTATGTTGTTATTTAGTTATTATGTTTTTCTAAATGTCAAAAAGAAATGCAGAGGCTACACTGCTGATAGTTCAATTGTGCGCATACTTGCCACAGAAACTTCAGTTTGTCACGGCGAGCTGTGGTGTTTGTTTACGTTTGGCGTCGTGCACGTGCAACGCTTGCAGGTCGGAAGTTGGAATGTTTAAACTTGGAAGGTTCCGATCTCCGAGGTGTCTTGAATGCGGCATAATGTGCTCTACGTGTGGTGCATAAAACACGTGATTAATGAAGGCAGGCGCAGTCTCTGGTTTTTGTTTGTTTTAATTAACATATACAGAGGTAAATCTAATTACTATGGCTTACTACGGAGCCCGGGAAGGGGTATGATTTTGGGGGGAAAATACATCTGAAATGTAGGCTATATGTATGCTACTGTAGTAGAAGGCTATAAAGTATGCATGCAATGGAAATACTCAAGTAAAGTATTGCAGTACTTAAGTAATTGTACTTAATTACTTTGTTCACCTGTGGATACTCACTCCTCTGTCACCTACCGATTTATGATGAGAAGATTAGGCTATGTACCAGTGATTAAATGGATGATTATATCATTTAAATTGATTATATGTCAATGGGAAGCAGAAAATGTGAACTGTCAGTGTCATTTGTTAACCACCGCACAGTAGACAAAAAAGCATAATTCACACTGCCACGATGAAAAATGAGTATTGGCTATAAAATATTCCATTTGTCATCTTCAGCAACCTAATTCCATTTCACACACAGATCAGTTGTATCAGTGGCAGCTCGTCCTCATTTAAAACCATTAATGACTTTCCTCCAGAGAATTCTGCAGAATGGATGTGATTATTTTGTGTGTGTGTGTGTGCGTGTGTGTGTGTGTGTGTGTGTGCATGTGTGTGTGTGTGTGTGTGTGTCCAATGTATTTACCCCACATATCAGTGTGAAGTAAGTGTTTAATTATTGTGCTGTTTGAGCCGCGCTACAGCGTGCTCTGTCAACATTTGTACTGAAATGAACGATGAGGGATTTTGCATATAAAAACCTCATATTGATATTGGCCTCTTCTTTGATATCTGTTCAGAGAGATCCTAATTGTTATTCATCATCGTTTACCTCCACCTCATACTCAGATCAGTGGAGGCAGTAGTAAAGAGGATGGGGAGGCGAGGGGGATGATGGCAAACAAGCTACAGCTGGGCAAACATAGGAGGCACATTGTGCTAGTCGTGTAGTGTGTCACTGCCTCCCAGTGGTGACTTCCACCCTCAACTCTTTTTTTATCTACTCTGACTCATGCATGACTTAATACAGGCACCAGATTTCATTTGCCTGAGATCTGGTTCCTGTATTCATCAAACTTCTAAGAATTACACACAAGGAGCAATTTAGGAGTAAAGCGGTTCTTCGCTGAGTCACAGCACATCTCCCTCTCATTTGTCATGACTACAGCGGCGAGTCAGGACAGTGAAGAATAAGACACATTTGTCAAGCGACTCACTCCTCCTTACAACAAAGTCTAGAAGGAAAGGTTAAGGGCAACTTACAAGTCATCATATGATTAATCACATGTAAAAAGCTTATCAGGCTCCTTGTTTGAAAAATATGGTGAAGTGCCCACGACGTTGCCCTTTCCAGAAGATGTGATGAAGTGCCAATCCTTCATTTCCTATTAAGGGTATTTTAATGGATTATCTGCATGGTTTAATGTTTGTTTTTTTTTAAATAACAATCCCTTAAAGGGACTTTTCTTTTGGAATCATATTCAGGGCTTCAACCCAAAGTTGTGTTTATGGATAAATAAAAAAAAAAGTTCTCCAAAAAGATCTTTGAAAAACATCAGTGTGAGCTCCATCAGCAGCTGCTGACAGGTTAAAACTCCTCTGGAGACATTTCAGCTGAGATGTGAGTCACAAGTTGATAAAGTGCTTTTACGCTTCGTCCTAAAGAAGAACAAACTATCAGCCAGCTAGCTTTACGTGCACTGTGGCTGGTTTTGTTATCACTTTATATTATCTGCTGTGTTTTAGTCTGCAGGCTGCTCCACTGAGTCTGCAGGTGATAGAGACTGTGACTTTCACCTGCATATTACATATTATACATTAAACCTGCCTTTTTAAGGAATTTTAATGAATCCTCCGCATGATTTCAGATACAGTTCATAATTATTTAAAGGATAACAATCCCTTAAAATGTAAACCCAATACAACTTAATGAAAATGGAGTGAAGTATTTTTAAAGTAAAAAACAAAAAATTTAAATGTGCAAAATAACATTACAGGAAACTACACCTTAGTTTGTAATTTAAAGGACCTGCATTTTTAAAATAAAATACAACTTTGAGTTTATTGTATGGATAAATGTATGGATTAGTGTATCTGTCAGTTTGATCTGATTTTACATTTCCCCCATAAGGATTAATTTATGGATTATCTGAATGACATAAAAAAGTTTTTAAGAGAAATAATCCCATAAAATGTATTAAATGATATTAGAACCAACACACAACATTCACCTTAATTAAAAATTGATTATGTTTTTAAAAAGTTAACGACTTAACATAAATAAGCAACATTACAGGTCAGATTTTTACTTTTATCTTTCGCTTAAATCAACATTTTGACTGTTTGTAGTTTGGCAAATAAATAAAGGCCGTGGGATGTACCTATGCGGCACACGTTTCCGATCACTAAAGTCATATCTTACGATAAAGCGATCCGACAGGAGTTTGTTGAACGATGGCAATAAAGATCTGGTTTTAAAGCTTTTGAAACATGCTTTCTTGCAGCCAACAGTTGCTAAATGGAACAGATTCTTCAAAATTGACCCATTTTCTGTGTCACATGAGATGTCTTTTGTCCTCTCGAGATATGTGCAATATACGTGGATATACATGTGAGGGAAAATAAACACAATCACACATAGAAAAGTGACAGAGACATCCACTGCATAATACCAAGGTACGTAAGGCGAATAACAGGAGGCTTAATAATACTTTCCAGTGGACTACATTTTTATATTTCAAATTAATTTGCAGTAGTCCTCAGAAGAGTATAATTGTCTCTCCACAGAGTACTAGCACCAGCTCCCATTTTGACGAGTCTCTATTTAGTTATCCCTTTCAAGATCATTCATTTTATGTAGCACTTTACTTTGATCCGTATCCCACATGGAAACCTCTCACAAAATCAAAAATTGTTTGGGCGGATAATAAAATGGCTACATAAGATGAAGGGACTCTTCTGTCACCAGGGGGAATTTTCCTGGGTCTATATTACACTAATGTATTAGGAAGGAAAGATCACCTCTCTCTGTTTCAGTCCACTTCAACCAGCATGAATGGAAAATGCTGCAATGATAATGAACAGTACAAAAAATGTAACAAACAGCAGGATTATACTCTGATTTAATTGAATCTCATTATTTTTTAACCCAAACCTTTTATGCAAGGACATCCAAATGAGACTGACATGGAAGTGGCCATCCATAGCACACCATGCCGTCTAATTTGTAGCTGTTTAAGCCTCTGTGTTATAAAAGTTTGGGCATCTTGCTGCAATCCATCAATGTAAACTAATTGTGTCCTGGTTTGGTGCCAATACTTTCTTTGTACCACTCAGGCATTTTCTTTGATTACCAGTTCCCAGAAAATGTATATTTGAATCGATGAATTCAGTACAAACATATAGCTTAATTTTTATTTAAAATGATAGCTACAAAAGTTGATTTGACAGATATTGATTATCTGATGAAATTATGGAAACAAGGCCAGCCAATGAGAAAAGGGTCCCGTTAATGTAAGCATGCAGTACAGCAGTGTGCACAGAGGAATCATCCAAAACCTGAGTTACATCTATATTTTCCTTTTACTCCCCCTTTAACACAGTGATCCCTGACAGTTAGAAGGATGCCGGACCTCGGCCAATGAGGGCCAATAAGATGACGTTTCAGACTCCATTACTGTATCTCAGAGAACAGGTTCAATTTAGTTTTCTTTCTACTACCAAAGACGTTGATCCGTCTCATGTCAGATCACATTCTGGGCACATGAACGCTCTTAGTGCATGCAGTCTTTCGCTGAGCGTGGGCAGCCATGGAGCAATTACCTCCTTAGTTCTGAGAGTTCACGCATTTGTAATTTACAATTCAAATGTTGTATGTTTTTAACATGCATACATGCACAATGAAGTAATCAACAGACAAAAGCAAAAAGAATAGTTTGATGTTTGGCAATTAACTGAGTGACAATGAAAGCATGCTCAGGAGCATCCTACAGGAGAGTCTTAGTAACTCACCTGGTACAGCGTGTGCAGCGGCCCGGGTTCGATTCCAGTCGGAGCCATCTGCACCTCTCTATCAATGAAGCAGAAATGCCCCAAAAAACTTTTTTTTTAATATAATGTAGGAGACTATACTAATGCATTCACCTAATGAAATATGACAATATGGTATGATAGAAATGTAGCCACTTTTAATAATAAAAGTGATCAGTATTAATATTGATGACTCACCTCTCACAACTTTCTGCTTTCTATTCCATACAACCACAAGAGTAATTTGCATTTATTATGCAATCTAATGCATTTCTATATGTCCTGGTGGAGGGATCCCTCCTCGGCTCTTCCCGCGGTGTCTTTCATTTCTTGTCTCCTTTTAAAGGGTTTTTATCCGAATCATGAGTCTAATGAAAGAGGGTGTCGTATGTTGTACAGATTGTAAAGCTCCTTTCAGCTAATTTGGGGTTTGTGATAATGGACTATATAAATATAATTGACATGACTTGATTTATATGCTGCTTGTTCAGCATGTGTGAACTAGTCTGGTTATGACTTGAGATGATCAGGCCCCTGACACGACAAGGTCCAAGATTTAGACTTTTATGGACCCCACATCTCAAACTGTTCACAGAGGGTTTGCAGGCTAAGAACATAATGTCCATAAAGATAATAAAACAATACTGTTCATTGTGTCTGAATCAAATCAAATCACACTTTTACAGATGAACACAGGGACGAACGTCATCCATCGGCTGCATGGACATATACTGCCCTCTAGTGGCTAAATGCTTCACGTTCGTCTCTGTGACTTTCCTTTCCTCACATTTCCCCAAAGAGTGTTATCACCTGTAGAGGGCAACCTTGTCAAAGTTATTATATCTTATTCTCTTCCTTATTCTCTGTCATGAGATCATACAGAATGATGAAATCCAGTATATTTGAAACACTTTGTATAACCTGACTTGTTGCACTCATTATGGGATGTGACAATATAAGGAAGAAAGGAAACATTTCTGTCCCCAAGCAGCCGGAGCAGATGGCATTTCATAACCAATCACCATTTTAGATTCTATTGCCCAATCAGTTTTACATTTATATGTAAAGTAGCTTACTATTCCAGCAGTTCAACAGATGGCTTGAAATGTATTCTCGGGGACACTTATGTAAAGACTTCATGATTTCTGTTCCTCATTTCAAACCAAAAACAGATTTTAAAAATAGAAAGGGGAGGCAATGTGCAGACGTTAGAAGACACATGATGTGATTTTATCGTGTGACTGGAGAGAAGGTGCTATGTTTAATGACTTGAAATATTGAGTGCTGCGCTCGAGATTCAAGGCATTTTCTTCTTTGTGTCGTTTGTGGCCGTTGTTTTATTTACTTCATAGCTCAGACGGACTGGAATACTTGGGAGAGTTAGAAGAAACAACAAAGGTTCCTGGAGCCCAATAGGTAGAAGCAATACTGCAATATGAAAATACTCTGCAATAAGTAACAGTTCTGCATTGAAAATGTCACTTCAGTAAAAGTACTTAAGTATTATTAGCAAAACGCACTGAAGCAAAAGCATTAAGTGTGAACGTATTCATAATTCAGTGTGTGTTGCAGACTGTTGTTTTGTATCATTATTGCTAATGCATTTACGTGTAAGGAGCATTTTACTGTAGTTACTGTAGTAATTGCTCAAGATGGAGCTAATTCCAACTACTTTTTACACTGTTGGGTGGTTTAATCTGTAACAACCAATATATTTTATAAGACCATCATACTTTTGTAAATCTGTATATGTAAAGTAACAAGTAACTAAAGCACTCAGATAAAGTCAGTTTGTTATCATAAAGTACAATATTTACCTCTGAATTGCAGGGTAGTAGAAGTGGAAAAAGAAGAAGCATGAAATGAAAATGCTCAAGTAAGGTACAAGTATCTCAAATTTTTACTCGAGTACAATACTTAGCAAATTAACTTGTTCCCATCCAAGTAAGCACTGTGAATTGAGAAGTTTAAAAGGTTAAAAGTGAGCTAAATTGGGTTGAAATATGGTTTACATATAACCATTGTTTCAACATCATCTCAATGACTATAATTAGGTGCAAAGCAGGTCTTAACTACATATAAATATGTGGTTAAAAACAAGAGTTTTGTGTAACATAGATGTCTAAAAACATTTACTTTTCACCCAGATTTTTGCCCGTTTTCAACTTCCACATCTAATCTGTTGACGTGCAAATCACCAGATCAATGGTGCGGGGTTTATCATCTGCTGTGAATCAGTTAGTCACTATAATTACTTTTATAATATCACCAAAAGTAGTTTTACTGGCACCTTTTTTTCCACTGTATCAGTTCTGTTTTTCAAGGAGTTGCAGTAGATAAAAAGAGATCAGAGGAAGACGAATGAACACAAAAGCTTAACGGCCTCATACAAGTGTTCAATCATTCAGCAAACTTTGATTCAAATAAAAGCCCTCACACATTTTATGGTCCTTTTCTTTGGTTTAATAAAACAATACTGTAAGAGACTCACATCGAATCTGACTACAAACCAAGTCGACAATTTTTCCAGGATTTTGGGAAGTTTACTTGTAACCTGCTACATATCTGTTGTATGCTACATCCATTACATTAGAATGAGTCATGTAACAATCATGATCTCTTTACATCAGAGTGCATTAATGCTAAACAATGCACAGAAAAGATATTCTGCCTCCCCCCCCACCTCCCCCTCCATAATAAGTTATAACATGATTTATTAAATTCACTGAGCTAAGAAGCCACATATCGCATGTGCTTGTGAAAGTAATTTAAGGCTTTTTTGATATAAAAGTAAAATGACATCTTCTAGCTATGGCATGAAAAGTGTGGCATTTTGTCTGAAGCCGGAGCAGAGTCCACTGAGGATATGTCACATACCTTCACTGAACAGCTATACAGTCATTAATAAGCACTATATCCAAAATACTGTTGTTAAAATTGTAGATTAAAAGCCCAACTGTTTACATCTCTACATAGCACTCATGCGTTCACATTGTGTGCTATACATTCTCTTTAGCATGCACTGCTCTTCCGCTTACATGCGAGGAACATAGCAGAATCACTAACGTAAATGGTGTCATGGTAAAAGAGGATAAGATACCTCATCCTCGCTTAACAAACAAAATTATCTCCAATAGCCACAACAGACAATGTACTTGTTTAACAGAATCAGTGTCTTCTGACATGCACCAGGTGTAACACAAAATACAGTGTCATTGGAAATACTGTGTACAGTCTGTTCAAACACTCAGCCTCCCTATGGTGCTCTTTACACTGACTTTCTCCTTGAACGAGAGAACTCACGAAAGCTATGCCCGGGCGAGAGCGTGCTTCCTGGGGAAGAGAGTCCAGTGTTGTCCCTGGAACCCGGCGAGCAGCCCTGGATCCTATAGGAGACTGAGTTGTAATAAACAGAATTTATATGGCAGCCGTGGTGTTCACTGTGGGACATAGGAGGACTATCACAGATCCCCAAACGGTAGCACACGCAGGAGCAGAGGGAGCTGAGGCTCGACTCCGGCCTGTCTCTGCCTCCCTTGATCTGAAAATGCAGCCTGTGTCTGCAGGGGCTTCTTCGTCTCTCCTGATCCTCCGCTGGGGAAGCAATGAGGTTGGTACGGCTGGTTCCTTCCTCCATAGGGAGGAATAGCGTACTGTGGCTAAGATTGTGCACCGTGTTGCTCCTGTTCCTCTCTCTGTGGCTGCCCCTGCTCTGTTCCCCGACAACATGGAGACCCAGAGAACCATCTAATAGGCCTCTGTCCCTCTTCAGGGACGCCCTCTCCTGAGCATCTCTCCGCTCATCCTCAGTGTTCATGGTGAGGAAGCGAAGCACCACCAAGTTCAGGAAGGCCCCAATAACAGTTAGCCCCACCAGGATGTACATGAAGCTGAACGCCACGTAGGGCGTTTTCTCCTGGAGGTCCTCCTTTTTCTGCAGGGCCACAAAGTCCCCAAAGCCAATAGTGGTGAGTGTGATGAAGCAGTAGTAGTAAGCGTGGAAGAAGCTCCATCTCTCAAAGTGGGAAAAGGCTGCAGCCCCAACACACAGTGTTCCAATGCAGGACAGGAAGCCCACCAGGACCATGTTCTCCATGGACACCTCAGTGTGCCGACAGCCCAGGCACTGCTTTGCCTTATGTAGGAGATAGCGGACAAATGTGTTCATCCTTTCTCCAAGGCTCTGGAACATGACCAAAGTCAGAGGAATTCCGAGTACAGCGTAGAACATGCAGAAGACCTTTCCCGCATCTGTGCCCGGTGCTGCGTGTCCATAACCTTAATGCAGAGAGATGAAAAAGAGAGGATCACTGTGACGCATACTGTAGCAACACTTGGCTCAGTTGTCTTTTTTCAATTAGTCTGCATTTTTTTAAAAAATGCCTTAAATGTTGCATTGATGTAGAACACAGAGAGCTTTATTATCATTATTTGTTATATTGTTGATAATATCCATCAGTTATGTTCCTCACCTATTGTTTTTATTTTTAAATACATAATATTGTTAACATGGTTGTTTAATGTCTCATTATTTACATGTTTAAAACTGCACCACCTTGTACAATGTGCTTTGGCAACACTGTGTTTTATTATGATCATGCCAATAAAGCCTTTTTGAATTTAGAAAGATATTACAGCAAGCATCACATCAACTTACCAATGGTGGTGATGACTGTTATGGCAAAGTAAAAAGAGCCAGCAAATTTCCACTGTCTCCCGGCGCGGTGGGGCTCAGCTTGCAGCACCACTCGCTCGATTTCGTGGTAGTCGTCCTCGGAGAAGCGGTACTTCTTCTTCATCTCGTTTCGCTTCTGCTCCAAGATGCGTCTCCGGGAGCTCTCCGACTCGGACTCCAGCGCGTCAAACACCGCGGCGCCGACCAGCAAGTAGGAGAACATGCAGAGGATGAGCGACAGGGTCCGGACGTTTTGCTTCTTCATCCTCGGTGTCGGCATGAAAGTCGGCAGCAGATGAGAGTTACAGGTGGTACTGCTCCTCAGCGTAGACACCACATTGGTGTTGTAAGCCTGTTGCGTGAAACGTAGTAGCAGGAGAGGCGTGTGGGAAGATAAAAAAACAGGAAATCTGTGTTACTAGGTTCTGGTGTGTTTATGTAAAAACGCGCATAACCTGCTGTGCGCATTGAGAGCGATCGATGCTCTCAACACGGTCATCTGTCTAAGCAAGTGGCCTCAGCTTTCTTCTTCGCATGCGCAAACTAGTCCCAAATAGAAAAGATGTGTGTCATGTAATGTATGGTTAAGACACATGGTAAGCTTTGGTACCAATGTTGAGTCTTATCACAGCTGTGTGCAACAAGTGAGGTCCCGACTCGACCTGGCAGATACCAATCTGACATGAGGAGGGGGGTTCAGCACCATGGACAGCAACCAGCGGGGTCTCAAATTTGAACTGGCCTTAAACTGCGCATCCAAGGTGGAGACATCCAGAGGCTGAGACACATAGCAAAATGTTGGAAACTAAATGCAATTGCTTCGTTAGTTAGTGTTTATTTGCACAAGAAACAAAACATCAATGGATAAAACAATAGGATTGTGTTCGCCCTATGAACACATCTATAAAAAAAAAAGAAGAAAGACAGAAAACAAATAAAACTAAAATTAGTTTGACCAACTGTCACTCAAAAATGAATAATGAGTGCACGTAAAATGGGTTATGATGTCCAATTACCTGCTCAAGGCAAAGAAGCAAAGACAATTTTAGTTGAGACAATAAATGAATGTAACGTAATTATGTGAATTCTAATCTCTTTACAGCTTCAAAATAATAACTTTATATAAAAAAAGTAATATTAATAATAATTAAGTTATAATCAAGTGAAAAATTAAGAAAAATCAAGTGAATAGTTAAGATTTAAACTAAAATAGGGAAAAGAAAATTAAGGAAAAACACTATTAAAATAAGATTACCTAGCTACTATCCCAATATTATTTAAATATACTGTACATACAAAGGTTAATATGTTGAATAAGAAATGCAATCAATTACATTTTTAAAGATTTAAAAATACGAAAAAGATGTATTTTCAAAACATGTTGATGACTTCTTGTTCATGGATACCTGTGTGTGTCTGTGTGCGTGTGTGTGTCTGTATGTGTGTGTGTGTGTGTGTGTGTGTCTGTGTGCGTGTGTGTGTCTGTATGTGTGTGTGTGTGTGTGTGTGTGTGCGTGTGTGCGCGTGTGTGCGTGTGTGTGTGTGTGTGTGTGTTACATTGCTACACTAGATGCTTCTGGAAACCTACTGTACTGTAGATGATGCCGGTTGCCATGGTTACTTGTACCAGAAGCACAGACTTTAGCTGTCAGTCGGTTGAAGTTAATATGTTAAGCGTAATGATCCGAGCCCTCGTTCGGTGAATTATGTTGTCACTGAATCACAACATCAAGTGTCATTATTCAGCCTGGATTTATTTTCTTCTAGTCTAACATGGAAAGAAAGGAAACATCACACAGTTGTATGAGATGAAAACTGAATAAAAGTATTATCCTTATTAGCAGCACCAGCAGGGTACCGATGGTGGGTTACTTTGTTCTTCTAAAAACAGAGCAACGTGCTCTCAGCGGCCCTGTTTTTGTGTTAAGTGGCTAAATCAGCACACTTGCATCCCCGTTGTGATTCAAACCAGCTCTTCATAAATCAATTACATCTCGGCTGATAAGAGAGGAACCTGAAGCCCTAACAGCCACCCATCAATCCTCACAGCGTGTATTCACATCCTTTTCAAAGCCCAAGGACCTGGAACAAAGTGAGGAGGCCCATCAATCCCCATCAGGCCTGGGTTTAAGGGTAAGTATTTAGACTGGAAGAGATGCTTCATTGATTTTGTTTTTGCTCCCTATGTTCATTACATTATTACACATATACATTACCATGTCATTTACAAGGAACGAGGAAAACAAATTAAGTGGATTATGCCATCTACTGTCTCACTTCCTCGCTCATGATGCCTGATGCTTTTCTCTTTAATTTTATATTTATAATATGATATTTGTAAGATTAAATTCTGGTGGATTATGAGACAATGGGCCCCTGGACACCTTTCCTACATAGGAGCATTTTGTTGTTGTTTTGTATCTCTTTGTAGTCTTTATGCATCTCTCTGGGATTTTGTGTCTCTTTGCGGTTGTTATGGTCTTTTTGTAGCCGTTTGTATTACTCTGACACTTTTGGCCCCTGGGCCTTTGACCATTAGGCCCGTTCAGTAATCCATACATGATTCTGTCACATGAAGATTATTATTTCTTATACTCATACTTATACTCTGTTACTGTCTACATTCGTTATGTTATTATTATCTCCGTCAGGGTTGCTGATTGAGTTAGCGAGTTAGCAGAAGCTCTCCTTTGGGAGGAACTTGTGAAGCTACAGTAAGAAACAAGTCGTTTTTTATAGCTCTAACCAAAACATTTATTTTTTTCTGTTTCTCAGTGCTCATTACATCATTACACTCATGTGTAAAATAATCCTTAAATCCCATTTAAGTTTTTACTCACACTTACATTTTGTCACATTAAACGTGTCCACAAGAAGCATGTGTTCATTTAGTTAATCTCATAAAATCCAACCTGCTCAGTGTCTGTGGTGATGCTGAGAATATGTAGATGATTTTAAAGATGCACATGGCGTCACGCAGAGGGAAGAGGACCTTGTGCCTGAAGACACATTTCTCTACTAAATAAAACCCATCTGCCAATTCTGCAGGGCAAAAAAATGCAAATCTGGCAAAATCCTGGAGACAGGCTTATAGAAATTAAGCTCCTCTGTAAAAGCCAAACTTTTAGAATTGAAAGGTGGTCTTTAGCCGGGAACAGCAGCTGTGCTTTGACAGGGATAGGAGAAAATTACAGACAGTGTGTATTCACACCTGATGTCAGAGCAGTGAGTGGAAAGAGAACGAGGATCTGAGACACAAAGATATGGACAGTTGTGAATTTAACTGCAAATCTAGATGACTGATTATATGCTTCTAAGAAAATGCTTTAATATTTTTTCTTTGTATCATTGCATTACTTTATATGTACCATTAAATATGTACATTATGAGCATGTATGTAGAGATTACTGAAGGGTACAGGCGTAACTTAACATTTTAATAGATTTTTGCCATTAATACTAAAATAAAATAATAAATGAAAGATCTGAGACTGGTTCCAGAGTTGCCACTTGAACTTCATTGAAAATAATTTTAAATGGAGCAGGATGACTGGTATTTATACAGAGCTACAAGTAAGAGAAGCATCATCACGTTTGACAACTGAGGAATAACATGGATGAGGAGGCTTTGGGGTCATGATGCAGTATACTACAAAGCCTTATGTACCAGCAGTGAAGCGAATACAATTTCTTTCAATCTCAACTTTCAAGCCAACATGGATGTGAAGTTCTCCGAGAAACTGGAAAAAAAACATACAATTCCATCACAACTCCATATCGAGGAAGGTCATGTGATACGATCAAAAGCTCCAGAACAGCTACTAAATGGACCTTGTGGTGAGATGTTTCCAAGGTCAAAAAGATACTTTACATGTATTATATTTATAATGTGTTTTTGATTTACAATAAACACACAGGTATCACATGCAGATAATCACAGTTACAGGTGTGTTACATGCCAGTATTGCAGGTATTACTGAGTCAATTCTAATACAGAACAGCAATCAAAATATGTTACTGAGCAGTTCAGCGGTGTATGTGATTGCTTACTATAGATTCACATGTTCTTTGATATATGTTAAAACAAAGGGAAACAAAACACAACTTGCAATCTGATGATTTGAGAAATGATGATACCACTGGAATGTTTTTTCTTAGAAGTTAGCTACCAAAGACTAATGTTGCTCCAAAGAAATCTGCTAAATCTACATTTGCTTTATGTTAGATGAATCAGCAAAAAGTCCAAATACTGACAGCAAACTTTACATTACCCACTTTACAGTTAGGTATTTATACGACTCACAGCTCCTCATGATGTGGTCCAATAACTCAGCATATAAACTACTTTATTTGACGCATGCAAGAGGCCTTAAATTACCAGAAAATCTCAACTGCTATTTATGCTCATGTCATACATCTCACTCATTGTCATTTCTTAAAGTTTAGGAAGAAATAGCAATATCATGTGTAGAAATACTTAGTAAAAGTAATACATTCAAATGTTTTCTTAAGTAAAACTAGGCTACATAAGTATACAATAATTTAATGTTGCAGCTGGTAATAGTGGGGCTAATTTAAGTCCCTTTGAATACTGCTAAGCAACTTGTGAATTTCCCCCCATTTTATCTTAACCTATAATAACACTATAATAATTTATTATATTTGCTTATTAATCAGAATCTGTATCTTACATTATCAAATATGGTAGTAGAGTAAAAGCACAATATTTCCCTCTGTATTGTAATGAAGTAGAAGAATAATGTAGCAGAAAATGGAAATACTAAAGTGAACTAAATACACCTCAAAATTGTACTTAAAGCCTCAGGAAATTTGGCTTGAAATAGAAAAAAATGCATATAGGATATCAAAGTTGGGTATCTCATCAAGCATCCACAAAAATCTGAGATGAAATAAATATTGATAACTATTAGAAAACCTAGTTAAAAAACATTTGGTTGCTCAAACCTTGTCAGAACTGTGGGGGCGTGATCAAATCAAGTTTGATTGACAGCTCCCTTTCAGCTCAAGTAATGTTACCATTTTAGTTTCCTTTCAATCACTAAAACCTTTGTTTTGACTACAATTAAATAGTGTTTGACTAAATGTACTTAGTTACTTTTCAGGTTAGCGTAGTCAAATACTTCCCACTCATGCATACACACGATATACTAACTCTTATACTTTTTTATACTAACTCCTTAATTTTCCCATGTATGCATATGTAAATAAAACAAAGTCAATCTTGCATTCACAAGGAAGAGGCAGTTCATTTTGATGCAAACTAAAACTGTTATTTTGAGGAGTTACAGTATGTTACAGCTTGTGATGCTACCGTGACTTTCTGTTTGACTGCTTTAAATGTTTCCTAGCAACTGATCGCTGATCTTAGATAAATCAGTTTGAAACTAGCTGGAAGTTACTAAGAACTTGGGAAGGACTTTCAACAAAAAACCTAGCCATGAATTTCACAAATAGCCAGTGTAACCCAATTCCCCCAGATGACCCTCGACTCCACCCATCGGGCTCATGCAGGGATAAACAGGAAGCAGGAAGCTTGTAGTTACAAGGGGGAGGTGTAGTAGTAAAGTCACTAAATTCCTGTAAAATCTCCTACAAATTCACAAGACTGAGTTGACATAATTATTATAATCTCTTTATACATTAACAAAGCTTTCCATCTGTATTGAACTCTCTGAGAACAAGGCAACAGGGAATCCATTTTATAAAGCAGAGGCACAAAATAGCAACAGCAAATACTGGATGCCTGCAGAGCCCGCTAGTTTCCACAGTAACTAAGGCCAAAAATAGAAACCCACACCAGCGGCCATTCAACATTGAATCCCCCTGTGATAATACACGATTCTATTTATATCTTCTGATGGCGAAATACTCTCTTGTATAAATGCCTCTGTCCAATTACTGTCAAAGGATGGAAATCATGATCAAATTATATCTGCACACCCCTGAATCCTTCTTTGTGCTGCTGGTGCTTGCAGTATGAAAACTGAATCCAACTTATGATACAGTAACACTGAAGATATTATACATGTGTAAAACAGACGGGATTACAACATACATTGTAAGGTGTTTGGACTGTAAGAGAGAGCAGCACTTCCTCACACAGTGCCCAAAATGTAAACCTTTCCGGCAACAATTCTTCCCAATATTCACAAAGAGGCTTCCACAATTTAGTTAATCAGAAAATGAAAAACTAAAAGTCGTATTTGGGGAAACGAAAGAAAGCTGAATTCTCGCAGAACATTTTATCTCTGCCTGCCACAAATTGAGGGAACGAGACTGACCTGCTCAATCTACACCAGGCCTCACATCTCTTTTCTTTTCTTTTTATTTATGTAATTTATCTATATATTACAGGCTATATATTTATATATTATTGGCTATATATATAGCAGTAGTGGAATGCAATTAAGTGCATTTACTCAAGTATTGTACACATGAGGTACTTGTCATTTTTTCTCTGTATTACAGTATTGCACAGAATTGACTTTTCCCTACTGTTGAAATGAGAAATGTGAAAAGCTCAGTGTTAATCACAATAACGTTCCGCTGGACACAACTGACATTCTTGTATAGTGCAGTAAGTCGTCAGTGTCAACAAAAGATCAGGTGATGAGTTTTCAAACATTTCAAATTGCTTCTGACTGTAATGCACAGGTTTTCTGCAGTTTACCCTGTGATCTGACTTGTCATAATCTACAACATGATCTCATTATCACATGTGGGTATCTGTATTCCTATGAACCAAAAAATATCCCCACAGATGTGTAAATACAAGGATTTAGCGGCAGAGTTGCTAGATTTCTGACTTTCCTGTAATATTTAGACCTATGATTTACATGTCATAAAATTGTCAGATTTATCAGATCTGGATCTTCATCAAAACCTTTGGCCGTAGACTATCTGTCCTACACATTTTAGTGAGACATTTTGCAACAATCAGACAAATATATCTATATCTTTTTCCATATATTGGCTATTGGGGATCATTTACTTAATATAGTGCTAGTGCTTTTGAGCTAGTTTATTAGTTATCAATGCATCTACATTACTGTGGTTTTTTTTTAGTGATATAACAGTCAAGTGAAAGAGTTTTGCTGTAGAGCACCTAAGATTGGCTGCCTGACTCATATCAGCTGGTGTGCAGTTTTTATCACCATATGTGCTGCCTTCCCGTTGTGTCGGAAAATTGAATCATTCATTAGAAAGCACATTTACAACCTCATTACACTTCAAATGATTAGAGTGGCAATAGAGTGAATTGTATAAGATAACAGTTGCCAGGAAAGGGCGACTAAGGCAATAAAAAAGAAATCAACTTCCTGAGGTCAAATGATGATAAACTTTATTAGCATTAACAACGTGCGCTACCTTACCTTTCTTCCTTATCTTAAACTGTAACTATATGGCGCTCTAGCGAGGCAGCAACTTGTTACTAGTGTACTGCTTTTTTGTTACTGTTAAACACACAATAGCTTTGTTTATAAAGGCTAACTTCGATTCCGATTAAGCTAATCGCAAACGCAAATGCGTGTCAAGTCATGAGGTATGATAATTGCTACTTAGTGGGGGCACTTGAAGGCAGCATCAGTACTGCAGCCGCCAACGGTGCCGCTGTCTGACGATGGTAGACCTGAAAGACGGATGGTTAGGGCTGTCCGTCCTCGTCTAACCTGAACATGCAAGTGTGACTTGCTTCATGCCCGTTCATAGTGCGAAATCAGGTTACACGTCTATTTAGCCTTACCTAGTCACAGACTGTTATTTTAATCATGGAGGACGACTATGTTTGTGAGTACGACTCGACCTGGGACACAGAGAGTGATGGAGACGACCCGGCCGGAGAGAGCCAAACCCGTCGGTCATGTCAAGACAAAAACAAATCTGCCTGGACTTTAGTAACTGTACGCGTTTTAATTGTTACTCAGCCAAACCTCAACGAAGCTAAATATTGTCATGTCGTGGAATACGGTTACGTGAAACTCGTTGCTTTTGCACCCGGCCAGGCGTGTGCTAACAGTGCCATGACTGGAAAGCTAATGATAGCTTTCTGCCTCTGCTGCAGGCTTGCTAACTAGCCTAGCTAGCTTCTGACGTTAGCTTACTTTGAGGGGTTATAAGTCGCTGGCTTTACCTTTACACGTGTATGTTGGGGTGCCCACAGTGATTACTATGCATAGTGTGTAATTTCTAGTTTTTTTTTTTCAAATAAGTGTTGAGCCCTTTTGCGGGAATATGACATGGACTAGCTTGGCCTTACATGTCAACTTGTACTGTAACGTTATAACGTTATGCCTGCTTTCTACTGTCATTAGACACATTACACGTGTGGTATCATCCGGTACGATGAATTAAATGAGGTTGCATCAACCTTGAACAATAACGTTACACGCCCTATAATTAATGTGACGGTAAAAACGTTAGACGCAGGTTAATTTCACTTTCACTTTTATTTTCAGTGGCATCATACGCCCAGAAACATGAGAGCAGCAAAGGACATGCAGAACTACAGAAGAGGATATCCAGTGAGTAACAGCAAGGTCATCTTCACAAAAAACAACACCATTGGAAAAATTGAAAAATCTCAAAAGTATTGTTTTTGTTTTTCGACAGAATCTAACCGATGACGAGTGCTCAGAAGACAAAATGAACAACTTGCAGTTTTATCTCAATAAATTTCCCTCCGCTCCTGATGGTAATATGTTTATATATTCTCACAATATATGTTAACTCGTTGGGAAAGTCTGTTTGCGGTGACATGATGCTATTTTCTAAACATTTGGCACAGATGTCTACATTGATTCATTTCTTAAGGAATGGAAAAATGACTTCAAAAGACTGGAGAGAGTTCACTCGTACATTCAGTGGTATGTATTGTTTACGCCTTG
The DNA here is from genome assembly GCA_943593645.1 of Bovichtus variegatus. NCBI lineage: Eukaryota > Metazoa > Chordata > Actinopteri > Perciformes > Bovichtidae > Bovichtus > Bovichtus variegatus. The sequence continues at coordinate 738,244 of CALSCE010009645.1, read as the reverse complement.
TGCTGCATGTTTTGACTGTGTTCAGTCTGAGGTTCCAAAGCTAATGTCATCTTATTCTGGTGACCTTGCAATTGTCATGATTGGAAACATGTTACACACTCTTTAGCAAGGAGTGTGGTACTAAAACAAAAAAAACATTACAAAGTGTCCTTCTGACTAACAAACTGAAAGTCATTAGCTTACCAGCTGCTTTTAAGGCACTCTTAGAATAACACACTTATGCTTTTAAGTTCCCGACAGAAGCTCTTTGTTCCACAAGAAAAGATCAAGGTAAAAACTCAGCCATCACTTTTGTCGCAGATTTGACAAACGAGAAACACTTATTAAGTTGGTATTAAATTCCAGTGGTACCCATGAGGAAGTCATGTTGACAGTGTTGATCTTTGCTTTCGGATCCAAGACTGTTTATTACGAGGATGTATTTTGTCAAATCACAGGACTTCAGATTTGTATGTGATGTTTTTCGTCATCTTGCCTGAATAAGAGTATAGTTTAATTAAATGTTAACTGGTTTTGTGTCGTTTCTCTCGAATCTTCTGCCATTGTAAGGCTGTTTCCACTTCGAGAGCCGGGGGTTAATTACATGGCTTCAGAACTCACCAAGAAGGAAATTGAGGTAAGTGTATTATTGGAAACAAGTCTTTAAATGAACACCAAAATTCTACCAAACACTTAATTGTGTATAGTTTGGTTGTCAACAGTGACTGACAATTTCTGGCACAACATAAAGCAACACAACAAATTTATTTCACCATTTACATTTATGCCACAACGTCATATCTGATGAGTGCACAGCCAGAATCAAATGTCATTCAGTGAATTTATTATGCGTTTCAGAGGCTTTGGCAAGAGATGAATTATGTTAGAAAGGCTTCAAACAGCATGTTGAATCACCCCAAAAATTGGAACAGCTGCCATAGTTTGTCTAAAATCCCCTCAATCATAGTGTGAGGGATAAATTCTTTATAAAAGAAGCAACAGACAGAAGAAGCTCTGGGGTCGTGGTGGACTAGCGCTTTAGGACACTTGCCTCTTAGTTGCATGTCATCCCTCCTCTCTGTCCTCTCATTTCCTGTCACCTCTGCTCTACTGTACATTATCAAAATTAAGTCAAAATCCCCCCAAAAACTACTTAAACGCAGGTTGAAAGCAGAATATCTGGTGAAATTATTTATTAGAAATATTGTATTATGTTAATTGATTCTTTCTTGCGCCTCCTCCAGTCAAAGCAGAATATTTCTTTAAGTTATTATCTCATTACCTGTTATCAGACTTTCAATCAAACATATATTAATGTTCTTCTTCAGAGAAAATGTTTTGATGTTTAGGAAACTTGTGTTCCAAAACATTCAGCTCTTTTCATGTGAACAAAACAGATGGAGTCATAGAGGCCACATATAAGATAACTTATTTTCTTTTTTTCTTTTTTTGTTTTACCCCTAACTGCAGCAAAATATAGCCAAGTAGAAATACAAACCTGTTAGATACCCTTAACATATTGAATATCATGTGTTTATTGACATTTTTGATCAATGTTACTGTTTGTGTGAAATGTGTATAAAAGTTGTCCTACATGTGGTTTTATATATTTTCATATCTTCATTATATATCCTCACCAGGCCTTCAAGAAGAATGAGGACGCCAAAAAGAGACTCGTCGAGTCCTATGAACTCATGTTGAGCTTCTATGGCATGCGTTTGGTCAGCAAAGAGACGGGTGAAGTGAAACGAGCAGATAATTGGAAAGACCGCTTTGGAAACCTGGAACGGTGAATATTCAACATTTTTCATATAAGCAACGTTGGTGACGTGTACTTTTCCTTTTGTAAAATCTGCTTTAACTGCAATCTCTCGCAGGAATATGCACAACAACCTGCGCATCACTCGCATCCTGAAGAGCCTCGGAGAGCTGGGCTTTGAGCACTACCAGGCCCCACTTGTGCGCTTCTTTCTGGAAGAGACTCTAGTCAAGAAGACCCTCAGCAATGTTAAGCGCAGCGTGCTTGACTACTTCCTGTTTGCTGTCCTGGACAAGCAGAAACGTCAAGAGCTTGTGCGATTTGCTTACCTTCACTTCGAGCCAAAGGATAAGTTTGTGTGGTGTCCCAGAAAAATTCAGAAACAATTCAGGAAGGCAGAGAAAAGATCTGATGCTGCTGGGATTGGAGATCGAAAGGAGGAATCGTATTCACGGAGTAAAAGCAAAGATGAAGAAGCAGTTGTGCAACAAAAAGAGGATAGACTGGATAATGTTTCAAAGGCTCAGAAAGGAAGTGATAAAATGGCAAGTAAAGACAAAAACAAACCGTCTGAGGCCTCCCCTGAGGCAAAACCAGAGGAAGAGACTGTCGGAAATGGAAACACAGAGGCTGAGTCTAATAATGACATTTTGGGGAATGGAAATGGCTCTACAGATGATGTTGATGAAATGGATCAGTCGCCCAGTCCTGACTCTGTGACGGCAAAAGCCGAGCCCAGTGCGGACAATGAGGACACATTTACCAACGACTCGAAGGACACCATCCAGGAACCAGACAACATTATGCAAACAGATGGGGACACAGACAGTGAAAAACCACCGAAGAAGAAGAGAGAAGATAACAAGGTGCTGCCAAGCAACGGCCCTGCTGCGGACTCTGCCAGCGGGCAGATGGAGGAGAAAGCTGGTGCTAATAAAGCCCCTGGTCAAACGAGCCCCTCAGCGCAAACCCCCCCTAAGACTTCAAAACATTCACCCTCTCTTTCTTCTGGAAGAGAGGAAAAAATCCCCAGGACTGATTTTAATCAAGTGCCAGATAAAAAGGAAGAGGAAGAAACGTCGCAGGAAAATGTGTCAACAAATGGGTCAGTGACGAGCATCGACAAAGGTGTGGCCGAACAGACAAATGGGAAGGAGTCGGAGGATATTGATATGGAATCAAACCCCTCAAGCTCATACCAAAATGTGGGGAGTTCATGAATAAACTGGATGATATGAGAAAATACATTAATTTGAGCTTAAATGAGATGTAATATAGAGACAGAGTATGACTTAAAAAGACTTCCTAGGCCTTATTTCTACTATGTTTGATGTTTAGATATTGATTCTTTTCACTTTGAAGGAGTATATGAATTCATTCATTTGCTAAATGTGGGACTGGATGTGACACAGTTTCCACATGGCCATCAGACAATATTTAGGAGAAGGCTGGTGATATTCTATATTTTAGTTATTGCCAACGAATCCCAGGAAAAGATCAAAATCAACAGTAGAATCGAAGCCCCACAGACAGTGAGCATGTTAGCATTATTAGTGGCTAGTGGTGGTGCAGCGTCTGTCGAGAGTCTCCCTAAAACCAACAATACTTTGACTCCTCTACCCAGTCTGTCCTCTCTGCTCCAAGCACACTGGTTCTTATTGAAGACACAAATCCTGAAATAGAATATATTGTTTTTTTTGTTTTTGAGGGCTAAATAATTGCACAGCATTTTGTTATCGAACGGGAGTAAATAGTGTTTTTTCTGGATTATTTTTAGCCTGAGTTTTGTGAGTATTTACAGCAGCAGCACGGTGCATGCGAGTGACTGAAAATGAACCACAGTGTCTGTGTTTATTGTAATGAAGGAACAGTGGCTCATTGATGTATATAATAGTTTTTGGAAACAATAGAATAATGTGTTAGAGGAATAAGATATTGGATATGAGGCTTTGGATACACAGACAATACTTGTGAGTAAAGTCATTGTTTATTTTGGTCATGGGATTTGTCAACAATAACAAAAATATAGAACATTACCAGGATTATCCTTTTAGGTAGTAATGACTAAGGCTGATATTTAATATCTCTACAGAATACACAAAGCACTATTATTAATGTATATCAATGAAATGGTGGTTTCAGGTTTTTACACCATAATACTTTCACAATTTAACTCTTTTTTTTTTGCACTTAAGAATTATTAATTGGAAAAGCTTTTTTTCTCTTTGGGCTGTTTTTGTGTGAGTAAAAATAATCTGTACTGGTTTGTGTTTCTGCTGGACCCCGCTGTTCAAAAAAAGATTTAAGACTGAATGTCACTTAAGTTATATTTCATTAATGTTGCACAATCTGTATGTTTTCATGCAGATTTGGGAAGTAGACTTTGTGAACAACTGAAAGCCTTGCCAAAAATGTGATAAGACTGGTTGATTGTACAATATGTATGTTTCTCGGCAGAACTGATGAAGCTTTGGCTATAATTTAAAATCCACTGTATGTTAATCGGACATGAGTGAAGTCCATGAAAATTAACAAGCCAGGGTGACTATATTGATGCATCTTTTTATATTTGCACTTAATTTTCACTATTGGTTATTGAAGTTATATTTACATAATGTAATGGTAACTTTACAAAAGTGCTGAGTTGTTTATATATGACTTGTTCCCCCCCAACTAAATACCTGGCTGTTGACAAAAGCAGAATAAAGTTATACTATTTTTTGAAGCTTTGATGAAATTAATGTGTGTTTAGCCAAAGTCTGAGTCCCGATTATAATAGATTAAATTGCTATTCTCAGGATGACACCGTGGTAGATGTTATCTTATGCTGCTATTCCTGAGACGCTTCTTTGAGTTACCAGTTCAGCAGCATATAGGCAGAAATATCAGACCGAGCCTCAGAGAAGTAACATGACTCACAACAGAGGGAAGAAGAAAGATGTTGAATTTAGAGATATTGATGCAGCACCATTGTTTCCGGCCTCAGTATCAGTGCGAAGCCGAGGGTGTGAGTGAGGACGGTAGAACATAAATACTGTTAGAGTTTGAGCTTGCTGTTTGTTGCACTGTCCATGCCAGCCTCCACGGCTCTACCCATTCCCTGTTTGGAATATCCTAAATAAACGTTTAACACTTTTTCTTGATTTATTTAAAGGTAAATTTAAGAGAAGTGCTTAGATTAAGCGTCTCCTTTATGACGGAAGAAGTGGATTATTGCATGCATTTTAATCTCCGTATTGATTGTTATGGTTTGATAATGTAAGATATTCCTCTTATGTGGATGTTTGTGTTTCAAGATTCCATTTGTGACACAGAAGTATGAGGATGTGCTTAGTCTAGGATAGTGTTGAAGGAAAATGTGTTGATCGACAGATAATTATTCGTTTTCAAGCACAAATGCAACACATTCACTTGATGAAGCAGCTACTTTGAGGGGATTTTCTTCTCTTTTTGTCTGATTGTAAACTGACAATCTTTTGGTTTTGGGCTGTTTATCAGACGTCACTTTAGGCTTTAAGGAATTGTGAGACATTGAGATTCTTCAGTATATTCTGACATTTAATAGACCAAACTGTCCAAAAAATGGAGAAAATAATCTGCAAAATAATGTGCATCAGGCAGGAGGGTCTAATGAAGACTTGCTGTTGAGTTGCATTATGGGAAATGTAAGATGTTTGACACATACCACATACATCTTGGCCTCCATTTCTTTTTCACCATCCTTTTTTGAATGTCTCTCCCCAAACTTTATGAAAGTGTAATAGCCTGCTGAATTCCACAGTACACACTTTTTTTTTTTTTTTTTACCTCGCACACATGGAGGATTTGTGTTTTAGGTCACTTTTTAATTGGTAGAAGTGCAAACCCCCCGCATATTTTTTAACTTCTTTAGCTCAGCCCACTTTCTTGGTGTCCGAAATAGTTTCGCCTCTGCTTGCTGCCTCCCTCCCTCACTCTCCTCCTCACCCCCCTCACCCCTGTGTGCAGTCAGTGCGCCACATTGAGTTCAGCCCCTTCGGCTGGAGGCTCGGGTTTATCTGGAACCAAAGAGGAAGCCATTCAGGAGCTGTGCGCCGTGAGGTAAAGGAAGGATCCGTGCGGACGCTGGGGGGGAGTGAGAGAGGACCGGGAACCGGGGATTTGACCTTTTCCGCATAAACTCGGGTGTGTGAGGGCGAGCGCAGGAGCCATGACGGTGTTCTCTGCGCTTTGGGTGCTCTTACTGTGCCAGCTTTTGACATCATCCTCAGCCCAGGTAAGGGTTGCATCCTTTCATTTCGCCGGCTGCAATCTCATTTTAGTGATGTTTATTTAGCTGGAAGCGTCCAATATGTATTAACTTAGCTCTTGCAAAAAGTGAAAGTCACCTGCAGGTTTATCTGTTGGTAATAAATGCTGTGCCTTGTGTTGATGGTGACGACAGTCGCTCTCTTTCCTGACCTGCATGCTTGGTTCCCTCCTCCCTAAATCCTGATGCTTTCTCTGACATGTTGCACTCAAGGGCTCTTTATTCTTCTCGTACACTTATCATTGACTGAATGTTGGGGGGTATTTTGTCTCACTGCTTCTGTAGGCCTATTTCTACTCTCCCACATCAGCCTAGTTGTGTGCAGGTGGCTGTGCCTTTCGCACTATTTGGTGAAGTTGGGGTTATGGTTTCCCCTGAACCTGTGGAATGCGCAAATTGGAGATCAGTGCCTCTGCGCACAATGCCACCTCTGTTCACTCAGGCTCCCTGGAGCAGGGGCTCGTTAGGAAAGTCACTCAGTGAAATACGTTTATTTTTGTTTAGATTAACTGTGTATGAGCGATTTATTTGTATCTTCATAAAACATAGTTAGTAGAAACGTAGTTTAGCCTTCCTCTTGTGCGTAAGGGGAGATTTTAAAGGTTGTTTGTTTTTTTTTACGCACGCCTAGCTTCATCATTGTTTTCAATGATTGCAGTGGATTTTAACATCTCTAGTTGCATTTTTAGAATTGTTTAATATCATTCATTTGTCGTTAGTGAAATTTAACAAAACACACCAAACATTTGTCATCACTTTCTCTTTCATTCAGTTTATGTCAAACCACATCCTGCTCCCGTTACATGTACAGTGTGTGGGGGTGCAGTATGTTACTCAGGGAGAAATGCCTGATTTTGATACACTTTGTGTTGCAGAGGCCGGGCCCCAGAGGAGCTCCTGGGCCAGCGGGACCCACAGGGCCCCTGGGAAAGGATGGCACCGATGTGAGTTGACCAGACGTCAACATCTTATGTTTACTTAACACTAATGTGCCTTGTCATTTTTGTCTAGTTCAGATTCAACCAACACCAGTGAGTAGATAAGAAAAAGATGTTAGCGCCTCATTTAAATACTTTTCTTTCTTTAAGTAATTAACCAATTTATTTTCCTAATTTTTTTAAGACAAATTGGGTGTCAAGTTACAGATCAAGATCACCCAAAAAAATGTTGAATAATATTGTAAAATTTGTGTCATCTACAGTAAATAGTGATTGGCACTTTGTTTTTGCTCGGTGGCTTTTTAATGTTCTATTTCAAAAACAAGTTACCAAGTTCCCTTTGGCAGAAAGAGTTCTTTGTGCATAAATGTGGCTGGAATGTTTCTGGATGTTAGTTTTTATCACATTGACTCCTCCCAAAGCTCCTCCTACATGTAAGAAATCAGAATTGTGGATGTCAGGTAGGCAGGGTTTAAACCTGTGTGGCTTCTCAATTGAGTTCTGTGGATGAAAAAGTTCTGAACGGCATAGTTAATTATCCGTTCCTAATAAATCCTTCAAAGCTTAGATTATATTCATACTACAATTGCTTTGCTTTTTAATTCATACAGTCAAATATCAGTCAGCCTGGTATGTGAGGAGTTCCATCATTGGTATCTTGTCAATAAATGTGAACAATATAAAAACAATCCACTGAAATTTAAACTGCCTTACTGTTTAATGGGTTTTGCTGGTATGTAGAATATGGGATTATGATAAATAGAATATTAGCGAAGAATAATGTGATGAGACTTTATTTGCACAAGTGATAAGAGGAAATTGGTTTATGGGGAAGCCAAATAAAAAGAAAACACTTCGGTAACAAGGTAAACCCGTTTCATATTTATGTCTGATTTTTGTCAAACTTTTCTGTTAAATGAGAGAAACATTATAAATGCTGTATAGCCATGACAGGAAATCTTTAGTTGTGATTATTTTTGTGACTCCAGTCAAGTTTAGGCACACAGAGGGCCCATTCATACATTCCCCAGCTCTGTGAGACCATCTAAAGTTTCTCCTCACACCTCCTCCCTGCACCTCCAGGCCCCCCCCCCTCCCCGTACAAACCAAACTGGAGCTTTTATCATGTGAGCCGTCAGCATCGTGTCAGTTTAGTAGTGTTTGTTCTTCCCTCAGTCTGTGCAGAAGCTTAACAGCATATCCTATATACTGAAGCAGACCAGACACTCACTGCTTCTGCACTTTGTTGGTATTACACACAAGTTATTGAAGGACTTTTAACAGTCTGTGGAAGGATTTGTACAACAAAAATCATAAAATGTTATCTTATTTTTCCCCTCTCTCATGAACAGGGTAAAGATGGACCTGCTGGACTGTCGGGGAAATCAGTAAGTTTTCCAACAATCAAGTTATAATAAGGGACTAGAGAGTCATTGGGTTGGTGATGAACACTGCATGAAAAGCGCAGGGCCCTCCACAGTGTTATGTGTCCTTTGAACCATCCTCTTGACTTAGACATATAACTTGTTGCAACTTGTTTAACAGTTTTCCCCGATTTTAAACCTTCAAATCTTGATGGAACTTCTAATGTGCACCAATAAACATCAGTAAAACCCCGATACAGAGACAGCACTGTTGTCTTCTACACACGGCAACGTACATCTCAATGAACCAGGGCGCAAGGGAAAGTTCTTATGCAAATATTTGTCACTATATTAAAAAAAAAGAAAAACATACCCCCCTCCCCACTAAATTCCATACAGGCAATCCTTAAACCCTTGAATCGGATAAGGAAAAACGTTTTAATGCTGCATTTCTTAACGTTCGTATAAAAAAAGAAGAAATCAAGTATTCATTTGGCAAGATAACTGATCTCTTGTGCACTAATTCATAAATCTCTATCTGTGTAGGGTCCCAAAGGGAAAGCAGGAATACCAGGGGAAGCAGGAAAACCAGGCCTGCCGGGACTTCCAGGAGTGGACGTAAGTGTCCAATAAACACAGACAATTCTTATACTAACACCAACACACACCACCTTTCGTCTCTGTCAAGCAATTTCAGGAATTAATGCCTAAACAAAGTGGAGTCTGTTATGAAAGTGAAGTGATTATTGATGTTTTAAATAACAGCAGAGCACGAGGCGATGATGTTTAACAGAGTTATGCGCTTCCTCTTCAGGGTTTGACAGGTCCCGACGGTCCTGCTGGGAAGGATGGACCCGCAGGGGAAGCAGTAAGTGTGTCGTAGTCTTTTGATCTCGCTGAGGTTACGCTTAAAAACGATGCCCTCCATTGAATTTTATGAGCTTATCTACTTTTACTGCCGTAAAAAGGCATGTATGCAGAGACCGTGCATGTTGATTGGCTGCTGTTGTGTGGAGATCTTGAGAAGGTCTAACAGGGACGAGTTCAGCGTTTCCTCTGTCAGCATTGATTCGTCTAGACGGCTCAACCTCTTGGTGGGAATATTTTTAATGAGGGATCAGAATCGGATTTATTTCTTGCTGCTTCCCTAATCCGGCCCGGAATGCAAAATGTTTCCCACCAACTTGCGAGACTGTAGGGGATGATCTGTTGCCCCGATGTCGAGGGAAACCGGTATTATCCTCCGAGAGACGCAATTACAACACGCACATATGCACTGCTAACATCCCATGATTACTTATTTCTCACATTAAATATTAACATATGAAAGAATAAAGACTGAGGGACTTCTGCTGTAAAGCTGCAAATTCACTGTCAAGACAAACGAACCCCCCCCGGCAATTCAACTAATTAGCCAACCTAATGAGGAAGCGCGTGTCAACCAGTGTCCCCCAATTACATAGATTACTACACTGTCATGACAGGTTCATAGTGCAAAGAAACAGGATCAAAGTGGTGGAGTTGTTTGAGACGGAGCATAAGCCGGTACACAGCAGTAATCAGTTAACAGCACTGACGACTTCTTTTTCTCAACACAATACAGATTAAGTATCGCGTTACAGGTGATTTGCAGCTGCCACATCTGTTTGTTTATGATTTGTGTCAGTGTGCTTTGTCTAATTTGCACACAGAGGAATGCAGTGGGAAAAGTAGCACCACTGCGTTAGGCCTTCTCACCTCTTAGACAACACAAATACAGCTGTGAAGGAGGTAAACAGATTTAGAGACGGAGGAGAAATCATCACGGGGGGCTTAGTAAGGAGAAGTAGGGGCACCACCACCGGAAACCACAATTTGAGTATTTGAGGAAAACAGTTTGCTACATATCAGCTTCCCATTTCCTTTGATTAATTATTACTTTTATTAATGGATTTACCAAAGAACATGTTCAGACTGTCTCTCAAGCACTGATCGCGTACGAGACAACTTTTAACCCATTAAAAAAATTTTTTTTTAAAAAGTTCTTTATAGACTATAACATGAGGTCATTACACTTTTCTCTTATTGCATCTATATGGAATATGACCAGCATCCCCCCCAAGCACAACACAGCAATTCATACGCAAAGCCTTTTAGAAACCACCCATATAAATTAACAGCTATTGAATGGCAGCCCCCATTGGTAGGCTAAACTCTCAAAAACTAATTTGTAGTTTCCATGTACTCTTAATATAAATTAATTTTACATGCCAGGATTCTTTTTAATTAACCCACATTTCAGCTACAAGAAAGAAACACCTAATTGTAAACAACATTTGTATTATGTCCACACATGGATAAACATTATGCTCAAAGTGTTAATACGTCATAAGGTTTCTTTATGGTTTGATTGTGTCTGAGGTTGATTGGTGTTTCGCTCCTCTCACTACAGGGCGACGCTGGACCTGCTGGGCCGCCTGGATCTCCTGTAAGTACCCCACATACTATGTAACACCTAAGAAACATGCAGGTACACAGCAGTCGTTCCTCAAGTCCTAATGTTTAACCATTACTACATTGACCATATTATCCTGAAAGACTTTATTCCTTGATGCTTTACTGTATACATCTACACAGATTGTTGGACCAACTCCTTTTTTCAGACTGCATTTGATCATTTCAGGCCAAGACAATCAAGTTATGCAATTCATCTCCTGTAAAGTCAGGGCTGTAACTCCACTCTAATCACATTTGAGTTAAAACCGTTAACACTTAGAGTCTGAACGGCACACAACAATCCAACCCCAGGTCAGAAACCAACGCTTCCTCCAGAAAAACACACGGTACTCTCCAAAAAAAAAAACAGAAACCAGAGCAAAAACAAAAGAGCAAAGCAGCTCTGGTCTCAAAGCACACAGCCAGATCAGCACACAGCAGGAGCGACTGATCAGCTGTGCAATCAACACCACCCACCTGCCACTACCTGCGGCACCAAACCAACAAATCCTAGTTGACGAACCCCCATTTGTTACAACCTGGCTCAAGTGAACATGACAAAAAGGGAGGTTCACCATACGAACATTTAACAAAAGCTTTTTCTTTTTCTCTTTTTTAAAAAAAAACAAATTAAACCAAATTAAAAAAGGTGTGCCAAATATTTTACAGGGTGGTGTGTGGGAATCAGTGGTGTCAGAAGTGTGTATGGTTCATCAGTGGAAAATGTGTGTGTGTGTGTGTGTGTGTGTGTGCGGATGTTGTAAAGGTGCAAGACAAAACATAAAGCTAAAATAAGGCGACAAAACCAAACCAGAGTGGGTGCCTGAAGGGAGAAGCAGAGAAAGAGCTGCAGCCGTGGGTTTAAGTCAACTATGAACAGCGGGCCCAGGTGTTCCAGATTACGCCAATCAGTAAGCTGTAGGCAAAGAATTAGGTTTGGTCTCAACATTAATAGGGACACAACAACAACAACAACAACACCACCACCTTTCGTGACCAATGCAAGAAGAAACACAGGGGACTGTTTAATGCTGACAACTGAATGGTTTAATAACACAAGATCTTAACATCTGTGTCTACACTGAAATACAAACTTTACACAATAATAGATCAAAGACTAAAAGACAGATTTTATATTCAGTAGGTCTGCCAGTTTTAGTATATTACCGAATTTCCTTCAAAAACATGAAACGTTATTTCTGCATTTTTCTTTTTGCATGATGAAAAAGTTCCCGATGTCCATTCTCTTTTTTGGTGATACCGTGTCGGCATACGTTATGTGTGCTGCAGTGCGGGCAACAGAGGAAAAGGACCGGGTTAAGAAAGGATCGGAAGCACTGCAAAGCGGCGAGATATGCAGCTGTTCGCACTAGAAGCAAATAAAAAAAAAAATAATGCGAACGTCTACGAACAATTCTGTCCTCCCAAAGTATTGTATGCAAACAGGTTAGCAACAAGTCAAACCCCAGATGACGCCAGGGATCGTCACAAGGACACTTTTGAAAGCAGCAGGGTTGCATATTGTCACAGGAACCCACAGGTTGTAGTTTGCTCTGATCTAACTGGACAGTAAAAGTGTTTATCCACATCACAGCAACAATCGGATTTAATGCAGCAATACATCACGTGGTGGATATTGATGCTGTGAGTAAATCTAATCATCTCCTTGGTGTTTGTGACTTAATTTGCCTTCCTGTGTCTTCCGTAGGGCAGAGGGAGACCAGGAGCTGCAGTGAGTACACAGCACTGTGTTTTTATATCACTCCTATGCGCAGAAAGATGGAGAATGTGATGTATTTGTATAATCTTTACATATCACAATAGCTGCTTTGCATCCTGGGAAAGTATGCTTGTACATAATCGTACACATTGTGTGCCAAGTCTACACATGTACTCCGATGTCTTGCACACACCCAGTGTCTTTTGTTTGCAGGGACTACCTGGAACCAACGGGTTCCCAGGCGGAGTCGGACCCCAGGGTCCCGCGGTGAGTATCCGTCTGATGTCTCCAATTAGACTTCCCTTCATCCTCATGGAGGAGCCAAATCCTCTGATTCAATGAGAGCCAAATCATTCTTGTTATCTATTTTTATTTGATTCAATACCTAGTTTTGCCACATAAAACTTAATTTATTAGGTGAAGAGGGAATGGCAGCAAAATGGATACACAAGCCTCTGCAGTAGAAATAGTAAATCTGATACTGATTGAGATCCAGCAGTGTTTTGGAATCGACCGGCTAAACATTGCCCTAAATGTCGATATAATGTCGCAGGAGGATAAGACTCACAGCTGGAGAGGAAGGACACTTTAGTAAGTGGACTGGACTCGTGTTTCCACTGGGTCACACTTTATTTTGGATTATCCAATGCTCATATTTAATTCACTTACATTTAATTGAAATCTTGCTCTGTTTCAGTCGATGCTACAGTATTGTTAGCAGCAGTGTGAAGTTATTTTATTGTCTGGGTCAGATTTCATCTTAACGTTGTGGTTAGCATTACAAATACAGTCACCATACGGGTAACATGCTATACAGAGATACAGCAAGGGGTCAAATTAGTAGTATTTAACATCTACTTTTTACCACCTTTTAGGCGAGTTGTAATTTGAGTAATTAAAGATCCCGTCCACACGTTTAAGAATATACTTTTGCTTGGAATAATAATTTGTGTCTGATGTGGTTTTTCCACAAAAAAGTACGACGTTTAAGTAGCATGTTGCACCACGACTGTGCTCCCAACTAGCTGCGATGTCACTAAACCGTGCTCGCAGGTACACGTCTGAAACCCAGGTTAAAGGTGAGCACAGAGAAACTTTCCCCCTTCGACAGATTCATTAGAAAACAGCTGTCAAGTGTCACATTTTTTGAGTGGAGGAATAATTCAAGTTTTCTTCTAAAACCACAACTGATTGATTGTAATAACTTCTCCCAGATGACTTTACTGAGCTGAGATGTTACAGATTGATTCAAACTTTGATATAATAAAAAAACACATCTCATCCCTTATTGCACACTGAGGTGCTGAAGATGCGACTAATCTTGGTGCCATCTATCTGATTCTCAGGGTGCTGAGGGTCTTCCAGGACTTCCCGGACCTTCTGGCCCTGATGGACCACCAGTAAGTTCTGTTATCATTATAAACTGGTGCTGCTGGTACAATATAGACATAAAACTTTTATTTTTCCACCACCAGCCAGTGGATCTTTTGTTGAATGGCTGTGGATTCACAGATGCAGGGACCAGTTAACATTTAGAAAAGGTCTCTGAATGCGTGTTGTCATTTCTCCTTCTGCCAGGGTCTTCCTGGTACTCTGCATGATCTTAGCGGTGACCTTCTGGTAAGTTTTCAATCACGCACCTGTGAGAGCAGCATAATGACGGCAAACTGAGGATGCATAAAGTGAGTTTCGAGTCCTCACTGTGTCGCCTCTGTCCTCTGCAGTGTCCTGCGATCTGCCCCTCTGGTCCCTCTGGTCCTTCTGGGATGCCAGGATTCAAGGTAAACGTAGTTTCTGTCATGGTTCTTGTTTGAGTTGCTGTCAGTCTGTACCCTCACTATACAGTTCCTCGTGCACACTCATTGTGTCCGTTTTCAATTCTGCTCTTGTAGGGACACACGGGGCATAAAGGAGACAAGGGAGAGCTGGGAAAAAATGGAGAGAAGGTGAGTTTATTATGCGACGTGGATATTTTGGCGGATGTCAGTGATATAGGTTAAATAAGATTAGAATTAACCTAGTATGTGCACAATAGTGGTTTTATTGTTTTATTAACTCTGCCAAGGAGGTTATGTTTTTGGTTCGGCTTGTTTGTCTGTTTGTCGGCAGGATTATGGAAAAGAAATACTGGCCTTATGTGATTTTGGTGTTTCCGTCCTGACTTTCCTGTTCTGTCTTTAGGGTGACGCTGGTCTATCTGGCCCACCAGGCATTCCTGGGACTGTGGGTCTGCAGGTGAGTTACATAAAGATAATTCAGGACGAATGTTCCTTTTCACTTGTTACCTGCACAACATGTGTTCTTTATCATTTTTAGCACAGCTTACCCAGGCAATTTTTGAGAAACATTCCGAGTGGTTTATGATGTTTTGAAGTGCCTTGACGATGCTCTGATCCCGTTTCAGGGCCCGCGCGGTCTCCGAGGTTTACAAGGCCCAATGGGATCTGTAGGAGACAGAGTAAGCAACTTCTAGAACATGACCGCTCCTTCCGTGTTCAGCTTCTTATCACTCACAATGCAGCCGTTTACATTCTTTGTACTTACAGTCGGTTTCCTTTGACCTTCCTTTGTCTCTAGGGCCTGCCTGGTTTCAGAGGCAAACATGGCATCGCTGGCATCATTGGAAAGACAGTGAGTCTGTCCTTGTTTGTAACGCACTTGAAACAAAAACGGTGTTTAGTAGTAGTTGACAGCCAGAATAGACGGCTGGTCCCATCAATGAATAGCTGTGTGTGTTTCATCTGATGTCTCCAGGGGGATGTTGGCGAAAGGGGACCACAGGGATTCATAGGACCCAAAGGAGAAATTGTAAGTAAAAGACTTTAATTTGTGACTATTAGTATGTACAAGATGTGTAAATGACTGAACCCTAATGAGTCTTTCAACAGGGTAAAATTGGTCCCAAAGGAGGTCCTGGAGGAGCCGGACCTAAAGGGGAGCCTGTAAGTGCATATATGATTATAAATGATCCATTTTTATTATACATCACCTCTCTCAGAACCACGAGGATCAAATTTGATGTCTTTTACAGGGTATTCCTGGCAGAGATGGCAAAGACGGTACAGCAGGATTAGATGGTGAGAAGGTAAGTTGCACCTTTTTCTTTCTGTATGTTTTGGGCTGAATTTTGATGTTAGTCCACATAAAGTGATCGTGTGAGTAAAGCTGATGTCACAGTCAGTGTTGTCTGTGTTGATAGGGTGATGCTGGACGCCATGGGGTAGTTGGAGAGAAAGGACCAAACGGACTTCCTGTGAGTACTTTGAAATAGACCTGTCTAATTGACAATAAAGGATATTATTAAAAATAAATACTTAATTACCTTGATTCTCCAGTCCAAGTAGCAGTTTATTTTCTGTTCCAGGGTCTGCAAGGAAAGGCTGGTACAAAGGGGTCTAAAGGAGGAGTTGTGAGTATTACAACAACATACAAACATACTTTAACCTCAAAACTGATTAGAGGACAACTTTAATCTTCTCCCTTCTTTTACATCAGGGTGATCCGGGGAAGGCCGGGGAGATAGGACCCTCTGGAGAGCCAGGTATTCCTGTATGTATCTGATGGGCTTTTTTTGGGGGGGTTATTATGAGGTCACAGCCAATCCGATATGTCACTTTAACCCCAAAATGTTGCGTCTGGACTCTAAACTTTCCTGACTGTCGTCTCCTCCCTCAGGGTGATATCGGCGTCCCAGGAGACAGGGGGATAGCAGGACCCAGAGGAGTGGCTGTAAGTTAATGCCTACACTACAGACTAAGGCAACATGTATTTGTTGTGACATTTCTGCACTGCTTGAATAGCTGGAAAAGCTTTGAAAGCAGCAATTACAGGGAATTTAAAAATAATATTTTGCATCATTTAGAAGCCAATTGATCAGCCTTTCTGCTGCACAGATGCTCTGCTAAATCTAATCAACTCACAGAATTAAGTCTCCAACACTTTAAAATGCACCGTTCTAGCGACCAGCGTGAATGTAGAGCGGCCATCTTAAAAGACCACAATGCATAGCAGCATACAGCATGAGATGAAACCAGAATAACAGGATAATAAACTACTGCCCTTTGAAGTTGATGACATTGTACCGCGTCTGATTCAGTGGCTTGCTAAGGTGGAGTTAGTAATGAAGGGCCAGTGATGAGAGCAGGTATTCATAAAGTAGGAATTCATAAACAGAGAGGTCTTTGTTTTTCACATCAGGCCCTGCGGCGAGGAAAAAGAGAGATAAAACAGCATAGGAATTACCACACTTCTCTCGCACACTGCACAGCATAATGAATCGTGCCTCTTTTTTTTCTGATTCTCTGAATTTTCATTTATATCCAGTTTGTTTTACTACTCTAAGCTCTTCCTAGTAGGATGACATGACAATATCTGTGTCCAACAGGGAGGTATTGGACCAGTGGGCAACTCTGGACCTCAGGGAGTGAAAGGTTTCCAGGTCAGTTGTATGACATCACAAAACCATTATCAGTTCATTTTTACTTTTCAGTTAACTCACTGGCTGTGTGTGTGTCATTTTCTGCAGGGGGTTAACGGAGGCTTGGGGGATCCAGGTCTTCCAGGTCCAACGGGAATCCGTGGAGAGTTTGGCGAAAGGGTGAGTTTGACGTGTGTGACGATATGAACTGTGCCCCGGGGCTTAACGTCATCCAGTGTAACCATGATACAGTACACATACATCATACACTCCATTATTATTGATAGTTACTTTCTCGATTCAACATTTGGTCTATGGATTCACCATCAGGTCTATGCCTTCACATAACTAAGCCCATTTTAATGTATATATTTAGTGTACTATCATTGAAGATGAAGAAAACAAGAAAATATTTTTTTTAAAACTGCCTTGCTTAATACTTAGTGGTGCAGACAACCATGGAAAAAATCAAGGCACTCTGTCTTCAGGTGAAATGATATTATACATTTATTCTTCGAGCATATAGACTAACCAACCAACATGCATCAACTCTAACTCTTCAACAGGGTCTATATGTTCAGAAAATATTCAGATTTAAGAAGCTAAAAACTAAAATCTTAAAAAAATTACTCAAAACGTTTGAAATACTTGTTGATTCATTTTCTGCCGATTTACTCAGAGTTCTGCTCTAAAAAAAACTAAAACGGGTAAAAGCCTTAAAAAAAAATCTACATTAAAGGACACTTACAAATTCAAACTTTAACAAATGTCAGACGGAGATATGTAACTATCCAGGTACTGTATGTCAATAAGCAGCATCCCCACCTCAGTCTAACTGCAGCCAGGAGAGAGCTCAAACACAAAAAGGCCTCCTGTTCAGAGTCTGAGGACAGAACAAAGCCGGTCTTTATATCGCTCCTGGTTCCCCTCAACTAGCCCACCTCACTTCCCTTCATCCCCCTTCTTTCTGCCACAGCCGGCCTTCTACAAATATCTCTACATGGCTCTCATTTATTCTCTCTCTCTCTCTCCCTATTCAACCCTATAGGGTCCTGTTGGAGCTTCTGGAGCTAAAGGAGACATGGTAAATATTTAAGTCTAAGTCGAGCTTAACTAAAGTATAACCTCCACTGAAGGCCCTGTGATTTTTTTTCTCTCAATTGTGATGCTGAAACTGTTTTATCAGCCCAAGAGATTATAAACTTTTCTTAGTCAGGTATCATTGTTCAAGTGAAGAGAAATGGCATACAAAAAAACAAAAGAAAACTGGAGGTGTCTGTTGTTGTGTCTCTAGGGTGTGGCAGGAAGTGACGGTTTACCAGGGGAGAATGGAGAACCTGTAAGTATTTTCTTAATTTCTTAAATGATAGTGATGGAGAGACTCGTTACTTTGAAACAATTGTAAAACTGATTACTGCTGACTGAGTCTTTACATTTGTCTCCTGTCAGTTTTTAATATAGAAAATAATAGTAATTGTTTAGAAAGACTTCATGGTCTTGCACCAGCCTATTTGGCCCCTCAGGTCCTCTGTTTTTAGTTGCTCCAATGTGCAGGACAAAAACTTTATTTGGTTTGTTTTTCCGCTGCCCAAGGATCAGAGAGCAGCTGAAAGTGTTGATGTACTTAAACGTAAACGTGTCAAATCTATCCGTTTGGCCTGGCTTTTGATTAGAATGTTTTATGGCCGTTATTTAAATGATTTATTGGATTGCATTTATTTTCAAAAAAATGTGCGTTGCCTCTTTTCTTGTTCGAATCTTCGGATTGCATTAACCTGTATGAAAGGTGCCGTACAAATAAAGTTTGTGTGCCGTGTAACATTCAATAATGTCAAGTCATTTCACTTATGTTTAACTAAACACGCAGTATGTCTTTATTTTCAGGGTCCTTTTGGCCCAGTTGGACAAAAAGGAAAGGTGAGCTACATCGATGTTTTCATTTCTTGCTTTTCTACGCATTTTTAAAAAATAATCTTATATTGTGTTACTGTTCTACTCTATGTGCTTCTACAAATCGCCCACCAGCAAACAAATAAAGTTTTAATTTAATTTAATTTTGTTTCTATTGTGTCCTCTGACACTTTTCTAGCGTTTCATACCTCCACATGGACCCACTCATTTACAAAAAGTTTTATAGACACAGTAGATGTTCTTCTTCTAGCACAAAACCTAGTTAGTTTAGATGTTGTGTGTGGGTGTAATTAGCAGCACAAGTTTGTTCCAAACTCCCTCTGTGTCAGCTCCCTCACTAAACATTAAAATTGGAGCCTAGCACCGAGCTGTTGCCCACTTATCAGAGTCATGCACATGATTCTGCTTCACATTCCAGGTTTAATAGGATTAATTAGAGATAGGTATTGCTTGCTTTAGCTTTATTGGCCTGTTCCCTGCTACAGCCACAAGGGAGAGACGAGTCACATTAAACGCAGCACAATTTATGTAATTAGAGCCACAGTATTGATGCGCCTCACTCTCGTAGTCTCATTTACTGTTTGCTGTGCTCGTTGGAGTAATTATCAAGCAACAAGACGCCATATGAATCCGCCCCGCGTCGTCTCATGAGACCCGCTTTGCTCCTTGGTTGGTGTTTATTAATCAATCGAATCAGAGGCTTATGGATGTTTTAGCTCCACTTTGGAAGAAAATGATTTCTTAATTTTTGCAAAATGTAGTTCTTTAATGGATAATTCTTGTTAATCATAGGCAGGAACGCGGGGTGAACTGGGACCTAAGGGCGTGACGGGTCCACAAGGAGAGCTTGGGGCACGAGGGCCTCCAGGGAAAACAGGAATAATGGGCTTCCAAGGGGAGCAGGGTCTGCCTGGAATTGCAGGAAAGACAGGTGTACCCGTGAGTGTTTTTTTAAATCTGTAAATAGCTTGTGATTGATTGACATATTAAATGTTGTTTTCTAATGAGCTGCCTGAATGAGCCTACACTTTAACAACAATCGTCGTTAACGTGTGTTTCAGGGTAAACTGACGAGTGAGCAGCACATCAGAGAGCTGTGTGGCTCGATGATCGATGGTGAGACATCTTCATCGTTTGCCGTAATTCACTCCAGTGTTGGATAAAAGGTAAGCTGGATAACTGACCCTCTGGTGTTTTCTATCTCGCAGACCAGATTGCACAGCTGGCGGCTAACCTTCGAAGACCCCTGGCCCCTGGAATGGTGGGCCGCCCCGGCCCTGCAGGGTCTTCAGGAAAGCCAGGAGTTGCTGGCTCCATTGGGCATCCAGGTTCCCGTGGACCACCGGGGTACAGAGGCCTACCAGGAGAGCTTGGAGACCCAGGTCCCAGAGGTATGAACGTTCAAATCAGTATGGACTTATGACCTACTGGTAGAAGCACTAAAGTCACTTGATCAGCACCTCATTAGTTGTACAATGACATTATCTTATTATCAAAATTAGAAAAAGTAATCAGATCCTTATCTGAAGTAACAGCACCAATACAACAATGTAAAAAATCCAATACTTGCAAGTATCATCAATAATAATTATGTATCAAAAGTAAAACTACTTCAGAAAAGTGTCCCCTGTGACATATTATTATGCCCGATGCATCAGTGTGTAGTACATTTTAAAATGTTTTACATAGAGTCAGGTAGTTTAGTCCAGTGGTTCTCAACATAGGTGTCGGGCCCCTCCAAAGGATCACAAGATAAACCTGAGGGGTCATGAGATGATTAATGGGACAGTAAAATAATAGAAAAGCTGTGCAATACAAATTTGCATTAATTTGGGGAATTTTCTCTAAATAGTTGCTTTTTTGGGATAATTCCACCTCTTTGGGCCTTGAACGTTTATTTAAATGAAAACCATCTGATACGCTTAGAGGTGGAATCACCCTTTGGTGTAACGGCTAAGATTTCATAGACCTCTTGAACGTAACAAGGGCCCCAACTAGACACAACATATTTGTAAGGAATCACAAGCCAAAAGTTGCACCTTAAACAGTGCACTGTATTTTGTAAGTTTAAGTACATTCCTGAAAGGTAAATGCGTAAAAATGGAAGTTCTCAAGTTAAGTACAGTACTTGAGTAAATGCACTTAGTTACTTTCCACTGTTGCTTAAAATGTTCTGTTTTTACAACAGGTGATTTTGGTGAGCAGGGTGATAAGGGAATTATTGGCAAAGCCGTTGATGGGCCCACTGGAGACCAAGGATACCAAGGTATGTGACCTTATACAGGGGTGAGTTTGGTAGTGAACAACGTTGTAGCTCCGATCAGCTCAGGCTCCAATTAAATTAACTATAGTGTACAGAAGACCGTATTCATGGAAGACATTTTGACTTGGGGGGGAAAAAAAAAAAGCTTTCCTTTTACGTGTGCCGGTTTCAGGCCACACACAAACTTGGTTTACTGGCACTATTGGAACAGAGTCATCATTGATGTTATTAGTTCCACCTGTGCTTTTCCTGCTATGACAAGTCAAAATTAGACAAAGTGAGAAAAGTCCATCTTGGTATAATTTGTACTATTGACATTGACATCAAACAAGTCTGTGCCACAACAAGGTATAATATTTGCTATACAATTATGTATGCGATTTCTTCTCTGAATATTACCCCTCCCCAGCTTTTTACCTACAATGGCCCTAATACACCTTCATAAGTCTGCTACAAAACCGCTAAAAGAACCGCTGCTCTTTGTCTTTGGCTCATTCCCTATTCGCTGTCCACAGGTCTTCCAGGGGTACCTGGAATTGTCAAAGATGGGCGTGATGGATCTCCAGGAGATCCAGGTGAGCCTGGAGAGCCAGGCAGGGTAGGTAGGACTGGGCACCAGGGAACACCTGGAATCTGTGACACATCAGCCTGCCAGGGAGCATCGGCCGCTGGAAAATCCTCCAACCCCAAAAACCATTAAACATGACTTCCTGAACCCTGATGCCATCCACCCCGAGGAGGAAGGGTGATAAGTGAGGGAAGGGAGGAATGAAAGAAGAGAGTGATCACAAAAATGTCCTCTTTATTAAAATACGTGTATCACAAGATGGGAAGAGTAACATCAAACAGGTGTGATATTTTGAGAGGAATAGAGGAGCATCTGAGGAGTGAATACCAGAGCAACTGAGAGACAAAGACACCAAGATGACATCCAGAATTGAAGTGGACAGAGGCCCAAAAGGGTCCAAGAGAACAACTGCATTGCTCCAAATTTGACAGTATCACATAACAAGACTCGACTTACAAACAACTGGAAAATGAATGATGAGTCCTTTTTGTATTTAAAAACTTTGTACATGTTGTTTCCATGCCCCCATTACCTTGGTTAACATTCTTCTGGCAGATGAGTCTAAAAACAACAGTGACTCTGAAGTGAATGTGCATGTATCATGGCCCATTAATGTCAATCACAGGTGTTACCTCAAAATACAAGCTTACAATGTAAAATATGGAAATAGGTGACGGAAGCAAAAAAGACTCTGTCAAGGAGCTGTGTATGTATTGTAAAAGGAATAAAAAACACAAATACCCAGGTGCCCAGAAATTGTGTAGATTAATGCAAAAACTTTAAACTTTTGATAGTCTTGTTTTTTTTTTTGTTTGTTTGTTTAAAATGACATGTGAAGTTGATTCTCTAGATTTGAGAATCAAAAACAACATAAATCTTGTGGATGCATAAATCAGACATTGTAAAATAAATTTAAGAATCTTAGGATCAAAGTCATTTTTCTTTTTTTTTGTTAATCTACAATGACCACATCCACTATGTACTACCAGTGCTGTAACTATTAAATATACATGACCTTAAATACTATTTATTATTTGTGGGTGACTGTTGTATGTACAGTAAGATGCTACAGCGACATGTTGTAAGAAAGAACTAATAAAGCCACTTTTCAGTAAAGGATTACTCTTCTCTACATATCAAATGAACAGTCTGTATGTCAGAGTAATATGCTTAACACAATGAAAAACGGGTAATCCCATTAGTACACAATATAGCAACACTCATTACTCGCATGCTAAATTTAAGCATTTAAGTGCATTTACACCTAAATATGATTAAATAATAAATGTGCACAACAAAACTGAACTGAACATTTTTTTAATTTAAATACATTCAATAAAAAAAAAACACAACTTGAATAAATCTTCTAAAAAGGTGCACATATAATTAAAATCTGCGAAATTTATAATAGCTGAAGAGTTGAAATCTAATTATTAGAGCTCTATCTCAGCGGTTTCCAAAGGGAAACAGGGCCACCTGTGTATGACTATGAAAAGCTTTTCTTTTTCTTTTTTCTTTCTTTTTTTTTTACAAAAGCTGGCTATCAAATGGAAAAATAATATATACACTACCCTGTGTGGTTTTGAGATGCAGCTGGAGAAAACAGCCATGTTTAAGCAACACATGGTCTGAGACTGGAAACTTTCCACTTTCTAAATCATTGTAATGTAGTCAGAAGCAGAGCTCCTCGGAAAAGGATGCTTTTTGTCATTTAAAATGTTACCACACATTGACCCAACCCATGGCCAGACCTCATGGGAAAACCGAAGCTTAAATGATAAATTAAAATGCACTCAAATATCTGGCTGATGTATTAGATGAAGTAGTGAGAGGGTCATTGCTCTACCGCAAGAGGAATGCTCAGTGTCTCGTCTATCTCCCGATGGATTGTGTTCTGGTCTGAAGAAGGGCTGGGTTTTAGGAAGTGTCCTTTCCCATCAGTGAATGCCTTCTGAAACTCCTGTACAGGGGGGAGAAGAGCAAATTATTGAGGTTAATGACAGATACCAATACCAGAGCTTTTCATAAGCGGCGACTAGTCATTCAAGTCCAGCCGGCTACTTTATTATATACATTTTTTATTCTAATAAAATAGTTTTGATTGACACGTTACGATCCGCTATGCGTGTACATGTTACAACCACTGGTCCCTGCTTAAAACCAATGCGAGCATAATGACAAGAGAAACTTTCCTTTCTGTCTGTATCAGTGCCGCCCCCACATGCTCTATATGAATGTGTGTGCACTCAGCTGAGAGGTGTCCTGCCAAGCGTTTGACAAATATTAGCAAAATAATTGATGACAAAACACATTCAGAATTGCATTGATTGCACAGACAGGGCACATCCTCATTAGAGTCACCGGTGGCAACAACTTGAACAATGTGCAATAAGCTTTGAAAAGTCCACTGAAAGCACTACAATTTCCATATACGCCACACGTTTATGGGCCTAATGAATAAATAAATGATCTTTATTTACTTTTTACAGGAGACCTATCTCTAAGACATTTTGCAAACGCACACTAAAACAAGCAATGTTGTCAAAGTCAAAGGTTTATGTCATGAGGAAAAAGTAGGCTGCCTTAGCCTCACAATCATTTTACAGTTTAAACTGTTCCAGAACGGTTTTATATTTCTTGCCATCTATAAATTATGTAAACTAATGCCAGATCATGTTTTAAAAATAAAATATGATGTAGTGGAACATCCTGCAGTAATATATATGACCATGGTAGGTGTATATTATAAATATTAAATTTAAAACCAATACATAGGCTAAATAAAACATGGGATTAAAAACATGTCCTGGGTTATTTTCATTAATGAAGCGTGCCCTGGGGTGCATGCCCCTGGACCCCCCCCCATACTGGCTACTCCATATCCTTGTGAAAGCCCTGCCAGTACTACAACATTTTAAATCTGTGCCGATCCCTTTTTTTTTTTACATTCCAGGTGGTGGTGCTGTTGCACACAGTCAGCAGAATGTGGTGGATTGTTTTAATTTGCTGCCATGTATTTTTTTAGTAGGTGAATTCATCTACAGAGACTACAACACTAGATAATCCAACACAGTAAAATAATAAGTTTATATGATTTTAAACTGTAAAAAAAGAATTTGATTTGAACTCTCTAAATAATAAAAGTCATATAAAGTCAGCTACAGTACATATTACTCAGGCAGTAGGATGCAATGTTATTAAACTCATCCAGCCCCAGGTTTCAAGTCTATATATATATAAAATAATGAAAATAATTCCGCTTCAGGATGATCCAGCCAAACAGATTTACATAAATCAATATTTCAACATAGCACAAACGTACTTCTTTAAAGGTGTCTCCATATGTTTTATTGATGTATCTGAGGAAGGCAGTGGTCCATTGCAGAGTGGTGACTTTGTCAGTATCCAACTCACAGAATGGCACCAGCATGTTCAGCTCATCACAGTACAAACGGATCCTCTTCCTGTGCAGAAGCAAAGACAATACAAATGATTAGAATCTCTAAAGCTTTACTGACCTTCCTGTTCTTTAGATCTCTATCTAGGGCTGCAATAAATGATTATTTTCTAATCTGCAGATTAGTTTCTTGATTAATCAATGAATTGTTTGCTCTAAATGAAACATTAGAAAACTGCACATCACAGTAGCCCAGAGCACAAGTTCAAAAACCTCAAAATATTTTATTTATTATAATGTAAGACCAATTAAAGTTAGGTTGCACACTGGCCATGCATATTCTAGTTTTTGCAGTTCTATTATTTATTCCATCCTGCCAGCACAATGGATCTGTAGTCCTAGTTGTGTAGCTACGTTGTGTAGCACAAACCTCTGTGGCTGAGTATTGTTAGGACAATAAAAGCACATGTCTTTTCTGCTCATTTCAGTATGCTTTCTGGTAACTGAGTATATCTACTCAATTTAAATTAATGTATTGGTTATAGATGTTTGTTAATGAGCTCCCATCCATATTACCTGCTGGTCATGGGTCAAAACTGCCAAACAGGAAGTGAGAGCATCCAATGGGCTTTATCGTAGAGTGGACTGTACCAAGTTGAGCGGAGTACAGAGGGTGCCCTATACATTTTATATTGTTAATATTTGTATATATTATGACAATGAGCATAATGGTTTGACATTTTGGTAGTTTTACATCAAAATGTGATTATATTTTCTGAATTGATTATGCACTGGTTTGTGTGCAGGAGGAGCTTCAGGGGTGGAAGCTCCTCAAAGGTAGTTAATTTATTGGAGTTAAAGTTGGTTTATTTCAGGTTGCAGACCTGCTGGAAGTCTGCTGCTAGCTGCCCAATAGTTATGGGCTAACCTAACTTTTCTGACTTGACTGATGGATTTCTTTATGTTCTTTTGAAAGAAGTTTGGAAGGATCTGTGTGTTCTCCCTCCACACTTGATTTACCATCACACAAGAAAAACAATACAGCAAATCCTCACAACTGAGAAGCCGGAACTAGTGAATGTTTGGAACTTTTGCTTGACTTGAACGATAGATAGATTATCCAAATATTTGCAGATTCATTTTGTGTTCATCAGCTAATCGATTAATCAACTAAATGTTTCAGCGCTAATGTAATGCCCTCAGAACTTCCTGCTACGGACCAAAAATTGTCAACAGCATGTACACAAATTCTTGTAAAGCAAATCCCACAGAGCAATGCTTTGCATGGATGCAAACATTTCAGAAACTGTTAATCTTGGGTGAATATATTCATAAATTTGAATGTAAAAGCAGAAAAATGATATATGAACACAGTGAAAGAGTATTGCCTTTCCATGCTGAAATATATGGTAAAAATGTATAGAAAGGCTAATAAATTGTACACATCTATATCTCAGTCCTTGCTTTTTTTTAATGTCTCTTACCTTGCTCATTTGTGCTCTTTGTCTGTTTACCTGATTATTTCTCTTTTTTTCTCCCTTGGTTTTCAGTATAATGGTGCCTAAAGTTTATTGTTTGTGTCAGATTGTGCTGTAGCATAATTTCTACAACTGTTGATTGACTTTTATCCTTCTTCTTTGTGTTTTGTTTTGTATGTTTTCCTTTTACTAAATAACCCCAAGATAATATGACTGTGACTATGGCCAAGAATGAAAACATCAAATTGTGATTTAAGACTACATTCGTATTTCATAAGACCACATCACAAATTGTTGAGGGTGCTGAGACACCTTCAGCTATTGGTAATGGCTGCTCACCTGCGTTCCCTCTCCTTACTGTTGTGTCTCTCCCTGCGCTGAATAAGTGACATATGAGCTCGAGCTCTTTTCCTGGAGCTGCTCCCTGATTCTCCAGCAGAGTCTGGGGCAACCAAAGCAGCCTTGATGGGTTGAGAGCTGTGGGTGCTACCATGCTTCCTGAAGGCAGCGGGTGTCACCACATCATCTACTGAAAACATATATAAGACTACATTAAAACACAGATAAGAATAAAAACTACAACTTCTGAAATAAGATTAGGTTTAGATTACTGATTATTACTTTCTATGTTCAGCAACTGCTGCTCCTCTGTTGAGTTGCAGCCACTTGTAAAGAGAGCTTTTCTAACAACCCTCTCTGGGCAGAAATTAAAGGAGAAACTCTTGGGAATGATTAAACCCTGGTGCTTGCTAGGTTCAACCATGTGAGGAATGTGGCCCATCACCTGAGGTCAAAACAGGAAGAAGAAAAAAGTATTAAACAATTCATTCTGCCTGTGGATCCTATCAATCTGTAAGAAAGTGCATTTTGATATTTTTTATTATCATACTTGTTCACACATGTTGGTGACAGGATTAAATACACCCCCTACAAATGGGCTGGAAACATCAAAAGGATTTGCTCTGTCAGTTTTCATCCACTTATGCATTTGAGGGTGTATGACTGCCTCTTGAGCCTCTGCAGACTGCTGAAGTATTGTCAAAAAACTGAAACACAACAACAGAGATTTTGCACATTCCAGAAAAATTAGCTTTAAGGGGTTATATTTACCAACAAATAGCAACACACTATATTAGTGACGCCTACTTGCTGAGGACTGCAGACTGGATATCTTGCTGTCTTGGGGTGTCAGCAGACATGGTGTTAAACCTTTTCTCCAAACAAACTCTAGCAGCAGATCTGGATCGCTTCTGGGAAGATGTGCTGCCGTTGGCGGGCGGTTCAGTCGGGCTGTCTTCACCTCTGACTCTGGCCAGCACAAAACCTGGGACATCTCCATAAGACGCTGGTGTCTTTTCTCCTGGCATCACCAGATAGTGTTCATCAGTTGAAGTCGATAGGTCAATAGCTTGAGTGCCCATGTAGGGAGATAGCACTGTGGATCCCGTAGCGTCTTTAACCATCACTGTAGCACTGGTGTGAGATCTGGCATCTGGCAAATCTGGAGGGGCAATGTGGGCCTCCACGTGTGCCTGGATGAGGTGCTGGAGGTGTGTATATTCAACCTCTGACATCTCCATCAGGCCGAGCTCAGGTCCCAACATTGCCCCATGATCATGGGTCAAACATCCACCTTGGCTCAAAATCAACCCAACAGGGTCACAGGTGTGTTCTCTGGATGAAGGTGATACATGAAGGGTATTACAAGGTGAGGGAATGGATGACATACTTCACTCTAGAGATGGGATGGAGATCAAGAAGAAATATTAAAAAATATTACTTGCATGTACACCAGAACAGGCTATTAATGGTAGCTACAGTCCATGTTGAACGACTTCAACTAACTGTGGTGTGCCCTGGAAGCTTACTCCTTCACAGTATTAACGTTATTAGAAATTAACGAAAATGTTAACCTCCACAAAGTAACACTGAAAATGCTGACATTAAACAACTTATCCACAACTCCAAGCTCTCAGTCGTGGACAAATTGTCCGCGGCTAACAGTTAATTACGAAAAGCTAGCTCGTGACTCACGTTAGCGAACGAGGAACTTTAAGCTAGTGAGCTAACGTTACATTTGAAAAGACGTTAGTATACGCTAACGTTACATTCTACGTACAACGGTAAATCATTACAAACAATAGTCCATTAATAAGTCGTCCAGTGTGTAAGCAGCCAAATAACTATTATTCAGCTCTCTTTATGTGTCTTAATGTATGGTCTTACTTACTTTAATGCCAACTCCTTGACCAATGGCAGCGGGTAACGACGTCGTTACACTCTGGCTGTCACAGCTGAAGACTCGGATTCTTTTTCATTTTATTATATTTAGTACAGAAAGAAAATAGAGTGTCACAGTATATGTAACGTTACAAACTACTTTTTTTAAAGCAGTGATGGAAAGTTACTTAGTACAGTTACTCAATTTACAGGTAACGGTAGGCCTACAATATTTTAGTATTTGCAGTCCATTATGCTACTACTCCACTACATGTAATGAAGGCAAATACTGCACTCTCTTACTCCTTAAAAAACATTTTTAACATTAGCCTACATAAAGTAGTTTTGCCCAGCTATGCATGAACATGAATGCATAAACATTCACCCATTAGCCTATATTACAATCCACAACTGTAAAAATGTAGGTTATATTTGGGTTATTATGCATAATATATTTGCGATTATCCCAACAACCTGCACGACCTTCTGAATAGTAGAATAGTAGGCTACTAGACTGGGGGGCATCAAAGAGTGTTTTTTTTTCCCACTTCACCTTGTATTTTAAAAGGAGCAAACATAATCTGCAAAAACAAATGCTCTTCTATTAAATACTTTGTAGTAACATAGACTTGATCCCACTCATGACACCTACGTCTACTTGATTATCATGATGACAATGAAAAACAATGAGATTGGATAAACACAGACAACACAAAATTAACCACTGTGTGATTCCTACATGTGTTGAATGCCGTCATAGATTATAGGGCACTTCATATTCTTCTTCTATAATTAATTTTGTACAATGTATTTTATTATGTCATATTTTGTAAAGTAACCAGTGACTAGGGATATAAGATAAATATAGTCAAAAGTATAATATTTTCCTATGAAATGGACTAGAGGTTTAAAGTAACATAATGTTATAGGTTACCTCAAAATTGTATTTGAGTACAGTAGCCTACTTGAGTCTATGTAGTTGCACTTCCCCACTGCAATAAATAAAGCTCGATCAATATCAACCCCATGATGGTTGCTGAAGATTCAACTGAATGCTGTCGCCCCCCTTTGGTAACACATGAGCTTTGCAGGTGGCTGTGGAGGTAGATATGTGATGTCTTTACAGCTACTGGATGCCTAAATTTCCCTCTGGATCAATAAAGTATCTATCTATCTAAATTTCCCTCTGGATCAATAAAGTATCTATCTATCTATCTATCTATATGTGCTTGTTTGTGTGTCTTACAATACTGACTGTTCAGTGATGGACAAAGTAACAAAGTACATTCACTCAACCACTGTACTTGTAGTAGAGTATAGATATTTCATGCTTCTTTGTGTTTGTACTACATTTAAGGTAAATATTGTACTTTTTATTCAATTACATTTATTACACAGCTATATTTGCGATAGTTAATTTGCAGATTAACATTTTACATATAAAATATCATGAATTGTGATATGTTACCTACTAAACCAAGACCAACCAAATATAGTAGTTAAAATTAGCTCAGTCTTTACCAACCACACCACATAAAATTCTATGAATTAGAAGAAATAGAAATAAGCTTTTGATCTATATTTATTCCCTCGCACCAAGCCGTTCAATCAAGTTGTACTGTTAACATTTTTTAAAGATATTGCTCCTGCAGAGACACCAGTCCCTCTGGCAAAATGGATATACTAAAATGATTCTGTAAAGGAGACTTTTTAAATTGTACCTCTAAAAGATATAAACCAGATTTTGATTTATTACCACAAACAGAATAGTGTGGCACTTTGCTTTAATATGGGATTTGTTTTTTAAGTAACAGATTTGGACCCTACTCGCGCAGCAATCAATCAATTTCAAATATTGCTAACAAAATCAGACTAAATACAAATTTAAAAAAGGTATGTCGTTTTATTGACTTCTTGCATTCCAAAAGTACAATGAAACAAGCCATTTTTTTTATTAGCAGAAAAACATAAAAGCCAGATCAAGGCTGCAGTACTGACACTATGGCCATGTTAAAAAAAACAACAAAGAAACAAAAAAACTTTACATTTTTTTTGTACAAAATCTTTCTGACTGTTTCCAACTAGACTAAACATCAAGTTGAATTTACAAGTGATCGATTAAATTTAGGAGGCATTAAATCATAATCAAATAACAAAGAAAAATACATTAACTTTGAATACAAGACAAGCCAGAACCTAATTTACTCAAATACCTCTCAGCATTAATTTATCAAGCTACAATGTCTGATCTTTTGCATTGCTTGCTATAAGACCTACAGACCTTAGAGGAAAAATACATTCAAAGTGTGTTATGCTGTAGTATCTCTATTCAATGTGATGATACTAAGCCTTTTTGCAGGTCTAGTTCGACAGCCTTACTGTTTTGAGGGGTCCATGCGTTTTTAGCCTGTGTCTAACTTGGCTGGACATTGATCTTATCTCTATCAGTCCCTACTTTGATTGATTGGTTTTAGTTTCTACACACTTATCCTGTTTATCACATTCATTCCCAGCTCCAATTTTTCCTTCTTTTCCCCCTGTTCTTGCATCTTCAGGTGTGCTTATTTTACCAGCAGGACTTTTCTCTTTCTCCTGGCTTTGCCCTTTAACTAACTCCCTTTCTTGAGTCACAGGTCTACCTCTACTCCATTCCCTGTCAGCTGGGTGACCCATTTGTTTTCGTTTCAGGCTAAAGACATCAGGATTGTTGGTCATACAATTTGGGAAGCGTATGAGACCTGTTGGAGTGGGAAGTAAGGCAACTCTCTGTGACTGAGGCTTTACGGCTTGCTGATTTTGTAGATTGTCAAAACCGGGGCATAACTTTCCTCCACTGTTTTGAGCTGGACCTAGGGGTCCATTGTATGGTGCAGAATGTGGATCACTAGGGTGAGGGCTATTGAAATGAGGTGATGCTATCATGTCTGGCCCTCTGCTATCACACCATGTGCCCCTTATAGCTGACCCTTGCATGTCATCCTTAATGGGTGGTTCAGATCCCCTTGAATTTAACATTGGGCCCATCATGTCTGGAGCTCTTCTATCAGATCCAGGGCGCTCAGTGTTTGTATCCCACCTCCCAGGCCCATGTCTTATATCTGAAGTTCGAGGCCCCCTAGTATCTGTTTTACCAGGCCCTAGCCTCCTCATGTTTGGAGCTCTCCGTTCCCTCCTAAAATCATGCTGAAATCCTTGTCTACCTGTTCCAGGGTTTTCCATGTCTATACCTTGCGTTTCAGATCCTAGTCCCCCACAATCTGAAAATCTCCCATCAGTCCCTGGACCTTCAATGTTTGAATTTCTGTTTTCAGGCAATGGACGTCTTAAGTCTCGACCCCTGGGGCCTATTCCATCAATACCTTCCATTTCAAATCCTCTGCTGTTTGGCAAGTCTTCAGCTCCTCTATGAGCCCCAGGTCCTTCCATGTTTGGCCCTCTCATATTACCCCTAAAGTCTGGCTGCCTCCAGTCATTCCCCATATCAGGACCCCCTCTCATATCTGATCCTGGTTCTCTCATGCCTGGACCTCTTCTATCATGGCCTTGTCCTCTATTGTCTGGCTCTCTTTCCCTACTAAAAAATGGCCCAGGCCTCCTTCTGTTTGTCCCAGCACACGCTCTATCAGGCTCTCTCAATCCATTTCCAGGTCCTTCCCTACCAGGCCCAGGGCATATCATATCTGGGTGACCCTGGACAGGCCCTGGACCCCTGCAACCAGGACCACTCCAATCATCTCCTGGATCTCTCAAAGGTCTTGGAAATGGCATATTTTGTCTTTCCTGTATGGGCCTTGGCCCCCTACTTTCAGGGCATCTCCATTCCCTACAAGGACCTTGCCTAGTATGTTCTTGAATATGCTCACCTGGACCTTCATGGATCGGGCCCGGACACCTGTTGCCATGTCTTTTCCAATCATCTTCTGAACATTCTCTTTCATTTCCTACATCCTCCATATTGGGCCCTCTTCCATCTGACCACTGTTCCACTGTGTCTGTGCCTCTCATATCAGGTGCAGAGCCCCTGTAATCGGGCCCGTTCCATCTGTCTCCCCGATTTTGACTGCTCATATCTGGCCCTGGTCCTCTAATATGTCCCCTCATAGGCCTTGAACCTCTCAAGTTTCGACCTATTCTATCAGGACCTTGGTACTGTATATCTAGGCTCTCTTGGATAGGTTCTGACCCTCCAAAGTCAGACTCTCCCCAGTCATCTGTTCTTTGTCTTAGACCTTCTTTATTTGGACCTTTCTGCCTGATGCCTTGGTCTAGACTACCTAATCTTCTCCAATCTGGTCCTGGGCCCTCTAAATCTGGACCTCTCCTTTCAGGCCCAGGCTCCCTGAAGCCTGAGTCTCCTGGTTGTTGTCTGCAAGGCCCTGGGCCCTCAATGTCTGGACCTCTAATTTCACAACCTGGCCCTCTAAAATCTGGAACTCTTGGACATTTTCTATTCGCCCCTGGACCCTCCATAACTGTTCTTTCAGGTCTCACCCCTCTGAAGTGTGGACCTCTCCTATCTGACTGTTGACCCTCTATATCTGGAGGCCGTCTTTGTAGCTCAGGACCGCTAAACTCTGTGCCTCCTGGAAAGCTGCTGCTGATTCCTGTTCCCTCCATCTCTGAAAGTCTTCTTTCTAGGCCCTCTTTGTTTGGATCTGAATGCTCTGGTCTCCTCATGTCTGGACCTCCTGACACTCTCCTGTTGGGCCCTGGACCCTCCATACCGGAACCTGGTTGTTCCAGCCTTGGTCCCCTGATGTCTGGACCTCTCCTGTCATGCCCTGGGTCCTCAATATTTGGTTGTCCACTTTCTGGCCCAGGACCCCTGAAGTGATGTCCTCCCTGTCCTCTGCTTTGATGCCCTGGACCTTCTAAACCTGGGCCAGTTCTTACAGGCCCAAGTCCAGTGAAGTCAGGCCCAGGACCCCTCACATATGGACATCTCCTGTTAGTACCCTGTCCATCAGTGTTTTGATTTCCTGGACCTCTCCTGTCAGGCCCTAGTCCATCCATGGCTGGACCTCTCCTTTCAGGCTCTGGACCATGGAAATCTGGACCTCCTGGTCCTCTACTGTCAGGCTCTTGACTGTCCATAATGTGACCTCTCCTTTCATGTCCTGGCCCACTAAAGCCTGGACCTCCTGGTCCTCTTCTGTCAGGTCCTAGAGCCTCCATAGATGGTCCTCTCCTTTCAGGTCCTGGTCCTCTAAAATCTGGACATCCAGATCCTCTACTGTCAGGCCCAGGACGCTCCATAGATAAACTTCTTCTCTCAGGCCCAGGTCCTCTGAAATCTGGACCTCTAGGTCGTCTCCTGTCAGGCCCATGACCCTCCATAGACAAGCCTCTGCTTTCAGGCCCTGGTCTGCTGAAATCTGGACCTCCGGATCCTCTCCTGGAAAGCCCAGACTCCTCCATAGCTGGACCTCTCCTTTCAGGTCCTGGTCCTCTGAAATCTGGACCTCCAGGTCCTCTCCTGTCAGGCCCAGGACGCTCCATAGATAAACTTCTCCTTTCATGACCTGGTCCTCTGAAATCTGGACCACCAGGTTCTCTCCTGTCAGGCCCAGAACCATCCATAGATAAGCCTCTGGTTTCAGGCCTTGGCCCCCTGAAATCTGGACCTCCGGATCCTCTCCTGTCAGGCCCAGGACCCTCCATAGCTGGGCTCCTCCTTTCAGGTCCTGGTCCTCTGAATTCTGGACCTCCAGGTCCTCTCCTGTCAGGCCCAGGACCCTCCATAGCTGGACCTCTCCTTTCAGGTCCTGGTCCCTTGAAATCTGGACCTCCAGGTCCTCTCCTGTAAGGCCCAGGACCCTCCATAACTGGACCTCTGCTTTCAGGTCCTGGCCCTCCGAAATCTGGACCTCCAGGTCCCCTCCTATCAGGGCCAGGACTCTCCATAGATAAGAGTCTCCTTTCAGGCCCTGGTCCCTCAATAGACAAGCCCCTGTTTGCAGGCCCTGGTCCCCTAAAATCTGGACCTCCAGGTCCTCTCCTTTGAGGCACAGGACCCTCCATAGCTGGACCTCTCCCTTCAGGTCCTGGTCCTCTGAAATCTGGATCTCCAGGTCGCCTCCTGTCAGGCCCCGGACCCTCCATAGCGGGACCTCCCCTTTCAAGTCGTGGTCCCACAAATTCTGGAGCCCCCGTTGCCATGAAATCTGGACCCCCTAGTCTTCTCCTGTCATGCCTAAGGTCCTCCGTGTGTGGACCGCTCATTTCAGACCCTGGTTCTCTAAAGTCTAGGTCTCCAGCACCTCTTCTGTCAGGCCCCTGGCTCTCAATGTTTGGACCTCTCATATCAGGCTGA
Source organism: Bovichtus variegatus (assembly GCA_943593645.1). Taxonomy (NCBI): domain Eukaryota; kingdom Metazoa; phylum Chordata; class Actinopteri; order Perciformes; family Bovichtidae; genus Bovichtus; species Bovichtus variegatus. Next base: position 703,154 of record CALSCE010009645.1, on the reverse strand, counting down.
TGGACTCTCCATTCATCTTGTATAAATGGCCCTACTCTGACTGGACCTGATACTCTCCTCTCTGGCCCTTTCCAATCATCTCTTATGTCTGTTCCTGGGTCACTCCAATCTAGACTAGTCTGACCCCTCTTATCAGGTCTAACAACACCTGGTCCTGGACCTCTCCAATCTGGATTTATAATGTTTGGCATGCCATCACCCCTTGTATCTGAGCCACCTGTAATACCCATATTTTGACCAGGCCCCATATAACTTCTTTCTGTTATATCTGGCCTTCTTAATTCAAGAATAGTTTCTGATTCTCTCATTTCAGGGCCATGCACACTCTTTTCAGCCCTAATACCGGGACGTGGCTCCTTGAAATGTTCTCTAGGTCCACTACTGTCTTGTCCAAAGGAGGATATGTTAGAACCACCACTTTCACAATTTATGTTTGGCCCCGGTCCTCTCATTGGTACATCTCGCCCTTTTTGTAGGCCCCACCTTTCATCTGTCATTGCTGGGGATAGTCTATCTGCTCTTAGATGTCTACCCTCAGCTGTAGTTGAATTTGAATCTAAACTCCTTTCTCGACATCCACCCATTCTGCTCATGTCTGCATCTCTTCCATGTGCCTGAAACCCCCTTTCCTCTAAAACCGGACTGCCATCATGCCTTGATTGCCTTTGAACTCTTCCCGAGCCTCTGAAAGAATGACCTGATGGATCTCTTACACCTCCACCCCTTATAGCAGGTCTCATACCCCCAGTATGTGGAATTTCACCTCTATCTTTTTGACCTCTTCCTATATCTGGAGCCCTACCTTCTATGTGTGGCCCCCCGAAAGATTGATTTCTCCCTATTTCCATTAGACCTGGCCTGCCATCTTGGTTTCCTTGGCTTGGATGATACATAGCCAATAAAGGCTCCCTTGTGCCCCTTATGTCAGGCCCAGGTCTATATGACAAAGGCCTGTTCATGACTAGATCTCTTCTCTTATTCTGTAGGTCTGATCCTCCCATATGTGAATTTGTATCAGCTGGTACAAGCATTTGTCCTCTCATTTCTATTTCACTGTGTCTCATATCAGGGCCTGGCCCTTTTACTTCGGGGTTCAGGCCTTGCATACTAGATAGGTCTTGTGTGTGTGATCCAGGACCCCAAATGTTGGGACCTATGCCTTGCATGCCTGGACCTCTCATATTAGGCCCTGGGAATCCAGTTCCTGTTACTCTAAGATCTATCTGTGGTCCCCTATGTCCAAGTTCTTTCATATCTGATCTTGCATTCCTAATACCTGGACCACTCAAACCAGGTCCTGGATTCTTTGTCACAGGGTCTATTTCAGGTCTTGAGCCCTGAATATCTGAGCCTGTAGCTTCATTTGTATGTCCCCCCTCTTGGCCCAGTATTTCTGGATGCTTTAAGCCTGGATTTCCCTCTTCTATCCCTTTGTCTGCCTCTATCATACCCTTATCTCTGACATCTGGGCCCTGTAGATTTAGGACTCTAAAATCCATATTTCTAACATTCGATATTGGAACTCCAACAGTTGGCCACAGTACATTGGACATTGTTGCTTGACCACCAATAGGCAGACAATTATTTTCAACTTTAACATGTTGCATTGAGACACTGGTATGCATCTCATGATCTCTGATTTCCTCAATCTTAACAGAGTCACTCTTTTCTATGATGCTAGGTTTCATAAACTGTGGCTCTGGATCAGGGCTTTGAGGAGAATCTCGAATGGGCGGATCACTTTCTCGTAGAGGAACTGTACTTTCAAATTTGTCTGTATACATAGTTTCCTGTTGAGAGGGTTTATTCACCTGTGTAGATGAACCACTATCTGTGTTGTCATGGCCACTAACAGAAGTTTTTTGAAGCTCCTGGGATTTGGGTGGTTCTGAAGTCTCAAGCTTCACATTGTGAAGAAGTTCATATGAACAGGGAGAAAAGCCTTTATCAACACTCTTAACAAGATTACTTTTTAGCTGATGTCCATCAGGGTCATATTTAATAGTAACCGAGGTAAATGATGATGTGTTACTCTCTATAAATTGTCCAACAACAGAGTCTGAAGAGTCTGGAGCATTACACAGAACAGTTAAAGGCATTGGTTTCCCAAGGATTTGAGGGGAAGGTCCTCTGTGCTGTTTTGGTGAAAGGGATCCAAAATCTTTTTTTCTAGGAGATGATGGGGATCTTCTATGCCCATGAGAATGTCGGCGTGGGGTATGCTCTTTACGGTGGCGACCTTGGCGTTCAGACTGGTCTCTAACTCTATGCCTTGACCTGTCCCTTTCACTTCTTCTGTGTCTATCCTTTTCTCTATGTCTCCGGGAATGTGAAGGAGAACGCCGCTGTGATCTTTTAGAAGGACTTCCATGGCGGACCCTTTCATGATGACTCCGCCTCTTTGGGGATAGCCTTCGCTTCCTGCTGTGGTATGAATTCAGAGGAGTGCCCTTCCGGCAGGTACTAAGCCCTAATCTAGACAAAGATGAATCACGGGCCTTTATACTGCCTCCTTGAAATACATCATCTTGAATTTCATTAAAAAGTGATTCATCCTCAGGATCATAAGCTACATCAGAATCTTCGATCTCGCCTGCAGATGAGTACTTGTCACTTTCCTTGACTTCACCCTGTGTTTCATCTTGCTCTGTAACAGTATCTGCGTCATTTTCTAAATTAGGTATGGCAGTTGTGTCTTCTAGTTTCACTGTTTGTGAATCCACATTTGAACTGTCTACAGTCTCTGTAAGGTTGCTGGTCTTGTCTGTTGACTCTGACAGTTGACTAAGAGGCAAAGATTTCTGTGGGGGAGACATCAGGGAATCAGAAACAGAAAAGTGAGCCATGAACATACCCACAGCCTCTTTCTGTTGACGTAGTGCCTCTTCCTGCTCCTTCAGTTGCCGTTTTTGCTCTTCAATCTGCTTATTGAGCTCCTCAAGCATCCGTTGTTGTTCAGTTAGTGTTGCAGCTGAGACAACCACAGTACCTGTCAGAATATTCTGCATTACTCCAGCTGGAGAAGAGGATTGCACTGGAGTGGAGGTGGGAGTTGGTGTTACAATCTCGGTGGAAATTGGGGTTGAGCATGATGGAGAATCTGAGGTTTGAGTTGGAACAGGGGGCTTTGTCACAACAATATCACTTTGCATATCTGCAAAGATAGTCTCGTCCTCTGGATCATAGGCCACATCGTCGTCTACAAAGCCTGATACTGCAGGGCCATCTGCCTTCATTTTTTCTATGTTCTGTTGAGCAACCATTCCATATCCCATTGCTGGATCATACTCCTCTTCTGGGTCATATGGTCGGTCAAAGTCATTTTCTTCGTCTTCTTCAATTTTTTTTACCTTGGATTTCTGTCCATACTGTTGGACAATTGGATCCACCATTGATCCTGATACCTGAGAAAACACTGGGACCTTCTCCACACGAACTGTTGTTGTTGTAAAACGTCCGTCAGAAGAGACCCCAGAGTCAGTTTGCTTATTGCCAAACAAACTCTTCAAGATTTTCTGCAGTGGTGTCTTATTACTGGATGCAGTTGTGGGATTCTTGTCAGAGATGCTATTAGAGGTGGACTTAGTTGCAGCAACAGCAGGTGAGGTAGAAACAGAAGGGTTTGTTCTAATGGAAGTAAAACAAGATGGTATGGTAACTGAGCCAGAAGAGGAAGAGTCTGATGGTGAGCCAGGGCAAGGTGGTGAGACAGGAGGGGTGGTGCAAGCAGGAGTCTCAGGATTGTAGGGTTGGAACATCTCCAATTTGTCAGAGCCATAGAGGACTGGGGGTTTTGGGATCCACATAGGGTCTTTGGACATATGAACTTTGGGTCTCTTCTCTTCAATTTCCTGAGGCAAGCTTCCTGGACGTTTTGCCTTTTGGATGACTGCCAGACCCAGAAGAAGATTGGGCCTGTTTTTTTCAAATCCTGTGAAATAAAGAAATTATTAGAACAAGTCTAAATTATTGACAATTGTCTCCCCATTTTTCCATTTTTTCTAGATGCTTGACTGACAATTTAATTTATTAAGTGCACATTCAATATTTAGATTTAATTCAAACATGTATTCATTTTCAGTGATTCACAACATATTGGCATAATAATAACATTTTGACATTGTATAAAAGAAAGTTGGTTATCATAAGAGATGGAAGTGAGCAATGGTGTTTTACTGGGGATAACATTTGTAAATATTTAAACAGGAGAAGATTAATTTGGGGATATATTTCAGCCTGAAAATATCTGTTATTCTTGGGGATTGGAGGTGTTGACATACGTGTTTGACCTAGCCTCAGAAACCTCAGTTGCTCTCCCTGAGGTTTCTTCCATATTTCCCCCACTAATTGTGGGGTATCTTTTAGGGAGTTTTTCCTTGTGCGGTGCGAGGGTCTAAGGACAGAGGGTGTCGTATCCTGTGCAGTCTGTAAAGCCCACTGAGACAAATGTATAATTTGTGATATTGGACTATATAAATAAACTTATGCATAAATAATGCATAAGTTTATCATAAGAGAATATAAGCTTTAGTGCATTATCACACCTGGTCCGTCAAGAGGTTGTAGTATGGATGGGATCGATTCCTTTGCACTGAGTGGGACAAGGTATACATCTTTGATGGAACGGCTGCCATTGGCGACCACGCCATAACGACCTCTGCTGCTGAAATAGGAAAACAGGGAGACATAGGCCACCTCTTCCTCCTCTGTTGCAGGGTGAAACCGGATCACACATAACTCCTAATAAGCAAAAAAACAAAAAAAAAGTAGATATTGATAGATATACAATGCTATTTTACAAGGCACAGAAATAATTACAAAATCTACTGCTTGCCTTTGTAATAGAGGTTTTTAGTTTTGCAACATAGTCCCACACTGTTTGAGGCAGGATTCGTCCTCCGATTTGTATGGTATCAGGTAGGTCCTACACACAAGGAAAACAAAGTTTATATCTTTGTCAATTCAACTGTTGACAATGGTAGATCTTTTTGATAGAGTAAAAGTTATTATGCTGTAGTACTATACCGCTTTGAGATTTTCAGCAGTTCCTGACACCATATATCCCTTGGTGACAAATTTGGCCACAGAGAGCATGTTAAGAAAGCCTTTCCACACTATCTCATGCTTAGCCAAGAACTGGGAAGTCTCCCCATCAGCTGGGGATTCAGAGATCACAGTCCTGGGACACAAAACACAACAGCACAAAGATAATCATATTCATACATTATGCTGATTTTGCCCAATTTTATACCACCTAAAACAAAATAAAAAAAGAGTAATTCTATTTTACAGCTATTTAAATACCTTGAGGATGCGCCATAGAGTCTGGGATCTGCAGAGGAAGATGGCTTCATTAAGATAGATTTAGGTAAAGTTTTCGTTGGTGGTCGCGGGGAGACTGGTGCTGAGGGCAATGTGGAGAAAGTCTCTTTAAGAGGAGCGTAAGAGATTGATGGGTTATGGGTTATGTTACTTGGACCAGAGGTGGCACTAGACGAAGCAGAGAACCTGCTCGCTGCAGTGCGGGGGTCACGCCTTGTGATGGTTACTGTGGAGACAGCAGGGATCACAACTGGTGTGTATGATCTCTTTCGTGAAGTAGTTTTAGGAGTGTCTGGAGTTGGGGATGAGGGGGACTCCATGACAGGGGAAGCTGGAGACTCTAAAGTAGGGGAGGCTGGAGAGTCCATTATGGGGGAAGAAGGAGATTCTACTATAGTCAATGCTGGAGCGTCAATGATAAGACGGGACGAGTTGTCCATTAGGGATGTTGGAGAATCCATCTCAGGTGAGTCAGGTGGCGCCCGCAGTGGGGAGTCATCTCCGGCACACTTTCTCCAAGAGGGTTCATATTTATCTCTTGTTTCAAAAGTCTTGGTTTTTTTCTTTGCAGGTTCCTCCTCTTCCCCAGCTAGTATTTGGCCTTTGGGAAGAAATAAGAATCTTTAAAAAATGTTTTACTAAAAGTAACAATACAGGGTCATTGGATAAAAATGTCTACTAGGTACTGTATAGTTATTGTAAAACATTTAATTCACCTGTGCATATTTTGCATTTTAGGTCAAAGAGATGAGCTTTGTGCTCAGATGTTGTGTCCTTCAGCATACAAGCGAGAATATCTGGTAAAGCACTGCCCTGGCTTGGCTGGCTTGTTCTAGTCCTGAGTGCAGGAGCAGGAAGGCTTTTCTTCTGTTCCTGGGAAGCAACCTATACAGACAAACACAAACATATCATAACATCCATGGCATTTCATGAGAAATGTTTATATGGAGCAGGAGCAACAAAATAATGACGATGTCAAAGATTCCCACTAATTGAATGCAAATGAGGCAAGTACACACCATGCTTCTAGCGGGTCTAGCGGGATTCAGACAGGGCAAATCAACCTTCACTGCCTCAGGTTTCTGCAGCAAACTTGTCACTTTAGCAGCTGCATTCTTAACCTAGATACACACAAGTGATGGAAAAAGACAATTACTTCTGACAGAAGACATTGCTTGGTCCTTCAAGTTCAAGAACAATGATTTTGTCTTGGTTGTTGTGTTCAATATCTATGACACTTTACCTCTGTTGTTTCTTTTGTACTTGGCTCTGATGCTTTGATAGCCTGCATATCCTTCTGGCTCATCCTGGCCAGTCTGAAGGGACTGATCTCTCCACGTACAACCCGATACAACAAACCCTAAAGAATAACCATAACTTGACCGTTAGTATGATAAAAAAAAAAACAAAAAAAAACAACATAAATAACTATGAGATGACTTAAAAAAAACTTCACTTTACAGATATATTATATACATATTTCCGAGTAGTTTTCAAATGTATGGTAAGAACAGAGATCACAACAGAAATGGGTTTAATCAACTTTAAACAAACCTTGTTTTTTGGGTCTTTCAGGTTGAACATTATAGTTCTGTACTTGTTCATGTATTTGCTGTCTGTGTTGCGAAATATGTCGAACATCTCCATCTCAATGCTCGCGACAAGCTTTGCTACATCACTCTCAGACATCTCCAAATCCTCACAATCACACACCCTTGAAAAACGAAAAGGCAGTTAGTCGATGTGTTGAGCATCACTGATTGAGATGCAAACTCTACATTTTAATTCTTGTCAAAGTGAAAAAGCCACAAATATCTCCCTGGAGTCCATCATGTCATGAAAATAATCTGTTTCGTAAATGATCCCTGTGAGTTGACTCACAGATATAGTATAACATGTGGATCATACTACTTCGAAAATGTGCATACTTCATGAAAATGCGACTGAAATTTAGTTGAAGGAAAGAAATATTTGTAGAACTCAAACTTCTTGTGGCAGCGTGCATTTATTTTGTAAGGTGCAACATTTTCAATGTTTGATTTTTAAGTAATGCAAAAGTATTCATGTTAAGATTTTTTTTGGTTGCTTGTTATCCAATGAAATACGTTACTAATTTAAAAAAATTGCCATGTAATATGTATTCAGTAATTGACCACAAGTAATCTGACCCAAGCCTGCATGCTTATCTAATGATGTTATATTTATACATGATTAAAACTATAGGCAATTACTATTTTGGCTCTTACCACGAGCACATTAACTTTTGATAGGGCTCATTTTCAAATTACAAGTCAGATTCATCAAGTATGGGTAAATGATAGGACTTTCCTACCAGCCAGTAAAAAAGTTCTCACCTTTTGAACAGGATGCTGGTGAGGGAGCGCTGGATGCTCTGTCTGACCTGGTTATTGGGCTGAGAGGGTCTGGAGGAGGGAGCACTGGGTGCAGGTGGCACCAGCAGATTTCTGGTTTCGTTCAGCAGCGTGGGGCCGGAGGAAGGCTTTTGGCCTGCTGCTGAGGGAGACACGTGGCTGGACGGAGTCTGGGGTCCAGGGTGCTTCTTTGGTATGACGTATGTTGTCTTAGTGACCATCAGAGCTCCTGTTTCATGATGTCTGGGAGCTGAGGTGGATGGGGATTGTGGGGCTGGAGACAGACTAGTTTTTGCTGGGTTGGGTGGTATAGAGGGATCAGATTCTGCAGATTTCTGCTTAGGCACTCCACTGTTGATTGGCTTCTTTGCCTTTTCTTGAGAGTGGCTCTGTGTTAGGGCTGGCTCAGTGGCAGTCGGGAAAGAGGGAGCAGCATTTGTCGGCGTGTCCTCTGGAGGATGTTTTGAAGGAGTTGCAGCCTCACTGTCAGCCTCTACCTGTTCACTGTCCTTTGTAGCTGTTAGAAAAAAGAACAGCACGGCATTTTGTGAATATGAAGAACTATCTATTACCCTGTGACATAAACCAACATGTGCAAATTATAAGCAAATCAGTTGAATGTATAAAAATACTGTAAATAACACACAGCACTACATGACATCCATCTATTATCTGTAACTGCTTATCCTTTACAGGGTCGTGGGGGGCGGGTGCCATTCCCAGCTGACATTGGGCAAGAGGCGGGGCACACCCTGGACAGGACGCCTGGCAATCACAGGGATCACATTTACACCTACGGTCAATTTAAATTTGACAATCAACCTAACCTGCGTGTCTTTGGACTGTTGGAGGAAGCTGGAGAACCTGGAGAAAACTTCTGCTAAAACTGAGAGAACATGTAAACTCCACACAGAAGGGCCTAAGCCGGCCAGCGGGATCGAACCCAGAGCCCACGTCAGTGCTAACCACTGCAGTACACGACATCTAAATACAACTGTTTTCTGTTCGTCAAATTCTTGTTTTATCAGAAATGTTGAGTAAAATGGCCCTGTATTTGGAATTATGATCAGTTGAGAAATACGCAAAATGTTGTTTCTCACACATACAGCAAGTGTATATGTGAAGAAACCTGCAATTGATATGGTCAGAAAACTACAGACTGGGCCTATAAGACAAGAGTGAGACAAGAGTTTACATAAATAACAGGAAAAGTCTGAACTAATGCTTATTAATTATGGATGTTATGAGACTTCTCCACTACAAATAACAATGAAAACACAACTGTAACAACACATCACTTTCTAACATTAATATTAATACTGATGTGCCTTTCTGTTCTACATTGAATAATTCAATACAAACAGCTCTGTAATATATGAAATGTATTAAATGTCTTTAATCGGTTTGTTTACACATTAAAGATATTTTCCGAATTTCCTTTCATTATTATACTGTGTTGTTGTAATCAGATGGATGAACCTTATTCCGCAGAACCTGGAGGTATACCTTCAGTCATATCTCACTGCTTTATTCTATCATTGCAATTTGTTCTGACTTTGTCAATCAATTGTTCCTAATCACTTCATATCATTGTTTTCTGTTTCTGTTTTACTAATGTATTGGGGTCCTAGAGGACCAGTCAAAAGAACCCAATTCTGCCTATGCAGTTTTAACAGGTGGGAGTATTTATTGAGTTCATGTATAAGTATAAGTATATTAAGTATCACACCCCATCAGGGAGACTCACACACAGAGTCTCAGTCATTTAGAAGGAGACAGACACACAGATGCAGCAGACACAGACTTCTTCATGAGCTCTGTCTATTTTTGTTTTACACAATATGCTAATTAACTAACTTTCCTAAAATAATAATAATCTATTATTGTTTTTGTTTTTTTTCCAGATGACATTAATTACATAACTAATCATTTTGAGAAGAAGAAACAAGTTAAACCTTTGATGGTTGTTTCTTAATGTAGTTTATTCTTTAACACAATGTTTCATGTTAGGGAAGAGTTTGAACTATATAAATTCATGAATTCCATGACACATACTCGTATTTATTTATTTTTTGTTATTTGCTATGCTTTGGAGAATGCCTGGATGGAATGCACAGGATTTACACTAGCTAAATCTTTTTTAACTTTTTAACTTAATTTATCTTTTTAAAACAACTGAGCTCAAGTTGATACACAGTTAAGCATCAGTTCCTGCTCACTAAATGCTTTGATTCATATTTGCTATTTGAAATATTGATCAAGAAGTTGTGTTCTGCGTTGTTTTTGTACTGATATTTATACACGGAAACTGGGATATTCAGAGACAAGATTGTGTGACTGCTAGTTGTTTGGTCATGTACTGTAAAGGGAAAGATTCTACATTTAATTTCTTAAATCAAGACTTCATTGTAGTGACCTTTTTAGGCATTGTTTACATCACTTTTATTGATAAGACTAGTCATTAAATAGGCTTGGTTGAACCTGCCTATTGTAAAGAATATACTTTGTTGTAGATGGTTTTTTAAAATCAATGAATACATGCTTGCTAAAACGCTTGAGTTGACATTTTAAAGACCGACTCTCAGTGCAGGGATTCAGGGGTAGGATATTCATTTCATTATCTCCATATGAACAATGTCAGAGAGCAACACCTCCACAGTGAAGGCTCAAATGTGTGGACTGTGAAAACACACCAGCAGCTATTCCTGGTCTCCTCCAGCGGTTTTCAAACATCACTAAAAAGAAGATCTTCTTGCACAGTTTTTCCGGTAATATCCTTCTACATTCTGTTGGCATAAGACTTTTTTTCTGCAGCACCATTTTGGAGGATATGAATGATGAGCGTTTAATATTGTGTTACTAACGCAGAGCTCATATGATGAAAGTCCTGTGAATACACATCACACTGATGACTGGAATTTTATCAACACAGGCACATTTTCAAGTTTCATGTAGCTTTAAAAATGGCAGTAGTTGATAATTTCTCTCTGTATGAGGAAGATTACTCATTTAAAAATATATATATATATATTGATAAATGTGATCTACTGTCTGTTTCAGGGAAGATTAGAACTGATGTGAAGCGGCAAATCAAAGGCAAGAAGGAGATGAATTGACTTCCTGCTCTTGAAATTGTTTCAAGAACAAGCTTTTCCATGTCAACAGATGATCACAAATGTCCAGCTCTTGATAAATCATGCCTCCTTCTCACTTCTATGGCTCACCATGTAGGCGCCAAAAGAAGATCTACTTTTTGTACCTCCACATGCTCTACAACATCTCTTATGATTACTGTCTGACAATGCACTCCGCCTCTGGGACCCTCCTCGTCTTCCCCGCTGAGACTCATTCATTTGAACTGTCATTAGCTTTTTTGCTGGTTTAATTGATATATTGATATGCATTTTGCCTTTATTGCTATTTCATTGTGTCTGCATTTATTGTATGTACCTCGGCACCATTGAAAATGAGGGTTCTCCCTCAATGTGCTTTCCAAGGTTTTAAATAAAAGAAAGAAAGATGTGTAAATAGCAGAACATTTGTTTTCTCCCTTTAGATGTGTTTAATACAAAATTCCTCAGCAGATCCAACCCAAACCTGGACCTTACATTTGCCTGACTTTGTTTAGAGTTTGTATTTCTAAATATGGGAGAGAGATAGTTCGATTTACACAAATGATGGTTTGCAGCTTCAGTGTGTAAAATAATGATACAGCAGACATTTCCTTTTCCTTTAACTAGTATATATGAACGTTAATACTGTATATATTGGTTGTCTGTCCCAAGAGTCCCACTCAAGGCAGAGACAAAGATGATGTAAAACCTCCCATTTACAAATGTGTTCATAATGCAATATGTTTGCCTTATATGGATGATGTGTTTCAACACGTCATGCAGACCATCCAGTGAAAAGTAGAATACACTGTACACACTGTATTCAATCATATAGATAGCAGCAAATATTGTTGTATATTTAAGGTTGCTAAATCTTCAATGCAAAGTTGCTTGTGTGAGTAAATAAAGTCCCACTGGGAATAATCAGAATTAGGCCTGGTTCACTGGTCAACACCAGACAACACAATAAGTAAATATGAAGGTCAGATAAACTGAATTATTGGCCGACCTCGGCAGTGCAGCTGTACGACCACAGTAAACCCTGCAGATGTTGTGTGCTATGGATCCTGAGCCTCATCCTTCACATGGTCAAGTGTTTGAGGATTTATGTTTGGGAGATGGAAGGCCGCTTTAGAAAAAGCCAGCAGTGAAGATGAACATGGCAGGGTGAGATGTCCTGGGCTAAGATCAGGCCTACATATACACAGTGGTGGAATGTCACTCAGTGCATTTACTTAAGTACTGTACTTAAGTACACATTTGAGGTACTAGTACTTTACTTGAGTATTTTCTTCTCACTCCGCTTCTACTCCACTACAATCAGGGAAACATTATACTTTTTATCCCACTACAATTATTTGACAGCTTTAGTTACTTTACAATTTAGAATGTTTCACACAAAATATATGAAAATACACAAGTACAAGCTCAAACAATAAGCCTTAGGAAAGCCATTAAGAAAATGAATCGGCAACTATTTTGATAATTGTTTAGTGGTGCAAAAATGCAACAACGGTGCATGGTTCAAGGTTCACAAATGTGAGGATTTACTGCTTTTCCTTTTAATTATTGAAATTAATTTTTAATAGTTATAAAGGTTTGGACTATTGGCTGCACTTGAATTTTAACAAACCAAACAATCAATCGATAATAATCAGCAGATTAATCCATAATGAAAATAATCATTAGTTGCAGTCCTTTATACAAAATAATTTTAAAAAGTAAAAATGTCAAATGCTGCTTTGCATGAGTAACAAACGATATATTATATCACTCAGAGGAGCCATATTTCTGCAATAGGTACTTTTACTGATTATACTTATGTTATATTTTCAAAGACCTTTCCTTGCAATGTAGTATTTTTACAGTGTGGTATTAGTACTTTCACTTAAGTAAAGGGTCTGAACACTTCCTCCACCACTGCATATACGTCAGATATACATACTTTATTAATCCTATTAAATTCATCCTCTGCATTTGATCCATCAACTGTTATGGAGCAGTGAGCAGTCAGTGTAGCACCGGGAGAGGAAGACAAAGTGTAGTAGTGTTACTAATAACGAACATGTACATCTGCACTGGGAGGCAATCAGAGGGAAGTCGTGACGTTATGAGATGCCATAATTCAAGGTTGAGCCTTATTGAGATGCAGTGGGCAAAATCCAGTGACATCTGTGGTGTGGGGTTCCCACTCCAAACCTTCTTTTAATGTAGGTGCTCAGATTAGTATCATAGAGGGAATATTCGCAGAAGAGCTGCCTCCTTTTCACTTCATAGCATGCCAACAGGTTATGAAGCAGTGTCAATGCAAACTGTGACAACATTTAAAGAGCACTAAATATGAACAGTGCATTGTAGTAAAATAAATAAATAAACAAGGACACGTCCTTTCATATATTCGAAAACAGGAAGAAAGTGAATGATCATGGTTTAGTGCATCATCTGCAGACATTTCTCTTTCTGCCTTTGGAGACTGACAGGCAGGTGGACCAACTACGAATAAATGGAAAACCGAATTCATGAACTAATGGATGAAGGAAAGAAGGAAGCAACAAATATGTAGGTGAGTCACTTTCTGCATCTATGAGTAAACGCATGAAGAATCTTTATTTGTGCATGATATTGTGTGTGTGTGCGTGCGTGTGTCAAAGTGAGGAAGAAAGTAGAGCATTTATCTCAGTGTGTAGGTGTGGTTTCAAGTTATGATGCCCTCTTTTAGACCCTGCCATTGGTCAATGAAGGAAAATCTCTAAATCTTAAATTTGTTTTACACCTATAAAACTCCGGTATAAAAAAAAAAAAAAAAACTTTTTTTAATTACTATTAAGATGAACCTAACAAGTCAAACTAACTCATTTATATTCATGCAGTCCTCACAGGATGACATGCAGTTTCTTTATTTAGGGAATTTGTGATGAAGTTTCCTTGAAAGTTCAATAAGGACGATATTTCCTTTCACATTTTGTCTGTATTCCTCTGTGGGTGAATGTCTGCCGTTTCCTCTCACTCTAAGCTTCTCTGTCACTTTATTCACAACTCTGACGTCACCATGTCTAGACACAATGCTCTTTCTTGGAGCCAATCAGTCCTGAGATGCTGGTCTTTAAACATCACAGCAATTCTGTCTGTCGATCAGACCTACTACTGTGCACCCCACCATCTCCCCATCACCACGTTACCCCCGGGAGATTCAACTGAGAGTTTCCATCAACCACCTGCTGGCTCTGCTCCACCAACACCAGCAGCATTTCGACTCCGGGGGATCCTGTCCCATCTTTTATCATATAGGTCTACGAATAATTAAGAAGCTTCACATTGATGGGGTCTAAACACCAAAACCGCTCTATGCTGTTAACTGCAATAAATACTGTTATACAGTTCCAGTTGATCCCTCCGTATTAAACTATATTCACTCTACACATATACTGTTTTCTTGTTTTGCTAGATGTACTCAAGATGTTGAATGAATAATAGCATTACTCCAATTAGTGTTGTATCTATAAGAGATCACAATAATGCAAAAACATCCCTACACCATCTCATTTTTTATCGTTTTCCTGTTTTAATACAACTTTACACAGACATTTTCAGCAGCTGCATAAAAGCCCATGTCTCTATTCTGAAAAACACATTAGAAGATTTGATGGGATAAGAGGTTTCATGATTTCATCATCCAATAACCTTTCTTCTTTCCTGGAATGCATTCTTATTTTTAGAAACTCTTAAATAACTTGCAGAATGTCAACTCTATGACTTGAATGCTTTGAGATTATGGGCTTGCAGTCCCTTTTCTCTAATGCTCGAGATAAAAAGGACTAATAACTGGAAACATCTCACCACTTCACCTTGTTGGTCTTCAGACCTCTGAATTACTGCTCGTATCGCAGATCTGTTCAGCGAAAACGAAATAGCAATTCAGTCGGATTGTCAGTAGATACTAACAAATCAACAACAAATCAAAACACTTTCTGAACTGTAATATCAATGTGTACACGCCTCCCTTTGCACAAAGTCAAACTTCAACACATTTCATTTGCCCAAATTAAACTTGCAAGTAGTTGCAGTCTCAGGTCTCCTGTATACTTCTCAACATACTGTCTGTACACACTTCATAAATCACTAAATGAACAATAATCAGTGTTGTCATACAATAGGTTTGTCAGGCAAACTGATATAAGAATAGATTTTTTTCCTCCACAGCTCTTTGTGCATCCTGTTTCATATTTAAAGGCTCAGTCCCGGATGTTTGGGATATGTTGCAGAAATGAAAACATCTGGAAATAAAATATAATTGTGATATATTAAGGCTGCAGACATACCACACTGGTAGTTAATTTATCAAACCATGAACAAAAAGAAAAGATGTCCTTAAATAAGCAAGATGAGGAATTTGCAAAGTTGCTTGCATGTTTAAAAATCTTATATTTCACTAAAATGGCAATGGCCACAGTATGTGAACAGGTGAGATGTGCTGACAATGAAAAACATGCTGAAGCTGAAGGTTAAAATTCCAAATTGTCTATACCCAAAATTCTACTTCATGAAATAGGTAGGTTGACAGTAATTTACTTTCCCAATTTAGGTCAAATGTTAGCTCTCCAATAAAGAACATAACTGGACAGAAAAGTCCACGAAGGCCTGTTACATTTAAAAAGATTAAGAGTCTACAACCTCTATGAGTTCTGTGAGCAGAACTCACATTGACAATGTTAACATGCTGATGTTTAACAGGTGTGAATACAAAGTACCGCTGAGGCTGACGCTCATAAACCAAAGTATTGGGCATGGCAGCACTAGATGAACCGTTAAGGAATCACAAAAGTTATTATCATTCATCTTGAGGGAAACATGAATGTGTGTAAAATGTCATGGAAATGCAACCAATAGTTGTCAAATCCTTTCACTAAAAAAACTAAAATGTAAACCTCATGGTTACACTGGAGGAAAAATGAGGGGATCGCCAAAGTCAGTGGGATTCATCATCTGAGAACCATGAATGCCTGTGCACCAATGTGTGGTAATCCATCCAATGGCTGTTGAGATAATTCAGTCAGGACCAAAGTGGTGGAGCGATCGACTTACAGACTGACGTTGCCATCAACTCCAATAGAGCGGCTAAAAATACACTCTGAGAATATAATCTACACAAATACTAGATAGTTCAATATTCATGAAAAGCAACGTCCTCATTCCAGGTGAGAACCAAAGCTCTTATCATAAGAGCCAATAGTCCCGCGCTGCATTTTGGCGACAGGTGTTTCTGCGTTTGTTTGTTTGTTTTGGAATTCTTTTGTTTGATGTCTGTCTTTAACTGTATTTTTTTTTTTGGTTGTATTTGACTGATGCTTGTCATAGACACAAAATGAACTCATGAAAGAATAACAAAAAAGAAACTAAAAGTCGGCAGGTTTTTATGTCAAACATAAGACCCCCATCATGTGACTTAAACCTCATGTATTCAGGATGATGATCTGAGGAACCATCAGCCTCCATGGCATGTTACTCCTGAACTTTGCATTGTCAATGAATTTAACTGAACATCAAAAGATCAATATTTTGGGAAATATATAGTGCTGCAGGGATGTTTCTGGAGGCCGACCCGGGAAGCATCGCCGTGGTTTTCCATTGGATTTTGGATTATAGCAGAAAATAAACTCAGGGGCAAACAAATGTTTATGATACCTAAACTCTTTGTTCAGCAACATAATCTTCACAAATGAACACCGCTTTTGTGATTTTTGAAGCGTAAAAAGACGGACTGGTGTTCGCAACCGCCTTTTTTAAGGATTCAAAATTAACGATCGTTTATTTACATATTTTATGTCGAGGAACAGAACGTTAACATCTCTTAAACTTGTGTTACCGCCAATATTATGTTAGGCATCTAACCAAAAACCCAGTCAAAAAATCTGAATGACCTCGAACTGAACCCGGAAGTGCTAAAATGCTAACTCATTTGAGGGTATTAGGACTCATTCCTGCAGCACTCTGTACACTCATTTGCTCTCTTGCCGAGAGTTAGATGAGACGATTGATGAAACACTCGTCTTTACTGCAATTATGAAGCTGGAGCCAGGATAGTTATCTTATCATACCGGTAAATACTGGAAACCGTGCTGTCCGAAGGTAAGAAAATGTGCCCAACAGCACTGCTAAAGCTTCCTAATTAAAACGTTACACCTTTTTTTGTTTAATCTATACAGAAATACATTTTACATTGGATAATGTGCAGGACTATTACTTCTCCTTAAGTACTGAGCTAACTGGTTTCTGGCTATACAGACAGACATCGAGAGTGGTATTAATCTTCTCATCTAACTTCCACTGAGAAAGCAAATCAGCGCATTTCCAAAGACATCTTACCTTTTTTACGTTACATTCTACAATACTATTTCACACCAGACTCAATCTCACTGTAAAAGACTTTTGAATAATGTTTCTGTGAGCAAATATGTGGGAATTCCCCTTTTTTATAAAATGACAGTTTAGATTTGTGTTGATTCCTCCATCTTTCTTCCCTTACTGAGAATGTGTTCACAGGTAGAAGTTAATAGAGTTCTTCACTAGAGGGCTCACTGAAGGACAGACATCAAGACAAAACGATGGGGTCAGTCTTATATTAACTCTTTAAGGGGAAACTATGATTAGTCCTTTCAAGACACCACGCCCCGCGCTTTACTATTGACTGCAAGGATAAATAAAAAAACGACTTGATACTAGATAATATTGTTGTGGGCCCAAGTTGAAGAGTTCACTCATTATTCTCCATCAGGCTGAGAAGTTGGTACATACTTGGTTGGTGTTTTGAGAAACTGTCACATGAAGTTTTGAGGGGGAATATGTTCTGTATGTATTCGTGCCATACGTTTATCACTGGAGGTGATATATTGAGTGGGATTTATCTACTCTAGGATTTCAAATAACTTCAGAAAACATACTTCAAATATGGTGCAACATAGTGGTCGTGGCTGTTTTGTCATATAACTATGTGTTCAATTCTCTGTCGTTCAACACCACCAAAACTAGATTACATAATCCGCACTATTTGAGATCACCGTTATGAAGTTGGACAGGAGACAATCATTTAAAAATACAGATGATAATAATCTCTCACAAACTGTGAAAGACTGGCAATGTTTTCTCTTTGGTTGCACATTATTCGTTTGGCCAGTAGAGGGTGCTCGTGTTTCACAATTAAATATTGAGGTATTGAAGTGCATTAACCGTCGGAAATATGCAGAGGACATACAAGCTTTGAGAGCATGTGATGAAGAAACTGTAGAAATGAGGTTTAACAGAGGCAAGCAAAACCTGCAATGGAGGAGGAAAAAAAAGAGATTTTGGCGAAGACCTGATAATTATTGGCTGCACCTCTCAGAGAAGAAGCCTGTTTTGCGCAGACGTAAAACTCTCTAAACCTCTCTTCTCAACACTTAACATTACACATGCTAGTATGTGTGCACTGGCCCAAAGTGAAAGAAATACATTACTATCCCAGAGTGACTTGTTACTGCTGAAAACACGTTAACTAATCAACAGAAATCACATGCCGTTCCCGTGTCAGTCACACTACATTATGTGGTCCCACTGCTCTCCAGCTGAACCCAACAGTCCAAACTGTACACTGTAAGGAAGAAGAAGTTATTTAAATCAAGAATAAATTCTATGACTCACTTGTGTCACTACAAACCAAAACTAAAAGTGTTCTAGTTACGGTTTTGCTAATAGTGATACTCCATTTGATATCACTGACAAATATTTGCTTTGGGTAGATTTTATCCCAATGGACCCTGACAGGACTTCATGTCAAAGAATTAAAGAATCATATGAGCGGATTAGTCACTCTGAAATCATTTTGAAAAGCTTGAAACAAATAACCAGGCCTCAGTGAGCTTTGCTCAGACCTTCTCTAATGGTCAATACAACCATACCATCACCCCCATGGAAACAATCTTTTACGTTATGTGAATGCACCTATTCAGTTTTGATTGCTTGGAAAACCACCCTTCTACTTGTGGGCTTCTATAAGCAGGGAATTTATTTGGAACAATATTAATTCAATGGGCCTGTTGGTTGGCTTAAATTATTTCATGATGGGAAGACTTTGTCCCTTCCACTGACATCAAACATGTTGGGTTTCATTGTGTTTTTTTCCTTGAATGGCACAGAACATGACTCAAGTTTGAGATTTCAGCTAAAAGGCAGAGGGGGAAGACAATGAAGCAGAAAGAAGTGGCTCTTTGCAACTCCCACTGACAGAGCAGAAGAGAGGCACCAAACTCATTTGCTCAAGTTTAAACCAATACATTAGTGATTATAGTGCAATGTCAGTAAAGAGTTGAATGTAAGTTATCTCTGGATTTGTCATTTGTTCAAATATTTCAAGCCGATATACAACAAATTTCGAGTAATACATGTAAAAAACTTTGGGTCTGGACAGGGGCCTTTGTTGCACCTCTCTACGGTCTATAATAAAAGGCACAAAAATGCCCCAAAATAAATACAAAAATAAAAGGTTTCTCAACAATAACACAGCAGAATGCCTCCGTTGCGTTTCTGGATGAGGATCTTCTGTTTTGTGTCTGGAGTCCTTTTTAGTTTTTAACTTTAAAAGCAATTTAATGGCAATTTCTGATTAAGACTGAAACTGATTATAATGAGACTAATGATTATTTCCTCTATCGATTAATCTGCCGATCATTTCTCTTGGTCCATAACGAGTCAGAAAATAGTGAAAAATGTCCATCCCAGTTTCTTAAAAGTCCAAGGTTATGTCTTTAAATGTCGTTTCGTCAGTCCAAAACCCAAAGATATTCAG
Source organism: Bovichtus variegatus (assembly GCA_943593645.1). NCBI lineage: Eukaryota > Metazoa > Chordata > Actinopteri > Perciformes > Bovichtidae > Bovichtus > Bovichtus variegatus. The sequence goes on along the minus strand of CALSCE010009645.1, from coordinate 683,529 downwards.
TTGAATGTGACACTAATCCAAGAACGGCAGGACATCTCCATATTTGAGAGGCTCTAAACGCATTTTCTGCCATTGGATTTGCAAGAAAAATTAGTTTAACGATTAATCGATTATCAAAATTTTTTGTCAATCGACTAATCGTTGCAGCTCTATTCCTGACTGCAATTACAAATATGTTGCAAATGGTATGTGTGGAAGTGAAACCTTCTCTCTTGCCCTAATGGTACCCGAAACACAGATCAATCTTGAGTGAGTAAATGTGTCGTCGCTGGACTTCATATGTGATGCCTCATTGTTGCAACTCCATGTAGTATTCACAGCTTCCCAATGGTAAAGAAAACATTTACTTAAAACCATGAAGACTAAAATAGACTTTTACTGAGGCCTGGTCATCGTTGAAGGCAACTTCACCTCCACAGACTGTGGGTGTTAGCAAGCACACATTTTGCTTCCTGGTCCATTGAGTGTATGAGCAAAAATTTAAACTATGTGGTAGTGAATTCAAAGCCCATCCGTTCCCAAGACTATAATCACATACAGATCATTCTTCTTTAAGCAAACTGTACACGTTTGTAGGTTGAGGTTTCACTTTGTATTCTTTTGTTGGATGGATTATTTCAGGTTGTTTTGGCAAGGTGCAACAGTCTCATTAGAAATCAAAAAAAAATAATTATGAAATCTGTAATCGGAGGCGATGTGGAAATGTTAGATACTATGCATCATGATGGAAAGGACACGATTTGACTGAAGGTCTGATACAGCAATACAGTGAGGCAGCAAGACTTGCAACTTGACATCCACACTGAGGATGACTTTGAGGTCCAGCAGGAGCAATATCCACTCCTGTCGTCTTCAAAAAAAAGCCATCATTGAAAGCTCAGGTCACTGTGATAAAAGGCCACACTTCGTTTCCTTTGATCCATGATGTCATGTGATGCAGTGATGGAATTGTGCAGCTAATCTACACACCTGCGACACCACCGGTCATCGGGACAACGCCTCTGTTCACCAGGCCACACCTGTCCCGAGGACTGCTCGTTAGCCTCCTGATATCAACCCCACTGTGAACCTGTGAGACGCCCTGCAACACAACAGCTGGAGACGTGACCTCTGCCTGCAAAGGGCAAGCGGCTCGGTCAGGACCTTCTCCAGAAATGTGGCTGCACCCCACAGCTCCACATTCAGGGGCTGCTGGCTCCATGAGGCGTCAAGCAACTGGTGATTACCAAGATGGACTGCTGGACAACTTTTGTAAATAGGTTTCTCATTTAAAAATGTTATAGTAGTTATTGTTTTTATTCGTTTTATTGTAGTGTTTTGTGATTTATTTTTGCCGTCAGGTTATGTCAAAACCTACTCAAGGGGACAGGGGTCCTTTGCAACTTATCTCCGAGCAGTAAAGCTCAACTTTCACTTACTTTTATTTGCAAGGAGTTTTGTAAACATGTCGGTTTTTTATGTTTTAACGTTCCAGACTAAAATGAGAGATTAAGAAATGCTGCTACTGCTGTTAACACCTTTAAACCTATTAGTAATGCTTACATCTGTGTTGCATCCTACTGACTATTTTGGTTTGCTGAACAAGTTTTATCCCATTACATTCTGCCACGTCTCTGCTCATAATTGACAAACTTTTAATATATGTATATACATTTCCTATTTCCATCTACTTGTATGTACATAAAAGTTGTAAAACTAGTGAAATGTTCGGCTTTGTTGTCCTTGTTTTTATTCTATTTCCATCTTCCTGTAAATGTTTCTTGGAACCGTGTGTAGGTACACTAATAGCAACTTAAAAAACAGAGTGAAATTCCTTGTATGTGTACACAGACTTGGCCGATGAAGCTGATTCTGATTCTATAACACAAAACACAGACCTACTGCCCACTGTATATGCCTTTATGTTGTATACTTTCGTTTGTAAAGTGTATTTGTGAAAGTATGGTTAAATTGATGTTCAAATTTGAAATTCCACACTAGTCGGAAAAAGGGCAAAGAAGCTGACCCCAGGTCAGTGCTGAAGTGTAAACCACAGAAATGAGTAGTTTTAGAAAACATACGTTGTTTGCTGCAGCCTGTGTGTTTGTAAATATATAGATATATGGATGCATGAGTGTGTGTGGAAGAAAAAACGAAAGGGGTAGGGGTTCAGAATATTAGGTTTGTGATTCTATTGCGTCATTTTCTACTTATGATCAGAACTAAATGTGACCCAATATGACCCTATTAGGGTCATTTAACCACTATACCCACTCTCAGTTACTAAAAAGATGTCTATCCTTAAGTTCTAGAGTTTGTATGTATGTGTGGTGAACTGTATGCTTTCTTCATTTGCAGGAAGGTGCAGTCTTTTCTCAGAGGCACGCAGCATTTTTCTGACGGTGGTCAGCTGACACTTCCAAATCATCTTCATGGAAATGTGACAACAAATCTCCCATCAACTGTGGGGTGAACTCCAGGTGGAACCTCATCCTAGCATCTGCACTGATGAATCCTCCAGTCCCCTCTGCGTCTCTGCAGCAGCAAGAAGTCAACTCCTCCTCCTCACCAGATGCCCAGTCCCTATTTCATTCAAAATCCTATCTAAGCTAATATTGGTGTGTCTGTGCAACAACTGGTCCAGGAGTGTGTTTGTGTTGATGGAAAAGGCACTATGAGTTGCAGCAGGATGTAAAGGTTTGCCCTGATACATGGAAAGTTGTTTGAGGAGGACAGAGGGACAAGGAAAGTCGTAAAATGGTATGCTGAATGTCTCTGTTATGAAGTCCATTTCATGTATTAAGTGCAGCAATTAATTCATTTCACTTAGTAAACATTTTGTGCAACTGCAAGAAAAAAAGGGGGAAGAGAGATGACACTACTAATAATTGTGCCGTATGTAGGAAGAAACCGCTGGTGCTTGAACATCGGGCTCCTTGTATGAAAAGGTGAATCACTTCGGGAAAACCAAAGGTCTGAAGCCGTCATTATGGAGGCTTCACAATACCAATGTGTTCAGTGGTACTGAGGAGTGTGAAAGGTTTGGTTGGGGGGTGGCTGTAAGCAAGACATGCTGAGTGCTGTAGCCGTAAAAGTTTTTCTTTTTGTCTGCCATCTTTCCAGCACTTGACAAAGCCCGTTAGTCAGATATGCAGTGGACAATTAAGTATTGGATTACATAAAAAAAAAATTAAAAATATCCCAAATCAAAATTATAATCTAAAATTTGTTTTAGATGGACAAAAAAAATAAAACTCATCACAAGGGATGTCTACACATATGTGAAGGGAGCTAATGGTTTCAAACTAGAGTATCTTATTTTTAAAACTTTTAAATATACTTTTAGAGAATATTAATGGAAAAAAAGAAAGAATGCGCTGTGGTTCAATATTTCAAATGATGAACAACGTTGTGTATGTGAGCATCTTCCTCTTAACTAAAGCTGAACATGTGAAAACAGTGCTATATTTGCACTGCAGGTTATGGTGAAAAACACACCCTACCAAGCATTGACTGTAAAGAATTCTTCATCGGGTCAAAGACAAGCAGCTTATGTCACAGTACGAGGAATGTCTCCAGAGTAAGAGACGGTTGCCAAAAGCGTTGATTTTTTACCAGCTTCTTCCAACTCATGTTCATCATTCAGTGACTGATTGTTTGCAGCAGATATTCTTCAGTGTGAGTTTTGAGTTTGCGCGAGACCTTTGCAAAGTCTGACGAAATGAACACCGTAGCAGTGTTTCAATACACTGATACCAAAACGCTGGAAAGCACCCTGCCTACCCAGCACTACCCCACACACAGTTGCTCTGTGGTGCAGTTACCAGTTAAACCAGTTATGAGACAGGTTTAAAAGAGTTTGTTTCCCGTTGAATATCGGAACGCTGACTAAGGCGTTTTTAGGACATTTGGGGCATTTAGAGACAACAAAGAAACTATAAAAGTGTACATACTTACCCACTGCTGACCCCTGCTACTTATCAGTCATCCCAGAGAGAGAGTATGTGTGCGTCCAAGTGTGTGCGTGATTGTGTGTGATTGTGTTACGTAGTGCCACGATTCAAAGAGGAAGGAAAATCTGTAATGCCAAAAGAGGCACTTTGTGCATGGTGTGTAAACTGCTGTGTGATCTAAATGTGTATGAGTAGCGAATGGTACATACACGCTGTGTAAAACTTAGATGATGGTATGGAAGTGGCCTGAACTTCTGTGAGACTGGGGTCGCAGGCTAATGGAGATGCGGCCTCCTCCTGCCCTCCATCATCTTCCTTCACATCCTCCTCTTCACGTTCCTCAGCTTTTACTGCTAATCTCTTTGACATCCTACCCGACCTCTGACCCTGTGATGAAAATATTTGCACAGGTCAAAAAAATAAAGATACTTCATACTATTGAAATGAAGTATCCGACACAAAATGTAGACTCAACAAGAAAATATATTGCCGATACACTTTTAATGTCTCTCTCAATTGTGTCCAATTCGAAATTACTTACCGTTGCGGTGGGTTTGGCAATGGCAGCTTTTCTCTGTGGCCGTCCTCTGGGCTTGGGCACCTTAGGAACAGAAAGAGTCTTCATAGTGAAGGCAGCGTGCTGAAGGATGCAGTCAGTGCCACAGTAAACGGAGTCCGGTAGGGCTTGTTTGGAGCACTCGGGTCCAATGCACAGAGGAAGAGAGCTGCCGGTCTCCATCTCAGCTTCGGGCTCAGACTTTGTCGTTGTCATAGGAGCATGCTCCACCTTGTCCTCCACCAATACAGTCTCCTGAAACCAGAGTCTCATCTTACACCCCAAGATCAAACTTCTCTCATGCAAATCAGCTAATGACTAATACAATACAAATAGAATACTGTGATGATACATCTCATATTTGCTGTAACACAGGAATTGTTACAGCAAATGTAGCCGTCTGTGGGCACCAATAATAAACATCTTAAACGCCAGAGTTTATTTAATTTTAACGTTACACAGTATGTAGATATCTATGTGTATAAACAATAACCTCCCTGACATATTTTTGCCAAATTTAGATGACGTTATTTTGAGTGTTGATGGAGAAGCTACAATGTTAGCATAGCCTTGATCGATCCGATCTCCATTCGGAAAAAAATTTGAAAAGTTGTTTGCGTGTCGTCTTGAGGACGGACCCGACAAAGCATGAATTCAGTGATTTTACAAAAAATGCACCTTGATGCAGTTAATTGTTTTATTTTGGGTTCTTACTGCTGTAGTAAACCAAAGAAACTTAACTGCACGTAGTAATGCAAATAAACACAAATGATCTCGGGGTAAAACTTGAACTTCCGTGAGTAATGCAAAGTGAAAATTCCCTTCGTGTTTGGTGTGAACACTGCAAAAGGATAATGAGCCATCTGGAGATCACTGGCAATCAAAATGAAATTCTAACCTTGAGGTCTTGCTGCTCCTCATGCCCCTCCTGTTCTTCACCGGGAGGACTTAGTGTCAAGCATTCAGGAAAGGTTATCTCAGGCTCTGGCTGAGGCTCCGGTTGGAGTTGGATCTGCTTCTTCGTAGTGCAGGGGGGGCACATGTACTCTTGCCCTTTCCTCTCCATCTTACGGCCCTGTGTCGCACTGATACCAACACAGTCGCCATGGAACCACTCCTGGCAACTGTCACAGCAGATCATGAACCTAGAAGCAAACAGCAGGGATCAGGAAGTGAAACTGACAGATGGTTGAGGTATGCAAACCTCCAAAGCCCAAGAGATCTTGCTTCCAGAAATAAGCATATACCTTTTATCTTGCTTTTGACGACAGATGCAGTACAGAGCATTGGAGTCAGCGCCCTCTGTGTCTGATATGCCTGAACACTCGCCTACATTTTTATCGTCTTTTTTTTCCTGCACCATTTCCTCGTCCTCCTCTGGTGCGTCATCATATTGACCAGGAGTCACATCAGTTATGTGGTCTAAATCAGTGTCTATGATTATACAGTCTGAGCTTGGTTGCTGAGTTGGACTCAGAGTGATGTCAGAGTTAGAAGAGAATATCTCTATTTCAGCAGGGCCGTGTGGATCTTTTTCTTCCTCTTGCAACTGCGGCAGGAGCTGTTCGGCAGGATGAACGAGCACAAGCTCATCACTGTTGTCCTCATCATCGTCAAGGCTTATTTGAAGTGCCACTGCCCTGCCCCTCCCTCTGCCCCGTCCTCTACCTCTTCCTCTACCTCTTCCTCTGCCTCTCCCCCTTCCTCTAGCCTTACCTCTTCCACCTCTCCCACCTCTACCTCTCGCGTCTCCCTGTCTGCCTTTTGATGCCATCTGCTCCTTAATCTGTATCAGAGTCATTTCATCACTGTCCTCTTCTTGACTAGAAATCAAGACCACATCATCCATTTCTCCTTCTGCCACATTGTCAGGCGCAATAGGCTGCGAGATTTCCATCTCATCGGCAGAGTCAATATTATCAGGCACCTCATTTTCTTCTATAAACTGGGGAGGTGGGCCGTCAATGGCATCAGTGGCTTCCAAAATGTCAGGAACTGCCAGTGCATCTGACATTTCCATTGACAAGCCCTCGCTCCCGCCAAGCAGTGAGAAAGCAGTGTGAAAGGCAGACCCACAATCTTGCCATGAGCTGGGGTCAAGGCCCCCTCCTGCAGAAGCTTCGGAGGCTGGCTTGCTCTCCTCTGATACAGGTGACGATGGGGCAGACCACTCAAGCTCATCTATAACACTCCTAGTTGCACGAGAAGCTCTCTGGGTGTCACAGGTTTCTGGAGAGGGCTGGGGTGTCTGGTTGGTTCGACGACCTCTGCCTCTGCGTACAATTGGAGGACTGTGGGTTAGGTCTCTGACTTCATCCAAGAACTCCCTTTTGGCGATGGTTGTCCGCCTGAAGCCCCAGGACTTTTTAACCTGAGACATGGTCGGCCTAACAGTCGAACCTGCCTCTTCTGACTGGCTCTGCTGTTGTTCTACAGAAAGACATGAACAAACAAAGTTAACAAAAAGAGAACCAAAATGTATTTGTATGTATCTATCTTTAGCAACAGTCTGCCCATTTAAGCAACTCATCAAGATGTCAAGTATATTTCATTTAAATAGTAGTTTAAAAAGAAAACAGGTTTCGCACCAAAGTGCTTCACAAAGACAGGCATACAAATTGAATCATCATTCCCCTTTACCATAATTATTATCATCATCATCATCGTTGACACTGGTATTTTCCATTGGGTCCATTCTGACATCCATTGGTAGCTATCAAAACACAGAAGATGTCATTTGTTAGTACACAAGCTGAAAGGAATATTAACTATTGGGCAGGCTAGATGAGGGCTGAATAGAAAAGAACAGGTAATTCTGCAAACAATGAGCAGATGGCTGCCAAAGCCGAATTTTTCAGGACGTGCAAAGTGTCATTCCACTTCTCTCTTTGCACCTGGGTAAATTAGGTAGGGCAATACAGCAAAGCACCCACATCAGGTTAAGAGTCAAAAATAGGCTACAAAAAGGTGTTTCTAGACAATTTTACTCGATTATGAATAACGGCTGGTGTGCGAGAAGGCAGACATGGCCATCAATTCCACATGGAAAAGCTCATACCTCTACTACATGTACAAATGCATTCAAGTGGCAGTTCATTAGGGCCACTGAACTAAAACTAATTACGAACAAATACAACAGCCCTGCAATACATTGTAAAGGTTACAATGATCAGTTTTTGTTTAAACTGTTTTAGAGGCGTTGATTCAATTCCTGATAAATTGTATTATACTGAAGATGTGTTTTTAATAATTCAACAGCACCACAAACAGTTACATAATAACCTTCATAAAAAAGGTAGGATTTATTGCAGTGCTGTTGTATTACACTACATTTGCTTCAACTACTGAGCAATTTACTGTATGTTCACATCTATAGGCTTAGACTTAGACTCAATCGAGTCGACTCAGAGTTTTAATTTAACCCATTTCAAGGTGAAACAATTGGGTCAAAGTAAAAACGGTATTGACGTTGGGCCTGACATAGAATATTAAAGCTCCAGATTATGAATACTGCAGACATTACATGATTAATAACTTCATTAGAGAGTAAAGGAATGTAAGGCTAGCTGTCCACGCTTACATTGGTGTAACTATATGGATTTAAGATGTTGCTTATCAAATGCTTAGCGAGGGAATACATGATGAAATAAACCGTTTCCAGCGTTTTGTCTAATGAACTTAATTCCTAGATTGCCCATTTTTGTTTCGTATCCCACTGCGTTATTTACTAAATCCACCCACAGATGACCTGACGGTTGGCAGCTGTGTAGAGGTGTATAAATGTGACCTGTCCTTATGTCTGTTGCAGAATCAGCCTTCTCCACTGCAGATGATGCATTTAAGACTCTTCAAATGAGTGATAATTATGTGTGCTGTCAACAATGTCCATGTACTCTAAATGTACACTGAGAAACGAAACAACAGCCCTGCGTCAAGTCACTACCAGATCTCAGTGAGCCGTGAAAGTGTAGAAACGAAACGTCCTTGTTCTGCAACACTGCAAACACTTATTCCGTGAAGAGTAGAGGCGTCCTGACATTGTTCTCTCGCACATCATTTAGCTAGCTAGCCGCTTGCTGGTACACTACCTGCTATAACACGCTGCGAAGCTAATTGTGTCCAACGCTGCCGACACACGAGTTAAATGTTGCACGCTTCTAAATGAACACCGTGAGGAAAAACTGAAATCATACCTTGGATAATAATGATTAGTGTCCAGGTATTAATGGATTTGCTCAGCTAGTCAGCTAGCTAGCACAGCCTTCCATTTTCTCTGCCTTGCTGTTTCGTAATCTCGCGAGAATTACTCACAGGCGAAAAGTCCCGTGGTTTCCTGTTCAGCGAGACTCAAAGTTTAAGAATTTAAATCCTATCATACTTTAAAGCAACGTTTTACATTCATAAACGTTAATAAGTAGAGTAAAACCTCACTTTCATGTTTTCAAAAAAGAAATGGAGCTATATATATATGTATTCGGACAAAAACCTTTAAACTTAGATTGCTCTATTTATGTTAACCCCTGGCATGTTTTCTTTATTTATGTTGATCCTGTACTTTGCTTTGTTTATATAAATACCTATAGTAACTGCTTAATTTGAAGTATTTCTAATCATTTGTATAATTGTATTATTAACAGATAAAACCCCCCCCGAAAGACTCAAGTTTATCAGTGATGTGGTCATTTCCATAGAACGAGGTCTAAATTAATCAAGCCGCACTGTTAAGTTGATCAGAGCATTTTTATTTTTTCTTCACAATACCATTTATTGTATGTACAATATGTAAACACGAACACAAGCCCAAATCAGACATGCTCACAGGAAACGATATCCAGCCAAAATGCAGTTTCTATTTATGCCTCCCCAGTTCTTCTAGACAGTCTGATCCGGATCAGCTTTGGATAACCAGTTAGAAACTGAGGCTTCGCTCACAGCTGACATTCATATGAAGTCATTTATTTTCAAATATCTTGGTTTTTTTTTTTAGACACATAGAAATGTGATTTCATTAAACGTACTATAAAAACATATAACACTATAAATATTGTTCAGGTATTTTCTTACAAAAACTTTGTACAGTTTACATTGTTTAGTTATTTTTTTAATAAATCACAGATATTTTTTATGTAGGTCTATACAATGTGGAACTACAATACAAAATTGGTATGAACCAAAAATGCCCCCGCTGACATGAAGAGGACATAGTTGAAAACATAATGTTTAAAACTTGCATTACTCAAAATATCTCAGTTGACAAAGCAGATATGGTTTAAAACAAAGATGAAACTTGCATAACTCAAAATACCTCTGATGGCACCATGATCAATGAATATCAACTGTTGATTAGCTGTTTTTGTCTCATAATATGGAGAGCAATCAACAAAATAAAAACAGCTGTGAAGTACTTAAGAGCAGCATTGAAAAGTGTAAATATTCTGTGGGTTGGTACAATCTTGTTGTTCAGACTTGAAACAAAGTGGTAACAGCGCTATAACAAAACTACAGTATGAAACATACAACCTCACATTTTATTTCTCAAGACAGACTACTTTCACATGGTGAATCCACCTGAACAGACTTGTGGAAACTGCGAATGAGAGATGAACCAAAAAATAAAGTCCACCAAGCAGATGTACACATGGCAATGGAAAAAAAAAAAAAAAATCAAAAGTGATTTGTCACAGAGGTGCAGGTCTTCAAGCACCAAGTTTGACGCCACTTGTCTGACGCAACGAGCCCAACAGCGGCCTTGAAAAATGTGCGAGTGTATCTGTAGTGTAGCAGTTAGGTCACAGTAACGCCAGCACTGTCCTTGCTCTTGTCAATGTATGTGGGAGAGTTGCTTTTGTCTGATATGGATCCTGCTCCTGAGGGCACGGTCTGTGTGGCAGGAGAGTGGCCTGATGATTTCACTGAAGGGTCTGAGTTGGACTCTGCTTCTGGCTCCTGCTGCGAAGCTGTGGCTGGAAGGAAAAGTAAAATATAAAAATGAGAACATGGACACTGCACTGTAATTCTGCTTGTGTTTGTCTTCAGAATGTGCCTCTTACCCCACAGCTTGGGTTAGAGGCAAGACTGTGTTTATAAAAAAACAATAAGATATCTGTATTTATTATTGCAGAGTCACACTATACTTGTATCAGTTGGTCAGATACATTATATGAGCCTTTAAAGGAATGAGTGCTTAGGGTGGAGACTACCCAATCATGGGGATGAGTTTATAGAAAGGAATGACAGGGGAGACTAATTCGGCATATTAGGGTCATTGTAGGTAAAACATTTTTTAAACAAATAGGGAGCCGGGGATGGGGGTAATATTCCAAGAATAAAACTCAATTCACTGAAATATTAACCACATCGCTTCACTTTTCAAGGTTGGATCAACCTCATCACACCCCTATCCCACCACCCTTTTCCCCCATAAATTTACAATTTAATATTTGTACTTTCTCGGATTATTAACCCCCCTCCCCTGGCTCTGTAATTATTTTTATTCCATTTTTTAGATTATGGTTGTGGGTGGTGTCATGCTCATTATATACTTGACATTAATTGCAAAATATTGCATCATAAATATAGAAAGTGTGGAGAAGAGGCTGCCTTACAATTTCAGTTTGATAGTTAAAAAATGTAATGCAGTCAATAGTGAGAACATTTTAGTCGGTTTCAAAACAATAAATAACTAAAGAATAACCCATCTGAAAAGAATGTTTCAAGATCATCTTGGCAAACATTTTCATCTCTTCTTAATCCACTATTTTACAAAAGTAACAAGGAAAGTCATTGAAGTCCAATTACTTAAATTTTTTCTTTAAAAATAGTTAACATCAGGAGCAGCATCCACCCTGATGGCAGAGAACATAACGTATATTCCTCTGCAGTACACAGTAGTACACTGCAACTTTTCTGCCATGTGCCCTACATGTCAAATATACTAGTTTTGGATCACAGTACAGAGTACAGAGTGCAGAGTGATTCATCTGCGACAGCAAACATTAGCACAAGACACTGAGCTGTGGAAGCATTCACATTGATAAAACACAGCCGGAGGACGGCCGTTAGAAAAAACAAGTGACCTGAGGCCAGCTTCTGTCCTGCCTATGAATCAACTTTAAATAATGAACTATTGAATAATAAAATACTTGAGCATAATACTTTTGTGTTTTGAGCATCTTTGGCAGACCACATTAAAATCAACATGATTTGAAAATCTACCTTTCTATCGATGTCATTGCTTGCTTTTAGAATTTATATTGCCCAATTCCTTTTGCTCACGTGTTGCTTCTATACTTGCTTTGCTTACCTGACTGTGTGCAGGACTTCATGTGTTCTGGCCAGTGTGCTTGCTGGCAGGGGTAATCACAGTAACTGGTATTCCAGCAGCAGTAAAAGATGGCCTCCTTCCTGCAGTTAGCGCACCACTGTTTCTTTTTGGTCTCGTCCACTGCCTGCTGCTTTTCCAACTCCATCTGCTTTTTCACCTCGGCCACCAACCGTTCTCGTTCCTGCTCCAGACTCTGCCTCATCTCTGCCATTGTCAGTTCTGCATTTAAGTGAGACAAAATATTAAATCATGCCATGTGCAAAAAAGAAACATTTGCATTTCTAAATTATTAATGAAAAGCCAGTTTAGTAGTACATCAGCTCTCAGAGGTGTGGTGACACATTGCTGGAAGCAGGGAACTTACCGAGGTTGTGCTTCATCTCCGACAACTCTTGTTGATGCAGCCACTGGAGCTTCTCTATCTCTATCCTTAACCGCCGGATCTGAGGGAAAAACATGCAAAAGATTAAAACTTGCAAGTTTATGACACATTATATAAGCATAAGTCTATATGTGAGAATTTACCTCTGCAATTGTATTTCCTGAAGTGCTTTTGGAAAGATCATTGTAGATTTCGGTCATTGTCCCTTTTATTGTATCCATAATCTGCAGTTTTGGCAAAAAACTTAAAAAATTAGTCCCCAGATTTAACTACCTTTATCCCGTAAAAATTAAATGAACGGAGCAGTAATTCAATTTATATGAAGTATAATTGGCCAAATTACCTTGTTTGTGTATTTAGCTATATCTGCTGCCACCTCTGCTGATCCCGTAGGGATCTGCAAGTCTCCTGACATGAAAGAAGAGGAGCTGCCAGATGTGACCTGGGCAGCTGTTGATGAGGAAGTACTTTGAGGCACGTCTTTTTGACCTGCAGGGGATAAAGGTGAAAAAAAAGAAAGAAAAAAAAGAAAGAAAGAAAGTATTTTCATACACATGTATCTTAATACGTTAAGTTTAATGTTGAGATGAATGATTATGCTGGTGTATATACCCTTGGCTGCTTGTCTGGTCTGATAGCGGGTGCTTGAGGAAGAGCTGTGCTGCTGTGACTGCGGCTGCTGTGGGCTGTGTGTTTGCCCCTGACTCTGGGCTGGCGGCGTCTGCTCTGCCGACTGCTCTCCATGCTGCTGCTGCCTCTGCACCTTCTGCATGTGCCACTTCTGAGAGGACGTCTGGAATTTGGTTGGATTCCAAACCACTGCCCGCTGCACGGCCTGAGCCGTCTCTTTAGGCAGGAGAGGGCGCTGTTTCTTTACAGCTGCAGGTACTGGGGATGTTGTGGAGACCGAGGTGGAGGCAGGAGAGGGCGCACTGGTGGATCCGCTGGTAGCTGTGGTGGCACTGGGCTGACCAGAAGCTGCAGTGGAAACAAGGTTGAGGGCTGCTGTGATGGTGGGTTGTAAAGAGTCTTTTAGGTTAGAGGCGGCTTCCCGCGATGGTGCAGCTGCTGCAGCAGATGAAGGCAGTTTACCTGAGCAGAAAGAAAGTAATATTTCTACATAAGAGTGAGGCATTCTGGATTTCTAAACTAGACACTTTAGGCCCAAGAGGGCAAGAAGAGGAACTGGACTTAAGCCATTTCTGTAAAGTCTACTGGAGACCAACTATTCCTCAAGGAACAGGACTTTTTGAGAACGAGTGATCGGTAAAATAGGAGTTCCCCTTTCAGTACATTTCCAATTGTCTTTTACAGGTCATGTGTGAAAAAAATAAAAGTTGGATAGATCCTTTGTGGCTCCAAAATGAGCAGCTCTAAATCTGCTAAACTGCCTCAAGTGATGACATTTGAGTTAGAAAGAAGTGAGCTTTAAAGACCTCTGTAGCCCGCTCCTCATCTCTGTTTGAGCTCAACAGCCCGAGGCTACATCGCATAATCACACCAAATCTCCTGTTCCTGGTTGAATTGCATTGTGGGTAATATAGGAGCCAAGTTGAGAAGGAAGAAGAATGTGTGGAATTAGAAAAAAAAAAAACCATCATCTCTGGTTCTGCTGCATCGATTTTGGTTACTTTTTTTTGTCCATCGTGAGTTTTACAATTTTATGCAGGAGCGCAATGCTAGATCTGAGGAATACTTTTGATGGATGATGGTTTAAGGCCAACTGCAGACATAGAAATTAGTAAAGGGTTATCTATAAATGTGTAGAGACAGGAGGGATTTGAGTACTGTGTATTTTAAAAAAAAACGTGATTAAAATACAGAATTGTATACAATGTATTGAAAAAATATTATAAATTCTGAAAAAGATGGTTGTCATTAAAGTTTTTGTAAGTTTTATGCAAGTTTTGCATTAATGGCAATGTATATTTTAAGAATACTTTTTATATCCAGTAAGAGTAATGGTATTTTGTAACAGTTTTGTGGTATTTTTAAGAAAAAGGTGACAATAAGGTTTTTAATACATGTATTTATCACACAGATCACTGATCCACGGAATGTATAAATTAAGGAAACTGGAAAGCCTCCTCAGACACTACCCTGAGGACAATATAGCATTTGGAGAATAAAGCATAGTGTACTGGAGAAGAGTTGTGTTTTAATTTTGCATTGAAGCTCACACTGGCCTGCCCTTTGCTCCGTGTGCGTTTCATAAGGATAGTATTTCCTCCCAATTGTCCTTCTGACTGAGACACAAGTCATAATAAGAATCACAGGAGAAAATGGATACAATATCTCAAGGGCCTCACCTTCCAGCTTGGCAACATTCGGCTCTTTGAGAGTTTTGGCAGCAGAAGCTCCCGGTTCTCTTCTCGCCCTCTTTGAGTCACGGCCTCCATGTTCATCTCCCAGGTCGATCACCAGCTCTCTTTCAGAATCAGAGTCCTGCTCAGCCGCTGATGTAGCAGCAGCTGCTCTGCCTTCCTCTGGGGCTTTGGGTTTGTCAGTAAGATGCTGAGACTGGGGCGTTCTGGGCTTGTCCTGGAGGTCCCTAACTGGGCCATTGCTACCCTGCTTGTCTTTGAGCAAGGGTTCAGGAGTGGCTTTATTCACTGTCCTTGTAACTCCCTCCTTACTCTCTCCCTCCGTGCTTGCTTTGGGCCTTTTTCTCTCTGCTTTGTCCTTGTCCTCCTGGGCAGAGCTCTTTGGCTTGTGCTCCTCGTCACTGAGATACTCGCTGTCACTTGAGTCCGATTTCTCAGAGTCCTCAGAGTCGCTGTGATCCACACCTTTATACACATCTTCAGGGATCTCATCTATTCCTGTATGAGAAACATACATTCTTGATTACATGTTTTAAAAAAACAAACGTGTTCTTATCACAGTGGAAAATAGAAATAAATTATTGTTTCTTTGGTAATAGCATGACACCACATCCCAGCTCTAAATCAGTAGCAGCCACACTGTCTGATATCACATTTTTTCAGCCTTAAAAATTCTCCCAAATTTATCACATGAAATATTGCTTAAAATATATTATATAAAAAAAACAAAAAGGAGGTTGTGTATGTACCGAGCTGTGCCTTGCAGCTCTCAATGGTCTTATCCAGGCTCCTGATGGATCTCTTTGGGGTGGGGAGGGAAGCAGACGCTCCCTGTTGCTGCTGCTGCTGTTGTTGTTGCACGGTCTCACTCAGCTCTTTCAGATCCATCTCGGCCTTCACACGATCTGAAAGGAACAGGTAAATGTTCGATTTCAGTACAACATGATAATTATAATGACGATGATGTGTTGATTATTAGTCTTCGTGACAACATCATTACAGTACATTTGTGCTGTTGGTACCGACCCAGGTTGAGATTGAGGATGCCACCTGTGCCTGCAGTCCTCTCCTGCTTGGGCACTAGTCCAGGGTTAAAGGGCTTCGGGCTGCCAGCCACGCTGCCTGCAGGACCCATCTTCCCCGAGAAAGGAGATGCTGTAATTACAAATGTAAAATGTTTTTTTAAAATGGCATCACTCCATTCATGAAAAACAGTTGACTATTGTAAATAACAATTTGTTTATAATGACTTGTCTGGTTAGATAAAATAAATATTTACAAATCAAGCAGTTATAGAGCAACATTATCATTTCATTCGGCGTCGTGTTTCTGGCCACCTGATGAATATAAGTCCAATTTTTACTTTTCTTTTCGCTCTGGTTTGTTCACTACCAATTGGCCGGACAGCCAAACAATGACTCTTACTGTAAAGCTCCGTCATGTCGTGTACAGCTGAATTTTCAGTTGATATTTCTCGGTGGGTTCATCTCTACGAGCGACCCCTTTCCCACTATGTGTATTACCATTCACCTGTTTTTATGCACTTTTTATGTTTGTGCATAAGTGAATGAGTGAAAAAAAAAAAAAAAAAAATCTTGAAATAACGCAAAAACATTTTAAGCTTGGATGCGGTGGAAAAGTTGATGTATCCATAAAAGAAAAATGCAACAAAGTGCAATGGAAACAGATTTAGCGATTAAATGCGGACGTACATGCAGCCTGTGAATTCAACGTCCACTGAAGAGAAATGGCAGCCGATTAAAAACAGATCTGATGAAACCTTCCTCACTTTAAACACAAGAAATATTTCCATCAAGTTTCCTACATTGTTTTTCCACTGAGGTTCGACTGGCGCTCTTTTAATTATGTCATCTAGTCGCACCCTCTTCTTCTGCAATTTTATAATGGTTTTTCGACTAGAAAATTGGCACCACCTACCTCAACGAACAAACGCCTAATGTTTGCATAGCGTTAGTGGATAGAAACATTCATTCGCATTTTCTTTTGCAGATTTCCCCAAAATTCGGTAAAAGTTTTCTGGATTAAAACCTGGATACCATCTCACAGTTTTCCCATCTTCATCTTATACATTGCTCCTATAAAAATACAGATCATAGCAACTTCAAAATGTATTTACCAGTACAGTCCATTGATTCCTCTCCAGTGCTGTAGTGGAAGCCAGGATTCCTGCTGGGCTTTTCCATATCCTGCTCCCCATCGGACCCTGTGTGAACCGAGGAGTTGGTGCTCATGGGAGACCGAGGCATGTCTGTCATTGAGACCCTCCGACTCATGCCACTTGGTGTGGAACTCTTGCCGAGGACCATTTTAGGAGACGCGGTTATGTCAAAGTTGAAGCGGAGTTTATCTGGTTTCTCTGTTTTCACTGTCCCAGCACTGGGGTTGGAGGGGTCCAGTAGCATCTGTAGCTGGTTGTTGGGTGTGAAGGGAGTGCGGAAGGGTGCATAGTTGAAGACCCCAAATTTCTTGCGAATGTTTTCCACATAAACTTCCATCTCCTGCATGGCACTGTTGAAAATGCTCTTTGTCTTCTTCACAGAGAAAGGGATCTCTTTGGACATGAGGTAGCAGTTGTTGATGGGGACCCAGGCCCTACATACAAGCACAATAAAACATTCACCAAATTACAATAACCAGGATACTAATCTGGGCTTAGTTTTGGTCCATCCCTAATACATACTGTAGAGCCACACACATTTTCTCTACAATTCTCAAACACGTCTCTCACCTGTCATGTTGTCCAAAGAAGCGTGCGTCTACCTGCCCGTCCTTTTCCCGAAGTGCTTTTGCTGGCCAGAAGGGAAAGCCTTTTAGCTTAGCCCAGACCAGGGGGTGGGGTTGACTCTATTAGGAACAAACGTATCGTAACGTATCAATTCCTCACAGATCTAAAATCTGAACTAAAATGTATAAATCTTCAATCGTGTAAGGACTTACACATGGCTCACAAAACCAGTTGTCCCTTTTTTGGCATGAAGACAGGTAGCACTCTGGACACACCTCAATTTCATTCATCTAGAAATACATATTAAATGACAAAGATGTAATTCATTTATAAAAATCACACACATCTACAGAATATGTGCCATTATTAGGTGAGTGAAGCTCTTTACCTCATGTTCACAAATCTTGATGATGACTTTTGCCGTTGCTGTTAATTTGTGATTACCTGGAATAAAGTCACAATCTTAATTTAGGTTTTAAATTAGCAGAGGGATTATAGATATATGTCTGCATCTTACCTCCATTATAGATGATGCAGTTGTGTAAAATCCATTTCATGTCAGCAAGAAAGGCTTCAGTGCAGCCATACATTTTCTTTTTGATATTCTATTAAAAAGAGAAAATAACAAAATCAAAGACAATTCAATGAAAAATAATTATACCTTATAAAAACGGAGCCACAAATCTCGCTTGAAAATATGGTTTTATGCTTCGTTTTGATATTGTATCTAGTGTATCAGTGTACTCTTTAGTTTCTCACCTGCACTTTTTTTGTCTCAGTGATAAACATTTATTTTATATGTTACAAGTTTCATATGTTAAATGTTCTTGTGCTGCTTTTATCTTTGGTGAGCCAAAGACAATTTTCAACTTTTGGAGGACAAAGTTGTATTCTAATCTATTTAGTGTCCTGCGGCCTCATTTGTGTTACGGTTTGTTTTTATATTCATCCATAATTTGTCCTCAAAGTTCAGACAGTCAATAAAACGTAGGTGTTTGTTGTCCCTTCCGGCTCAATCCAAATTTTTTTTGTCAACATTCAGAATCTTAAGACTTGTTTTGTGTTTTTTGTCTGTGCATTCTGTTTTTTTTTTTGTTTTTTTTTTTACCATTTTTGTGTTCACATCAAGAGAAAAAAATAAAATGTTACCTTCTCTAAAGTACACAGGTCCATGGCATGGAAAATGTACTCTGCATAATCCGGGTGCTGCTCCAGAGACACAGGCTTCTGAAAAGGTTCAGTCTGCTCATTTTAGACAAAAAATGAAAAGATCAGTTAGCCAAAATTTGGATGTCTCATGTCCTGGACTTTTATGTTTGAATATAAAAGTCAAGTTAATTTTATTTATAATCGCTCAATATCACATTTTCCTCGAGGGGCTTTATATACACATTTTCTTAGACATAGGAGGATTATAAGAGGCCTATTGAACCAGCATACAATGGTTCTTTACAGGTCTTACCCCAGGCTGTTTAATCTTCTGTAGTGCGAATTTGAGCAAGTAGGAGAGTTGGTCTATTGTCAGCATTGTCATTGCCTTGCTCTGGGTTTCAATGCATTCAGCAACTGTTATTTTCTGCAACAAAAATAAAAACTTTAATAATTAATGACATACATTAACACATAATGAAAACAACAAACACCAGGGAAAAAGATATGGATGCTAAAAACTTACATCTTAACTTTTTGTCAATGCACATCACATGCTTTCTTTTGATTTAGTTTGTACATAATATTAATAATAAATTGTGCCAATGAAAATAAATGATGTAGTAAATTTGCCTAAATGTTATGGAGCAGATCAAAACTTCAATCATCTAACATCTCTCAAACTTGCAGTGTGAGCAATTAGCTTGCCGGGGTGTCACACCATGTGTCATGCAGGGCCAAGAGGTCTGTAGGTTTTTGGCTGAACCACAGACAAAATGAGGCGATTCCACCGTTGTCTCTTTAGCTGAAGCTGCTCATGGCACATGGTCGGACACCCCTTTTGTCTACTAAGCAAGCCAGATTGTGCCTTGCCACAATCATTTGTGTACAGCCACACCACTACACGCCTTCTGCGAGATACCTCACACTCTGGACAGAACCAGTCGCCCTCGGGCTCGGCTGGTAGTTTGAGGCACTTGGCGTGGTACACCCTGGGGCAGAGCTCACAGCAGAGCACCTGGCCCTCGCGGTGGCACAGCCAGCAGTAGAAGTCATTCCTGCCGTCCTGCGGTACAACATCAACAGGGTCTGTGGTGAGTGCTGGCTGCTTCATATAGTAAAAGGGACCATGTCTTAGCTCTGACTGAAATGCAGGTAAGAGAAACAAGGGGGCAGGTTTCAAAAACACGCAGGAACACAAAAAAGGTGCAGTGCAACAGAAACAAGACAGCAATAACGTGGGGTAAGCAGGGTAAGCAGCATAGAGGGTATTACAATTTATATATTTATCTGAACATCTGGTCATGTGACAGTGAGTGAAAGAAGAGCGTGTGAGCTTGAGGAGAACTGCTTTAATGTTATAATTAGATATATCATCTTTCAAACTCAGAGTAAACACAGTGCCTAGTATGGTTCTTAAATACCCAACTGGTACTTTGCTGAAGATACATTAATGGATGAATAGAAGCTGATGCATCTGCTTTCACAGCTCAAGATGATGTTTCACATTCAAAATGATCTAAAGGTTAAGTCTTAGGCTTACACAAAATCAGTGTTGGGTATAAAGGAATCATGAGTGGGGGTTAAATTCAATTGTAGCTTATTTGCCAATCAAAGAAAATATATATATATATATATATATATATATATGTCAAAATATTCTATGAAAACGGAATTTTAAATTTTTTTATTGCATTTGCAATATGGTTTGTGATATTAAAAAGGGTATATTTTTACATCATTATTCAAATTTTTTATGAAAAACATTATAATTATGTTGTTGTGATTTTGCAAGACTCTGTACCAAACAAAGATGTTGTCTTAGCTCTGTAGAATATGAGTTATAGGCCAGGACAACCCTGCAGCATGACAATATTTAATTTAAAATGGTATTTTGACACATTTCGCCTTCAACAAATATTGCGGCATATATTAATATATTATATTGCGACATTTTGAGTAATTGTTCAGCCGTAGCATTATCTTTATATGTCATGCAAGTTCAACAGGGAACTAAAGGGAAAAAGGGACCACATTAATTTGGCAAGCAGATACAGAAAACATATGCATCAGTCATATATCATCAAAATGCACAACACTTAAATTCAGCAAAACAACACGACATAAATGACCAGAGGTGATTAATAAAAATATGTAAAATGTCAAAAATGAACGCATTCATGGCACTGCTCCAAACCTACACAAAACTCCTATCACAACAAGACATATCCACCGTTGCAGCAGGTTACATCCATACATGTGTCCGTCTTTAGGCTAACAGTATACTACAAACAAAAATCAAAATTGGCGTGCTCTCGCAGGCAATGTGGCGTGTTTTTGACAAAGAAAAAAGTCGGTCAATGAGCTTTAAGCTCTGCAGAGAATGCCAAATATAAAACGTCTTCGTTAGTCTTTCCACTGTTCCAACAATCACCAATTCCAAGGGTATAGGTTAGAGAAAAAGACTAAAAGGGGTGCCATTATACCCCCATCAGAACTGCTTGTCGGACGGCTGTGTCAACAATTTTGGAAACTGACAATCGGACATTCACACCGTGATCGGGCAGTTATATGGAGATAAGAAAGGAGCCACAGTTTGAACTCCTCTCTCAAGTGCTTCTTTTTCATTCCATACTCTATTTGTGGCACTTTTCAGGTGTTGAACAATATGAATACCTTTGAGGAGAGACCGTCTTAAAAGGTTCAATGTTTAAGATATGCCAGAATTAACTAACAGAATTAACAGAATGTGAAGAGGTAACAGTGTTGACGTTGTGTCAAAGACATCTCTGTATTGTGTTGCAGCGATATCTACTGAAATTATCAGCTGACTGACTAGTTTCGCTTCGTCCAGTCTTGTAATACCACTTGTTCCTCTAGACGTGATAGTGAGTTGATGTAGTGCCATGTTCCGGGTCTGTTTTACAGTTAGTTTATTGGATTACATTCAAAGTGGTAGAAACGAGAAAACCACCCGCACCACCTCGCTTCGTCCTCACAGCTGCCAGGAGGCTGTTTCGCCGAGCGTATAGCAGCAGGAAAACGCCGTAGCTTCAGTTAGCAGTTAGCTCGAGTTCAGCCACAGCATGGGGAACAGCAAACTCCCTGTTGCTGCCGTTACACAGGTCCACCAGCCGGCTGTCACTGCCGGCGCTGGGACTGGTTTTGGCTGAGCTCAAGTCTCTTTGCCCACTGACTGGGGCTCCGTCTGACGGAGGCGGCTGCTGATTGCTGGCTCGGCCGACCTCTCTCCTCCCCCGGACGGACAAAAAGTCGTACAAACTACTACTTCTCAAGCATAACCAAGACCTTAGCATTAAAAAAAAACAAAACAAAAAAACATCATCTTTATTTCTCTTTCAATGTGAGGAATGCTTTGGAACTTGGGAAAACACAGTCCGAACTCATGTCGTCTTTTACTACTGCATGGCACTACTCAACTAAACTTGCTCTTCGTTGGTTTTCCATTAGCTAACATTGTGGATAGTACCTCGTACTTCCGTCTTCGAAGAATCGTCCTTAAGAATTGTCATTAACTTGACAATGATGTTGAAAAAAAAAAATCACAAAGTGCAGACGCTCCTTTGTTGGTGGCCAAAAAAAGGATTAATCGCATCCCGTTGAAGATGACAGCAGTTTCACGCGGTGGCGCTACGGCGAGTACGGGGGTACTATCCGCAGTAGGAAACAAAATAGAGAAAAGCACCTGGTACTAAAAGTGAGTCGAGCCAACCCGTGCAGGGGTAATGAGGCATTTGTTTTGGATTATCTTTGGCGCCATCTCCTTCGCTAACGGAAGGTCAGACCTCCAGTACCTCCTGCAGCAAGTACACCTTCATCCACAGCCTTTGAGAACACGCCAGACCTTTAAAATGAATATACTAGAGCACTTACCTGGTCTTTGTTGTTACAGTTGATGGCCCCAGGCTTCTTCTTTTTCTTGAGCGGGCTGGGGGAGGTGTCTGAGGGAGAGTGTCCATTGGAGGAATGGGTGGGACTGGAGACCTTTCTCTTCTGTGATACCACGGGTCGTTCTGCTAACCCCGGTGGATCAGGGACTGGAAGCAGAAAGACAATCAGGTCCTCAGACGATGGAAGGCAGACTTATATTGTTCACTACACTAAACACATTACACAAGCTTAAGAAGATTAAAACACGGGTGCCATGACACTAATTTAGCCAGTCCTAGAATAAATCAAGAGGGAGGAAACAATCAAAAACCATAAGACATCATTTCCATCATCCCACATTCTTAGAGCTTAGAGAAATGAAGAAAATGCTAATTGAACTTAGTTTTACCTGAGAAATTCAATGGTCAGATGCAGTGCTCAGCTTTTAGAATTGAGTCGTCGTGATAACATCATCATCTACGACAGACATCAATCACACTGATCTGATTATTATTAAGGATGCCACTTGTGCATATTATATTACCACTTTATAGTAACAAATAGCTCGAGGACTCCTTCTGAACTAACAAGACCCTGCGTTGATGCTTGGCACAAATTTCGAAAACAGGCAGGCAGCCAGGCATAATGGGTTATCTTTGCAGTCCTAAGAGACCAAAAAATGCATTACACTGCTCTCGTAACTTACAGTAAATAACCTCTAAATCCATGGTAAACAAAGACGCCGAAGATGTTCGACTCTTTATGAGAGGTGCTCGGCCTTAGAGACTTACCTTTGGATCGTACAGATGCATCCATCCCCTCTACCACATCAGACTCTGTCTTTATCTCCTCCTCAGCCAGACTGCTGAGCACCAAACAAGAGCACACAGAAACACAGAAGGAGAGGCAAACACAAAGTCAGAAAGGGTGTTCAGAAACCACATCAGCATAACAGTAAACAAGTGGAACACCACCTAAGGCACCAAGGTCCCAGAGGATCTGTCAATAGGGACTCTGCAGGTTTCCATTGTTATTAGTTCATTTCATTTCAGCATATCTCTGACATTGTGCTACCAAGTTTAAATCCTTTCCATATCATCAGTGACAGACGAGTCCGAATACGTTCTTTATGTTTCAAGAGGAACAATCGCCATAGCAACGCTCCTCTCCGCTAAGCACAAGTTAATATTCACAACAACACATAGGGCCATTTTATTAATCCTGCGACTCTGTCCTTCAGGAGACATTGCAGCTATGGATTGTAGTCCGATTACGTCCCGATCGTTGCTGCGCTTTCTTCATAATAAATGGTGAATAGACCTATAGTAAGGAGAAAGTCAGAGGGAGTTGGTCCATACTACTGGAGGGACAGTGTCTCATTAACACTAAACATTGCTACCTCTCAAGCCCCTTCAGTAACAACAGGACAACCCCGAAGGATTTGGGCCCATTCTTGGAAACAAATAGCAAGAGATCCATCTAACAAGCTTCAAACGAGGTCTACCGAAACCATTTTTTGACTGAAATCTTCAAGGCATGTATATTTAAAAGCAGCTTTCTTGGCCAAATTCATGTTTATATCACTGTCCATCAGCCAATCTGTACATTTGGCACAACACATTTTCCATTTAAGAAATATTCGCACGCATAATTGTGGAGTCACATAAGCATTTTGTACGTTTTATCCTGCTGTGTTTACAAAGCTGATGTAAACAGGTTAATATTAATATCGTAGATAAAATAAATCTTAAATTATAAAACAATCCAAAAGTGAATAATACACTATATCCAACATGCACATCTAGGACGGGAAAGACTGATTTCCGAGGGCTCCCGTCCTGCTCTCATCTCATTTCCTCTGAGGAAAAAGAAAAAAAAAAAAAGAAAAGGATGAGAATAAAGGGGTTCTGGCGATAAATGAAAGTCTTTGAGTATTTGGCTCCTCCTTTGTCAGAGCAACAGAGGGCCCTGTTCCAAAGATGTCTCCTTTATTCACAAGCCCCAAGAAGAAAACCTTCCCAAAGACCCCTGACAGGTCACACACTTGACCAGTTCATAGCTTTGCCTGCAGCTCTGGTTTCCAGCTAGGATGATGGGTTTACAGGCTATGACTCAAAGGTCAACCACATTTGTAGGATAAGCTTTTTTTCCCCTCTTCTGAAAGTAAAGGAATGCCGTTCATGCCCCCTCCTCCACCCTTAAAGAGACATTCCTCACAAAGTTGATCAAATGTCAGTACTCTGATAGGCGTAGGGAGGTTAGAACACATATCCTAAAAAAGGGTTTAATGACTGAAAGAGATTAGATGTGATCACATCAGCAATTAAACCAACACCTATTCAAGTCAACCTTGATGTTTGCTAAACAACTCAGGTTTAACAATGATTAAAACATCTTCCTTACACCAGACAAAACACCAGATACTGTGACAAAGCGCACACTTCACAATCATCAAAGCTATTCTGAATGCGTTCCTTGTTCTCTCAGACTGGCAATGACAGACAACTTATCAAACTGAAACATTAGAGAATAAATGCATCATAACCTGCGTTGCCTGAAAAATGTCAAACATGGGTTGAGCAGAGTGTCTTTAAAAATATGGCATATGGGTATCTTGTTTCAGCCTGCCAACAGCCGCGCGCACACAAACACACACACACACACACACACACACCCCTCTGGGGCCTTCCTGTTCCGGACTGAGTGAACAAACGAGGCCCACATGAAAATAAGAAAACGTTAGCCAAGCCGCTCTGCTACGTGTACCACAGCACTGAAAGAGAGAGAACATTCGCCATCAGCAGGAAGAGCTGCTGAACAAAGTGCCACAACCCTATAATATATACACACTTAAGACATTGCTGCAACTACCAGGAAGACAGGATGACCAATAGAGAAAAAGTATGCTGATCCAAAAGACATTCTCAGATCAGGAGCTATGATCCATCACACAAGGAAAATAAATCCTCAGCAGATTCTGGGATATATTCCAGGGAGACGCGGGTTCAAGAAAACACACAGTATTCCCCTCTGCAAGTAGTACCTGATGGACAAAAAGGAAATAACACTGACTCAATGCCTTTTAGATTCCACTCCTGTGAGAGACGAGCAGGGTTCTCTCGTCACAGAAAATGGAGGCCACAGCTTGCTCCCCTCCCCCCTCTCCCCCATCCCCCACTCCGAGGCTCAGACTCAGGCACTGGCACATCCATGCAGGAGGACCAGAGAGATCTGTGGAGATTACAGTCAAACATTTAAAAAAAAAAAAAAAAACACGGCTATGTCAAGTCAAACCTTCACGGACGATCACAGAGATAAGAGGTGGAACACAGAGAGGGAGACACGGGAAAATCCAGCAAAATGAGAAGCACTCATCTCTTTTTTCTTTTTTTTTTTTTATGTCCTCGATCTTGGCTTGCCTCCTTCCCTGAATACTGCTGTCATAGAATAATTAGATTTCATTTTGAAGAAAGAGGGACCGTCACTGTGAAGCCACACTGAGATCCTGGCAAAGCTATTCTCTAAACCTAAAAGAATGTGCGGTACTTACACACCAAACAGACAAATATCTGAACAAATGGCCTCTCTATAAAGGCAGTCCAGGAAAGCCATTCGATGCAAACATCATTACTGTACTCCGCTCTGGAACTGCCACTGGAAACACTTGGTATTAATACCATTGACTACAACACATCCTACTCACTGTGCTACACAAAACCCCAGAGACATTATTAGGTTTTATAAAATGACAAGAGACATTCAGCTTTCAAAAAGGACCAACAACCACATGCAGACAAATGAAAAAATACATACTATTATTTTTTTTTTTTCCCCCCAGAAATCAAAAAAAACAAAATTAAAAGCAGAAGGTCCTACTTTACATTTAATACAATTATTTGAATTACACAAAGATGCCCGTTTTAGCACGAATCCTTCACAATGTTAAAACAATGGATCAACACCAAACTATACTACAAGTATGCACAGAATATCCTGTATTAAAGAAAGATTTGACCTGGATTTATATAAGGCTGTAAAGGGTGAATCAAAGATGGCTGTGGAATTTTCCAGAAGGCCCTTGCTCTCCCTGCTGCTCTCCCTCTGATTGTCAATCTTTA
The DNA here is from genome assembly GCA_943593645.1 of Bovichtus variegatus. NCBI lineage: Eukaryota > Metazoa > Chordata > Actinopteri > Perciformes > Bovichtidae > Bovichtus > Bovichtus variegatus. Next base: position 657,107 of record CALSCE010009645.1, on the reverse strand, counting down.
ACCTCAACTGCAGCTGCAATTGGCTGGAGGGCCAACAGGGTGGAACATTATTGGTCGGCTGTGCTATGCCACACGTATCACAGTGTGCAGGCTCCCCTCTTCCTCTAAAAAGCATTTTTGCTGCAATGCAGAGATTTCCCCCTGCATTAGACGGTTTATAGTCAGCCAGTTTAGTTTGCCCTTCTTGATTATGACAGTATAAACCAGAGGGGATTTGAAAAAAGGACGTTTTTGGAGATTATATATTTGTGGTTGTGATGCATAACTCTTTGGCTCTGCTATTCAACCTCTGCCGTCCTGTTTAGCTGCTACGTTGCAAAAGGAGGCCCACGCGATTTGTCCCTACACCACGACATTGCTGACATTTCTAACTATCAATGTAGCATTTATATTACAGGCTCAATCACTGTGAAGTAACTCATTACTGTTCAGTAGTAAAAGTTAACTTTCTGGTTTTACAGAGAGGAGAAACACTGACTAATGTTACTATTTTCTGGCTGTCGTGCAGATGAAACATGTCAGGCCACAAGAGAAAGAGAACGTCCTCCGTTTCCCCCACGCAGTTGAGACTGCTAAAACGGTGAAACATTATGTAACACATTGTACAGTCAGCGCTCTGAAAAATATATATGTGCAACACAGAGTGAAGAGTTTACTCATACTCCATGTTTTTGTGAAGATTTCTTATAAAACACATTAATAAAAAAAACAGTTTATATATATATATATCTGTATGTATCAATGACATTTCTGGTTTATGTAAAACAAAAAGAACACAGATTACCAAAAGGGGAAAAGAGACACTATTGCAACATGTACACAAACACACACACCCACACACAGACAAACACGTCATGTAAAAACCTGTTTAGTCTGGTGTTGTCTCTCTGTCCCTGCTGTCTGATCTGTGAAGAGAAGACTACAGTTCTCCTAAGGAGAGCCAAACACAAAATGGCCCCTGTCTTTCTGAGGATCACAGAGTGGAGGAAGCAGTTTCACAATAGTCTTATAGAGAGGACGAAGCCCCGAGCTGTGAACTCGGAGCCTTTGGCTTTAAAAATAGAAGTAACCTGAGTCCCAACATTTGATTTCTTAAAGATTCAATTGGTAAGATTTGAGGATCCCCTTTCGACAAAAGGTTTGTTTCATGTGGGCTCATCAATATGGAGGGAAACTCCATCCCCAGCACAGTTTTTTTTTTTTTTTTTTTAAATGTGTAACACGTCGTACAGTTTTCAGTTTCTGGACAGTTTATTTTACATGTACAATATCGAGTCTGAAAACCAGTATTCAGTTATGCCCTGCACTACTTGTCCTCCTAACAAGCACATCTGTTGCCCCCCACGTCTATTTCCCGGCCTGGCATGACACACAAGAAAACAGCACAGAGCCAATCCACTTACAAAGGGTACATAATACCTACCCCCCCTCCTCCTCCTCCTCCTCCTCCTCCACTGCCCATCCCCCATTCTTTCTCTACCAGGCTACAACACAAGACTGCCACAACAGAGAGGAGATGTGGGTGCCATTTTTAAATCTTACTCTCTTTTGCATTATAAAAAAGGAACAGGATTTGCCATGGTCCACCCTGCCTCCTGTATGGCAGCCTGGTTGTCTGGGGCACCCATGTGACCCTGAGACACAGAGAGAGAGCAAGGGTGAGAGTTGTTACCCAACCCCCCACCCTCAGCACTGTGGAGCAGAGAGGCCTGGCGAGGCCTCCAGTCCACCCCAGCTCCTCCTCCTCCTCCTGCACACTAAACTGTTTTTTTAAGGTGTGCACATTCATCATGAGAAACCAACAGTCACCACAACGACAAGAAGGAAGCCATGTTGTTATCAGAGAGTTAAGATAAAAAAGACAGAGCTTACCTCTGTGGATGCATGGCTGCCTTGACACACTGTTATGTCAACACTTATAAAACATGGAGGACACTCTCAGCCCTCAGCCGGGGAAGGCTCCGTTCTTCAGGCAAGGCGATCAGGCCCGAGTGCTGTTAGCCAGATCCTGACTGGTCGCTTCCCTCACAGGCAGGATACAAGGCCGCGTCTGATTGGCCGAAATGTTTCCTGAGTAATTATCTTTGTTCAGTGCAGGCAGGGGCAGCACTGTGAGTGTCAGAGACAGGGGAAGAAAATAAGCAGAGAGCTAGGCCTAAAACCACAAAATAACATGATTAATAGGAGTATTTTCGACATACAAACCCCATGTAACAATGTTTTGAAGCTTCCAAGTGTAGAACCTGGTGGTAGTTGTCTTATTTGAAGGCTTTAGAAGTAGAAATGGCAGCATGTAGACTGTGAGGAGCAGGACACCATGGCTTCTCTGCACAAGCCTCCATTTTTTTTATGTGGAGAGGGCCTTTGTTTAAACTCCTCCCTCCCTCTTGGCAGTTTCCAGAGAAAAGAGAGGCTATGGCTCCTCACCTATTTTGGCTATTCAGTCTGTAATAAAAAAAAAAGGAAAAGAAAATTAGGCAGCTAAAAAGATAAATTATACAGTCATAACACTTTTATGGTGTTTTGTAAAGGAAAGTAAAAAATAGTTTTGAGGAAGAAATGTCTTATGTATTCCACACATTACTAGTGTTACTGTAATAACCTTTATATATAATGGCCCAGTGAGTTAACCGTAAACACTAATAAATGTACAAGCCTATGTTCTCAGTAAATATAATTTAATCTCCTCCATGAGAGGGAATGCTAAAATTGAAATTTGACTCTGGAGGAGCAGTATATATAGCACTTTGTATAAAGTGTGCGTAGGGGTTTCCTCTTTAACATCTGTGCTGTAACAGTGATCATTAATGAATAAACACAGCTGAATAAAACACCAGTTTTTGTTGTCCTTTTGATATTCAGCAGCAGTGATAAAATACAAAATTAGACAAATATAATGTAAGGAAATCCTATATAATAACTGCCATAAATACAATATTTCATGTCTTTCTTATAATGTTCCTTTTTTGACTGAATCAGTTGTTGACACAACTCTTTGGTCATTTGTATGGCCGTAATTCATACTGTTATACCGGACCGCATTATACTAAAAGGAGTTTATTCCTCCATAAATGTGGATAGGGTGTCAAAATATTAGGAAGAAAATGTTTAATGTAATGCAATCAATTACAACACCAACACAAATTATTGCCTCTTAACTTGCCATAGTCTCTTGTCGACATTATAACACACCTTACAAGAAATTACAGTGTTAGATGTTCTTCCCGTACACATGGTGCCCTCCAGAGATTTAGAAGGGGGTTTCCAAATATTAGAAAAAACCCTTTAATATAATGCAATCGAATAAAACACTTGCACTAACTATTGTCTCTACAATTATTGTTGAACATCTATCCCTCATCTCGGTAGCAGTGTTGAAGCCGAGTTTGATCAGAATTATCAGTTTGTGACAACAAAAAAAAAAGGTTATTCGCCCAACGTGGGGCTCGAACCCACGACCCTGAGATTAAGAGTCTCATGCTCTACCGACTGAGCTAGCCGGGCGGTGCATGTTATTTCCAATATTGTGCAAGATAAGGAGGGTTAACTCAGTTCCTGCTATCCTGGTTCTGTCGCATACTGACCTCTAGCGGCACAGAACCAAAAGTGTTCTTGACTTGAGTCACCTGGATGTGTCTTGGGAACTAACATTATGCTGCAAATTATTGAGTAACAAATATAGCTACGGCATTAGTTAAACAGTTATGTTAAACGGCCCAGTTAAAGCCCCAAAATACTAAGGTTAGCGGTTACTTAAACAACAAATGACTGGCTTTCGCTCGCAAATATAAGACAGTCAACACCGCCCCCACAGCCTCAAAGAAAACTTCCATTAACGGTTAATTAGCTTATATGACGGCAGTGTAAACGTTAGCTTAACATTAGACGTTCACAGTAATAATGGGACCGTGTATCTTGAAGGCCAGGTCAGCGTTAGTTAGCTGACCGTTGGTTTTCTCCGTAATTTGTCCGTAAATTACCATAAAATCAGAGGAAACACGTTAAAATCACCATCATATGACTTATTACCTGGTAATTGGCTTTTAATGGAGAGCACTATCAGCCGCACAGCATCGTAACTTCCGGTCTTTTTCTTTTCTTTCAAAATAAAATGTTAAGCGACTTTACTTAAATCTGGGTTTGCAGTTTAATGTATTGCAATCATCGTTGTTGTATGTCTTTTATTTCGAAAGTAACGTGTGACTATGCGTCAGATGAATGTAGTAAAAAGTACAATATAGTGGAGTGTAAAGTCAAACAAAATGGTATTACAAGCAAACTGAACATACTTCAAGTCAGAAAACAGATCTTCAGTGTTCACAGTGACAACAGTTATAACAATAGCAGGGCTTTTGTATTTTGCATGCAGTTTGCATTACATTTATTTGTCTGACTACAGTTGTTAATGTTAGTTCTGAGGGAAAATCATAGGGACAGATGCATGAAAAAATGTATCTTTTTGAGTTCTTGTTGTCTGTAAGAACTCTAGGACATGTAAAAAAATAAATAAATAAACACGTTCAACACAAGTCTTGGTTTGACAATGGAAAGTAACAATTAAAAAGAGTGAAATACATTATTCTATTGCACAAACTAGTGATAATCAAACATCTTTATATCCAACAAACCATCTTTATTTTTCTTGCCCTACAGAGAGTATCTGGAGCAAAAGTAGTTTATATTCTTAAGTGTTAACATGTCAAAGCAAAAGAAAGAGCATTACAAACACTTTATTTAATTCCTGCTATGTTTGCTGGAAACCTGTTTGCGAGGGCCCCATTATTTCTACGCTGGAATCTACTTATATGTTTTCAGTGTGGCAAATATGTTGTGGTCATTTTATGAAACATTCAGCAATATGTTCCTTGTGGGCACAGAATAAAATAGATAAATAAACAAAACTTTAATGATAAAGGTATTACATTACATTAAATTACATATCCACAAATAATTATGCATCACTAAAACTATTGTAGTTACATCTAACTATCTCTGCTGTTAGTAATTTAGGAAACATGGGGAGGAATGCTTTTTTATTCAATCTTTATTGAAAAAACATTCAAATATACAAACATTGCAGACATGTACTCAACATAATGGTACAGAAAAACAATATTTTTAAATAAAATAAATATTATTAATAATAAAAAAAATGAAAATGGGATAAATAATATAACATTTTAATGAGAAAAGAACATACATTCTTCTTCTTTAAAGAGTTCACCATACAGTTTGACAGTTTTATTACTTTCTTTTAGTGTTAAAAGTTGGATTGTCTTAATATATTCTTAAAATTCACATAGAAAAATCCAGTGAAATTGGGGTTAGCTTTTGTTATTTTACAGTCATGTTTGTTGAATTTACCATGTAAAACAATACGTTTACAAATAATTCAATGTTATATGTATTGTGTTCAACATGTTTTATGACATTTTACGAAGGTGAAATAAATAAAAATAAATGAGTTAAAGATTCTGGTTCATCATTGCAACATGAAAATTAAATTAAATGTGTTTTCAATATCTAAAAACTCGGAGAAATATACATTTGTTGGCGGAGTCCCTGAATGCACCACGGGCCTGGGTTCTCCTTCTACGTCAATGACACTGGGCGGTTCATGAATGGGGTTCTGAAGTGGGAGGACCCGTTATCTGACTTCACCAGGCAGTGAAAGTGGGTGTTGTGCTGTAGTGTTTGGTTTGGTGCATCTTCATGACTGTTTTTAAACACACGAGCAGCGGTTCACTGTGCGTACGGACTGCAGCGGAGCGATCGGCGAGCATCCATCCGTTGAGACCGTTGAGACCAACAACAGCAGCCGTGCTGAGGGGGGGACGCTAGCTCCAACGCAGCTTGAAGCCCGGAGCCAGAGAAGGCAGAGCCGCGTCGCTGAGCCATGGGGTTCCGCAAGAAGAACAAGAGCCCTCCGGTGCTGAGCCACGAGTTTGTGATCCAGAATCACGCCGACATGGTTTCGTGTTTGGCCATGATTATCCTCCTCGGCCTGATGTTCGAGGTACTGTGTGCTTGGACAGGAGCTGTGGTTAGCCGAGAGATGTTAGCTGCTGCTAACTATCGTTAGCTGACATGACAGCAGCTCTCCAGGGGCAGGGCGCTAGCGTGTCTCTCTCCTTCCCTTCTCATGTGTCTCACTGATTGCCAAAGAAGATGGCGAGGAGGCCCACTGGCACAGCTAACAGGTCATTTTACCAGTCGGCTAACCTATTGACTCCATAGGAAATCAATACATGTATCTGGCCTTTGGCAACAAGATAGTCAGGCTGAATATTTGCCTGCATGCTACACATTTGACTACCAGCCCTTTGGTTGGACAGATAAAAACTATGGCTGATTTTTGAATGAAACAATATACTGACCTGTCCCCACCCCAACCCAGCCACCAGACTTAAAATATTGTGAACATTTATCAGATTTAGTCTTAATCAACCTCTGCCTGTGAAGATAAAAAATGGGTTATAAAGCTTGGTACAGAACGACCAATGCCTATACTGAAGAGGGAAGTGAAGCCCACTCATCTGGACACAATGAGAGTCATTGTAGCAATGATGGTGAACTTTAAATATTCTAATATTTTTGCTAGAGCCCCTGCAGGCAGTCACTGGAGGTCCCCAGACCCCAGTTATGGCACTCAATGAATTCAGGATGTGGCACTGACACAGCAGTCCTCACTAATGTCCTACTGTATGTGCATGAAGTGATGATTATGTGCACCTGTCGAAAAAAGTTATCACGCCTGGGAGTAGGGTTCACCAATATCCAAGAGGATGTCACACACATTTATTAAAACAAAGGCTTGGCTTCCTTTGTATGAATCACATCTGTGGTCAGTGACTAAACTCTTTCATCTGAGAATCACTCCATTGATCTTGTTTCTCTCTTTGTGTTCCAGGTTACAGCCAAGTTTGCCATCATGTTCATCACAGTCCAGTACAATGTAACACAAGTTCTTGGTGAGTTGAAGTTGATGAGTCTGGTAATCGTTTCAGTATTTCTACGATAACTCAGCTTTACTGCATTTCCCTGCATCTGATTACTAAATAAATGCTCAGCACTTCATTGGTAGATTGTTCTGCGTCTTTAGCCATTGTTTAGGCTTTAAGGTTTTAACCTTTGTGTTTCTCTTTTGTTGCAGATGAGAAAAGTGATCCAGTGAACCTTTATCAGTATGGCCCTAAAGATGTGGCCACTGTGTTTTTCTACCTGCTTATTGCGGTCATCCTTCATGCCTTGATACAAGAATATATTCTCGACGTGAGTACATCAATATCCAAACTCCGCAGTCATCATATTGGCTCATTCTGTTTGTTATTGTTTGCACATATTATTTTGATCTTTTTACTTACTGTATATGTAACACAACATGAGGGTAACAGAAACTGTGCTGAAGAATCTCCCCGCCTCTCTTTCGGCAGCTTACACACTTGTCAGATGCTTCTAGTTTTTCATTTCAAAAGCATCAAATAACGCTTTGTGTGTTTGCTCTGTTCTGGTCCATGACTAAGGTTTGGATTGCTGTTTGTAAGTAATCAGGTCCTTCCAGCTGCATGTGGACTAAACAATCCTAACTGAAAAGATGTTCATGTTTTCTTCTGACATCTTTTGTCTTTGATGTCAGTCCCCTGTGGGATATCATTAATAGAATTGTTTTTTAAAAATATATTCTTATTCCAAAAATAAAAACCTTTTTATGGGCCACATTCAACACGGATTTTTAAAGATATCTCTTAAAGGATCCCACTTGTTCATGCATGCCTTAAAGCAATAGTGTGAACATTGAAGCAGGTGCTTGCTGTTATATTCCTCGTGTTCGTACTGGCCGTTAAGAGATCACTTCTTTATGCCCGTACAGTTAAAGAGACGGAGACAAAATCCTCTGTGCTCGTTCTGTGTACAAGATACATTCAATGTGGGGTTTAATGTCTTGCTTAAGGGCACTTTGAGATATGGAGTGTCAAACCAACCCTGCGATTAACAGATGACCTGCTCTACATCCGGCGCTGCCCAGACGGAAGAAAGACTTTAAAAACGAGCATTTATGCATGAAGGAAAATGTGGAAAACTTGCACAGCTACTCTATTAATACTAATAACGTTAATGTTAGAGCTGTGACAGTAATTACTCAGTAACAGCAGGGGTTTATGCTTAACCTCCTTTTCCTCATAAATCAAGTCGTGAAAATTCATGTACTAAATATCTTTTGTTTTGAAACGAGTAATGTGAGTAGCTGAAAATGGGATGCATACTTTAAAAAAGAAAAAGGAATGAACTGAATGTCCTTTTGTATCTACGTGAAATATTAATGTGTTCACCTTGTGTAATGTGTTGTTTAATTTCAGAAAATGAACAGGAGGTTGCACCTATCGAAAACCAAACACAGCAAGTTCAACGAGTCTGGACAGCTCGCGGCGTTCTACCTGTTCTCCTTCATCTGGGGCTGCAGCATCCTTACAGCGGTACGAGGGTCAGGAGTCACAGAGACACTCTGTGCCAGCCTGCATTAGGCTTTATCTTACGTCGTGTCTCCTCTTCTCTCACAGGAGGACTTTGCAACAAATCCCACTTTCTTATGGGAGGGGTACCCACACACTCACATGGTGTAAGTAAAGACTCCTACACATCAGAAGCTCATATTTCAAAAGCTTTTACCGCTTAATTCCAATTTTAAATGTGTTCCACTAGGGAATTATTTTCATTACGAAGTATGCTGAGCTTTAACAGTTTCAGCCCTTCTTTTAAAATCCATGATGCACTTGTATTGTTTCACCTTCTATCAAAGTTTATTATGACAGTCAACGATTAATGTCATAGATTAATGAGAGATTATGTTTCCGTTCCATTTTCTTACTTTTTTGAATTTTTGTGCATGTCACTATTTCTAAAAAAAATATTTTTTTTAAAAGTTACAGAACAGTGCTCCACACACAACATGCTCTATTGTATATTAATATGAAATAACTTCTGTCCAAGGTGAAATAACACCCAGACTCACCTCTGCACAAACTGTCCTCTGTCTAGCTTTCAGGTCAAGTTCTTCTATATTTGCCAAATTGCCTATTGGCTCCATGCACTTCCTGAGCTGTACTTTCAAAAAGTACGGAAGGTAAGGGCCATTCAAGATAATGTCTTACTTGTAAGCAACTTATTTATGTAAATCAGTGGTCTTGTATTGCAGATGTGAGGGGGCACATTAGCCCAAGTGAAGGAAAAATGTTTCAACTTTAATTTGTGATTAGAGCCACATATAACATCTTAACAGAAGGAGTGAAGAAGTTTTTTATGTAATGTCCTCTGCGGTCTGTGTTTATAACCCTAGTCGGTTAATGTTTCGTACCGCCGCTAATGCTTGCTGGCGTTTTTTTATGTGTCACCATGAGAAATCCGCTGATCTGCAGTACGGCGCATGTAGAGGCTAGGAATACCTAAAACAATCACACCTTTGTTGCAGTACTTACACACAAGCAAGAATGAAATGTTTGTTCTTGGTGGAAATGGCATGAAGAAGCTACCACTCATCATTAACCCCTTTTTTCTACTCCAATGAAAAAAGCATTTTGATTTGAGGTTTGTTGGATAATGCACGTGTGTTGTAGCTTTTTCGTTGATGTGTTTTGTGTACGTACAGAGCCAAGTGGATGTCGAGGCCTAATTTGCATCGGAAATGTATTAGAAGTGTCGAAGCTAAAAGGTGGTTAATTAGTCCTGGCTGTGTTTTAAGGCTTGCAGACTTTAAAGAAAAGCATTGCCCCTCAAGAATCTTCCACTACACAGTAAATACAACTACTAAAATCTACAGGATGAGTAGATACTTCATGTTAAAGTAAAAAATGCTACATGTAAAAACAAATATCATCCTTTGCAGCAAACTGCACTGTTTGTGGTAATTGATGCTGCTGCTGTCACTAACACAAACTCTCTTTCCTCCTCTGTTTTATTTCCACAGGAGGACATCCCCCGCCAGCTCTATTACATTTGCCTTTACGTTGTCCACATCACTGGTGCCTATGTCTTAAAGTGAGTGAAATAAGTCATTTTTTTCCGAGGATGAAATAAAGACGCATGTTCGAGGTATGTCTCTCATAAAGGTCTAATTCATCCTGACAACGACTGAGAATCTGAAAAAAACGGTTTGAACTTGTTACTGGGTAAAGCAGTGTCACTTTTTGGTATTGCAGGGGTGTATAAAAGAAAGAAAATTGTAAATCATTATACTATTAACAACTCAAACTTCATGCCTGAAACCAAGCTACAACACAGTATCTGTAAGTGTATGGAGTGATTGTTCTTTTCCGTGTGATGGACTGAGTAGTTGCTTCCTTTTTATTGTCCTCACACAACCCCATGAAGATCATCTTGGTGGGGGGGGGTTGAAACCGTAAGGTGTCATATTGTGTTTTGAGTCTTCACTGCAGCGGCCCAAGTTTGTATCTGACCTGCGGCTCCTTGCTGCATGTCTCCCCCTTTCCTGTCATAATCGAAACATAATCTTAAAAAAAAGGGAGCTGATATAAAAGTGTTATATCTCTTGGCTCACAGCCATGTTCTAGAACAGAGCACATATAGCTGATAGTGGTCAGTGCTGTCTCCTCTCTTTCTTCATGTGCTGAGTGGTCCTCAGTTAATTCTGTGTTGCCGTCCCTCTCTCTGCGTCTCGTCTGTTTAGCCTCCACCGACTGGGCCTGGTGTTGCTGGTCCCTCACTACCTGGTGGAGCTCCTGTTCCACGCTTCACGCCTCTTCTACTTCAGTGATGAGAACAAGCAGAAGGGGTATTTCATATAACAAACAATCATTTCCCTCGAATTAGTAATTCGTGCCTTCCTGATATTAACAATTTCATATGATGTCTTTTTTTTTTTTCCTTTACAGTTTCACTCTGTGGGCACTACTTTTTGTCATCGCCCGCCTCCTCACCCTCACACTCTCAGTTCTGACGTTTGGCTTTGGGCTGCCCCGTACAGAAAACCAGGGCTTTTCTCTCACAGAAGGCAACTTCAATGTGCTCACCATAAGGCAAGTCCAGATGGCAATTTACAGGAAGAGCCCTTAATGTCTCCAACCTAATTTACACCATCATTAAACTTAAAAACCACTAAATGGCCAATGTTTTGTTTTCCTGTTCACAAGTTAAATCACTGTAACTGTTGTAGTTCTTAAAATGCGTCTTCCCCACCCATCAGGATGACTTGCCTGGCAGCTATCTGCTTGACACAGGCTTGGATGATGTGGAAATTCATTAACTTCCAGTTGAAAAAGTGGAGGGAGCACAGCCAGAACCAGGCCTCAAAGAAGAAGGCGGTCAGCCCAAAGAGCAAGCCTCAAAAAAGGGAGCCTACAAGGGGTGAGCATTCAAGAACCTCAGCGTCTGTTCAGTCCACCACATGGGCTTAATGAGATCCTGTGTGTCAGTTCACGTCTCATTTCAGATTGCTCTGTAATATTTCTGAAATGTTTTTTCTCGGGAAAGTTTTCTAATCACTTGTCTTGTCAGAAGGTGCTGCCAATGGAGTTGTGAAGTCTGAGGATAAAACATCACCACGAGCAAGAAAAGCCAAAGCTTCATAGAGATGGAAGAATTGGGGGGAAAGAAACTGAGTGAGGGAGATCTGACAATGTGACATAATGTCTTTACACAATTTCAAATTTTGTCTACTGCTCTCCTAAGCAAATGTTTAGGCGCACTAAGAAACCTTACAACTGTCCTTTTGGGGTTGAAACTCCCTTTTGAAAAAGTTCATTGTTACCGTTTTGCTCGAAATGTTTATTATTAATTTGGGCTCTCTGCAGACGGGAGGTTGGCAGGACAGTGCTGGGTTTGATGCTTTAACAGGATAGATTTCAAAGTGTCCTTTTGTGTAGAATTACGGTCACTGGCCAGGTACTTTTAAACTGAGTCGCTCTTCACTAATTTGACATCAAATCAGTTTACGTCACAGTAACTTAAAAAGTGAATTTTAACTTCAGGGCAACTTAATATAAAGTGTTAATGTACAGATTAACAGTAGGGAGTCATTTTAAGTTTGGGTTATTCAGTTAAACTCACTAAACAGGCCACTGGCTAAAGTCCCAAAATAAAGCCTTTCTTGCTCTGCAAGATAGCACTTCGATGTTCTGCTGTTGTCAGGAAAATATCCTAAATGAATTGCTCCAGAGGAATATTTGTGCTATTTAGGTAATTGGCATAGCTGCAGCCAGAAAACTGAAGCTTGTACTTAACTCCTTGATCAGTTACTGCCATTATTTGACAGCCTCTGCCTTTGAAATCCAACATGTTACAGGATTGAGGCACTTTTGTATTTCTGTTTGCTTTTATCACTAGCCTGGTAATCAGCTTCACCCTGTTTCAGGGGCTTGTCCAGGTTTGGTGATTTACCAAGAGGAAGCTGCACTGTAATCTGTGATGCTGTACTGTATGCATACAGTTATATCTTTATAATGGCATGATTGGAAACATGAGCAAGGAACTGTTTGAGGCTGTGATTCAGTCTTTCATATGGTAACGTCAATGCATGATGGTTTAAGGCAAAAAGACTTTATGGCTAGTTCCTACCTGTGCTGTTGAGTTTGCATCTCTCTCACACACAAACACACACAAGCATTCAGTGGCCTTTTTACAACTGCTGCAAGAGGTCTAAGTTATTTATTTTTGGCATAAACTACAGATAGCTATTATTTTATATGCTTTGACAAGCTATAACCAGCAAACACGGCGGTACATAGCAACTGCGTTTAGTTAATCCAAACAATACAATCTTTCTTCAAGTGTCCTTATAATGTCAGTGGTTTGTATCACTTGTTCTTGTGTTGCGTTCTGTTTGCCTTCTCTGTTCGCTTTTTTTTATTCTCGGGTATCAGGGGACACGCTATCCACCGCTTACAGTAGAGGTTACATCCCGTGTGTGCGTGTGTGTGTGTGTGGTATTAACGGCGTGAAAGTGAATGATGATGGTGATGATGATGATGGCGGTGGGGACACCAATGTTTATTGCTTGTCTCGTAAAATAATTATTGCCTGTGTGCAGTGTATGAAATGTAACGATCTGTTCATTGACGCCTGCCCTGTTTGTTGTATTTCACAATCATATCCTTTAGTTCACTTTGGTTGGGCCCGTCTCAGTTCCCAACATGCTCCCGTGTGTGGAATTGAGTTGTGGATTAGGGCCGCACGATATAAGGAAAATATGCGATAACGTCGTTGAATATTGCGATAACGGTATTGCTTGCGATAAATAAACGGATATTAAAGTGTCCTCAGCCTTTCTGCTACTTTCAGTGCTAAAATACAACAAATTGCTTGTTGATTTAAAAAGAAAAAGAAATTGAAAGGTAATTATTTCCAACATTTTTTTTATTTTTTTATTAAACAAAATGACATGGAATGGTACACAAGGCATTTAAAAAAAAAACAAAAAAAAAAACACCATTTTGAAGTGCAGTTTTCTACTAACTCAAAAATCCCTGCGTGCAATATCGCAGACATCGCGATGACAATAAAAAAAAAACTATATATTGTGCAGCCCTATTGTGGATTGGTGTATGTTATATGGGTTATCGGTTACTAAACGCTTATGTGTTCAATATCTCTGTCCCTCAGATGCCCTTTTCCTGTGTGAGAGAGATTCTGTGTTTTCTGTTTGCCAAATGTGGCATATTCTGTCCTTCCTGCTTCACCTTTTCAATGATCCTGACATTGCTATGGAGCGCACATATTGTACTGTTGGCCATACTCTTTCTTCTCTTGGACCTGGAGTCCTGCTCTACTACTAATCCACTGTGGCATGTGAAGCTCTGTGCAGAAAAAAGACTGCTACCTGTCTGCAGACAGTTGGAGTATGGAGTCTTAGTCCAGAGCAGGGATGAGATGAAGATGCCATTCATTTTTGCTCCCTTTAGCGCTCCTTATTGGGACCCTAAAGCCCTATGTCTGTGAATGGCAGTGTCATAGGAGGGAAGGAGTAGCAGAGGACTTATGTACCAGCCTGTTATTAAACTGTCTCAGATGTAAAAGAGAAGGAAAAAAAAAACTGACTTAACCCTACACTGTACTAAAATATGTGTCAGATTTTTAAGCTATTTTTATAGAGGGGAAACTGTTGAAATTCACTGTTGTTCAGTACATGTGTGAATATTTGTTTTGCATCCTTATTGATATGACTTTTTTTATATAAGAATGAAGCTTGCTGAACTGTTAGAGTGGATATACATTGTGGTATGAGTGTAAACATTTATTTAGCCTAATGGTTTATTTAACTTCATGGCCTTATTAGAGCAAAGTGAACTCAATTGTATAACAGCGCTCAGTTAACATTATGCTGCAGGTGTTCTCTGCAGCTTTCACAACTACATGTTTTATGATCGTGAAGTACACCGTCAGCTAGTCATCCAAGCATCAGTTTAAATATCTAATCAGGAGCAAGTGGTCAGTTTATTTGTTCCAGTTTGTTGCAAGTGTTTTTCAACACTTGTAATTACAGGCCTGGAAGTAGAGCGAACATTTTACAGAGTGAAACCATCTGTAAACTTCTCTTGCTCATCAGATGTCACACTGTACATCAATCAGCAGATGTTGAGGCTGTGAAACATGGGCCACTCTGCAGTTCACCCCCCCCCTCGTTTTGAGACACAAAAACCTGTATAATCTCACAGGAATGCACTTTTTTTTGCATAATATGCATTATGCCAGAGCACCATAACACTGCTCACTTGGGCTGTTTCTGCAATGATTTAACTGTATGAGCAACCTCTAAGTGGCAACAATCTTTAATGCATTTGACCATGAGATCACTTTAAAAAAGATTTTAAAAAAGGCCTGTACAGCAGAGACACCATTTATTGTATTTTAATAATCATTCTGCATCGCCCTTGATTTGTTTTAATTTCGCTGCTTGTTTATAGATGTTGCGATATATTTCCTTTTCAATTATGTTGTCTCTGAACTGCTCTGATGGTATATATTTATGCAACTTTTTGTGAGTTCTGATAGTTTTTTCTTTGTCACTATTTTTTTAATTTCATGTTTGAATAAAACTTTTATTCATTACACAAACTTGTTGAACATATTTGTTATTACTAAATACAGCCCACAGGTTGAGTAGTAGAACCGTCTCCATGGAGACCTCATTGTATTAAAGAGAAAAAAATGCATATAAGAAAACACTGCCGTTCCAAAGTGCACAGTAGATAATTACCAACTCCTGAAGTGAACCAGCAGTTCACATGTCATTGACAAAGCAGACATGCGCACCAGATATTGTTTTTTGTTTACGACCCCCTCTCTCACCTGCTCATTACATCTTTCCACCTTTTTCACTTAAGGATATATTTAAAGAGTTACTAGATTTTAAATATTTCCATTTATACTATCCATTGGAGATGGTTTCAGGAGAAATGAGGAAACGTTCACCAAATCCTACTTCTTTGCTACTTACCACCAGGGGGCATCGCTGAGCTTTTTGCCTGAGGGACGGAAGCAGTCTGCAGGGGCATAGCTGCATACAGACCTGCATTAATAAATCACTAGTCGGAGTGAGAAAGACAGAAACGTTGTCTTATCACACTGTATGCAGCTCAACATTCTTAAATAAGTGTGCAGTCAACCCACAAAATGAAGCAACTGATGGGTTGCATTATGTGATTACCCAAATGTGGGAGTGCATTTCAGATGGTAGAGACCTCCGCCTGGACTCCACTGTTGTGCAATTTGACTGGAAGGGCACTGTAAACATGACACCTGCGTCCATGGATGGTGAAGTATGAGCACAACACAGAGGAGAGACACCTGCAGCTCACTGCTAATGTGTTGTGTTGTTTCAGAGTAATGGGTTTTCTCTGGGCAATCAGACAGCATGATGGATCAGTGGGAACCAGAGAGGCAGGCTGGGGCTCGGCAGGGTCAGCACAAGGACAGGAGTTCACACACACACACACACACACACACACACAAACACACACACACACACACACACACACACACACACTCTGATGGCTGTATCTCCAAACCAAACATACATGACCTGAACCCTGTGAGGGTGTGCTTAAAAAGCAAACTTGCAGAAAGAGTCCAACAGCAGGAACCTGCTAAAGCCAGGGGGGGAAAAAATCACTATCCCATTCTTTTTTCTTTTTTTTTCTTTAATTCCTCCCCTTCATCCAATGAGGATAAATCTCTCCCTGAATCGTCAGTATTATGTGTAATTTCCATATAAATTAGCTTCATTAAAAGGGGAGTACTTTCTTATTTAACGAAGCTCATTTGAAATTCTGTATTTAATAAGACATGCAATCCCAGACTTGCAGACTAATAGCCAACAATTAGCAGGACTGGAGCATGTGTGTGTGTGCCTTTGTGTTTGTAAATGTGTAGTTCGGTGTAATCTCTTGGACGTATTGTCGTCCCTCAGTCTTATTTTCATTGATTGTCTCAAATGAGCAAATTGGGCAGCAGCTGCTCTCTCAGCCAGGTTTACTTGCAGTGACCCATTATGCTCGATGGAGATCTAAGACGCTCGTGACCTCACGGCTATTTGTGAACGAGCAGACGAGAGGGGAGTGTGCGAGGTGAGCAAAAGAGCAGGTGTAAAGCAATGAAGGACAGAGTGTAGCAAGGGTGGAAACATCTGGAGGGATCAGACGCATGGGAATGAAAAGCAGACGGAGGGCGTGAAGACAAAATGGTAAAGGAATTGAGAGGAAGAGAGACAGACAGACGGAGAGTAATGTCGAGCAGGGTGCTATGATTTACAGTAGAACGAAGCAGAATAATGGAGGGAAGAGAGTGTTTGTTGTGAAGAGGAGAGCAGTGGCATATCAGTGTCCATCCGAGCGAAATGCTAATTAGAGCAGACACCTAAATGAGAGAGGAAAGGTGAAAGAAGAGGCATTAGACAACAGTGAGAGAATGAGAGAGACTTAATGGCTGGATGGAAGGAAAAAGAGATAAAGGAAAAGGCAGAAATAGGCAGAAGAAAGTAGGCATTTCCATCCTACATCACCTCATTAAAGAGCTTTTCTCTCCACCTTATTCAATATCCAGCTTTCTATCATTTAGCGTGTGCATGTTTATGTTTGTGTGACGGGCAGGTCCGTTTAGAATAAATCCTTATTAATAGTTTAGCGAAAAGCAAAATACTTTTTGATGCGAAATTGAGGGAAAGGAGTGAAAAGAGTAATATTAATAGGAAACAAAAAAAACAAAAGGCTATGAGGCTAAACATTACTGCTTGTGTGTGGAAGTTCATTAATGGCAAAACAATTGAAAGGGCATAAAACAAATTTAAATGGAAATCAGTCTTCAAGTCAAGATTTGAGTAAGCACAGTGACGAATTTATAAGCCCTGAACAAGTTCTGAGAATAAGCAGGGACAGAATTATAATTATCTGCAAGAGAAATTGAACGGCGTCGTTTGTTTGGTATCTATGCTGTTGCACACTTTCAATTTTGGATGTTTGCGTCCCTTGCAAGCCATCTCGAACTGAGAGCAAGTCAAATCAAACGGATTTGACCTGGATGTAAAGTGTTAAGGCCCAGTCGCACCAGCATTTAAAACAGTAACATTTTGTACCGAAATCAATTCATGTCAATGGAACTGTTGCGATAAGTGCAATTTATCGCATTTAGTTCAACTTTGGTGAACTTCTTTCCAGCAAATTCACACAATTGACCAATGTCTTGACAATGGCGACTTTTATAACCTTCTCTGTTGGAGTATAAACTGCTCCACAAAAGAGGAATTGTCCCGTTAGCAACCAAGCTAATGAGGTGCAATCCTGAGAAAAAAATGGCAGGGGGGAGTAAACAGCCAAGTAAAGAGAACATTTTTTAACACGCTGTTATGACTCACTAGTGTTAGCATGTTTCTGGCTCAATAGTCTGTTAGCCGTCAGCTGGACACTTGCACTAGTTCACTAACTAATCCAGGGAGTAGTCAATACGTCTCCAAGCCTGTAGCAGGGCCTGTTTCGTGAAGACGTGCAGATGAATTTTGCACAGATTAATTTCACATTACTTTCTGGGGTGACCCCATTCTCAGTGCTGCCGCCTTCCAGCGTAGTCCATTAGCTTTGTCATTTGTCTCCAGACAGTGAAAAAGAGTTAAAAAAAGCCAGCATATGTCCTTCTAAAAACTTAAGATTCTGACAAAGCTGCTGGAGAAAATTATGAAATCACATGTTGAACTGACTGCACACCAGATCAGGACGTGGTGCATCTTGTTTCATGCTTCCACATCTGCCCCAGTGTGCTCTCAAACCCGGATCGATTACAGCTTGAATCTGCTTTGTGCTCACTCAATAACTTTGCAATTAACAAACTGCCCTACATATGGACATTATGTTTTTTAAAGAGCTTTTGTCCTAGTGCGGTTAGTCTTTGCTGCCTATAGCTGTTTGCGAGACCAAACCAAAACATAATAGTGTGCGGCATGTTGCAGAGCTAGTGAAGACCTCAGTTATGGAGTCGGCACGTGTCGCGTTTGCCTCAGGCGTTCACATTGAGCAACGCACAAATCAACAAAAATGTAGGGGGAATATGACTTATGCTCGTCCTCTAGACACCGTGGAATGTTGTGTGCGTGTGTGTTTGCATGCGGCTGTGCACCAACAAGCTATGCATCTGGAACAGCATCTTTACACACCTACACGAATGCTCATGCACACACACATGGCCCAGTCTGTAAGTGGGACAGCTGACAGCACTAGCAGGGTCACGTGTGTTTATACAGTCTCATCTGTTCCTCCGTTGCCTCAACTCTCTGGGTAACACTCAGTCTGTGCACTCTTCCACTGTGACGGTAAACACACAATGCCAGCTTCCATCTTCTCCCTCTTCTCACTTATTCCTCCGTCGCCTTTGTGAGGGTTTTGTTTTTCCGAACAGCAACTTTATCGTCCCTTGAAGCTTTCCACTCAGTGATTCTACAACTGCTCCCGTTTTTTTTTTTTTGCTTTTATCTGTTCAATCATGTTGTATTGATTTTGCATTGGATGATGGTGAGGTAAGTTTCACAAACAGAAATGGAGGCAGGGGGTTACGGCTAAATTAGACAGGAGCATTAGTGGGTTCAAGAAAGTATGACAAACTAATTGTTTCCCAAAGCTCCACCTTTATCGTTCCTCTTTTTTTATTCTGTGTAATTTCTGTTTTTATTTGAACACAATTTTATACATTATATATCCATGCAAGTGCTAATGAGCCAACATCGAAGTGTGTCTATAGCCGAGGTCGCCTCTTAATCTTCCACACCCCAGCTTCAGACTCCAAATTGGGCGGAGATGCTGGTGATGGTGGAAATTCGTATTAAGAAAAAAATATCATAGGCAAGCATTAAGGTGTACAGTACATTTATTCACCAGGTCCATTATTCATAGTGCGTAAATGCACAGTATACAGTACATGCAAATAGGGCTGCAACTAACAATTATTTTTATTATTGACTTATCTACCAGTTAATTTAAGACGAAGCTAAAACTAGGGAATGTTGGGTTTTTTTATTACAATTAATCATTTACACAAAGTAGTGGCTGTTTAATTCTCTGAAATGATTTATCGACTAACCATTTCGGCTCTACATACAGTTTCTGCATATGGGTTGCCTCCTTTCTCTCCCCATGTCTCAAATCTGTGTGTGTGTGTGTGTGTGTGTGTGTGTGTGTGTGTGTGTGTGTGT
>CALSCE010009645.1:598313-621210 GCA_943593645.1 Bovichtus variegatus | reverse complement strand
GTGTGTGTGTGTGTGTGTGTGTGTGTGTGTGTGTGTGTGTGTGTGTGGATAGTGAGGAGGAGACGTGGGGAGTCGTTTTATTAACGTGGCGACTCCCGCTAAAATTCAGGGAGTGCTGTTGCATCCAGCTGTTACTGGTTGCGCGAGGCTTCGTTGCCATGGCAACACAGCCCTGTGCGCCTGCTCAAGGTCGTTCATCCAGCTCTGAACTGAGCAGCGTGCTGCACATAGGATGCACAGAGAGAGAGAGAGACAGGGAGGGAGAGAAGAAGAGAAACGGGAAAAAAAAAAAAACTACTTCAAAGTGACCAATCAAAAGCACTTCTGTGACGTTGTGTTCGGTGAACAAACTCAGCCCCCCCAACACATACATACATACGCACGCACATAGACATACATACACATACTTACCTTCTTCAATAAAGACACAAACAAAAAAGAACCCCTGGCCTTGGGGCTTGTAGGTTCTTTTGCCAGCTGATAAAATATTTAGCTGGTCAGTGGGAGAGAGGGATACGGTGTCTGGAGAAGAAGCGAGCAGCAGAGCTTGGCTTTGTGTTTTCCTTTCTCTAATGGTGCATTGCTGTGAGGCTACCTGGGGCTTCTTCCACCTCCTCTCCTCTCCTCTCCTCAGAGGGCTGCAGCATCCCTCTGGGGCTCTGCTGCATGTTTGCCGGCGCTGACTGGACTCAGCACTGTACACATTGTACCTTAAAGACCTCAATATATTGTGCGATTTGGAGCAATTTCGCAGGTTCATTGCATGTTCTGTTCAAAATTGGGTCGAATAAAATCAGTGTCGGAACACCTCAGTTGTGAAGCTTGTCATTGTGCGATGAATACCTTGTGAATTGTAACCTACGGAGTAAATAAAGTAAACAAGACGATATTAACTTGCTGATGTAATGCAGGTATAATGTTCAACATGTTCACCATTTTAGTTTAGCATGCTAACATTAGCTAATTGGGATTAAGCACAAAGTACAGCTGAGGCTGATGGGAATGTCAATAGTATTTTGCAGGTATTTGGTCCTAAACCAAAGTGTTGACACATTTTGCCCTGATGGAGGCACTAGATGAAAAATAAGAGGGTCACCAAAGTCATTACGATTCATCCTGAGGGGGGGAATAGATGTCTGAACCAGTTTTCAAAGCAAACCATCCAATAGTAGTTAAGACTTTTCACTCAAAACCACAAATATCAATTTCATGGTTGCGCTAAAAGAGAAGTTGGAGGCTCACTAAAATCAGTGAGGTTTCTCTTTGGGGGACCATCAATGACTGTGCAAAATGTCATGGTAATCTATCCATTGGTGGTTGAGATATTGCAGCCAAAGTGGTGGCCGGGCAGACATTGCCATTCGTACTTCCACCCTGCTAGCGTGCCTAAAAATATGCAAGCCGACACATGTCATCAGTAGTGTTGTGCCATTTGTGGCAATACTGATATAAATCCAAGTGTGATCTAAGGACACCAGACATGGCTGAAAGCAAAACTATTATTGCTGCCAGAAAAAAAAAAAAAAAACAACAGTTTGATAACTCAGGAAAAGAGCGGAAGTGATGCATCACACACACCAAAGTTGTCGTCTTGCAACTACATGGGAATTGGGATCTAATTCAGCTGAAGTTGCGTGATTGATGGATCACATTGTTATGTTCACTTTGCAATACTTAAATGGAGAAGCACATTACATTCTTGTGATAGAAAGAAAGTTATACAAGTTCGCCAAAGCTGTAAATCGGCCTCAGTCTCTCAGTGTGATTAAAAGCCATCAGTTAAAATTGACGACAATATGTTTTTACCTAATTTCTCTCATGATAGTCAACTTTTATCTGGGTGCATTGGAAATCACACAGTAGAGGGATCATAAGAAACCCCACTCGCATTGCTGCTCTGCATGAAGGCGAGATTACAGAAGACCACTGTCAGCAATGTGTTTTTAGATGAGCACTTCACATATTTCTGAAACTGCCACCAAATCGTGTAAAGACAACATGTGCGAGTTCGGGAGGGTGGTTTACTTTCTCTTTTTGTTCTTCGCGGGGCGCACTCGGGTTAAGCAGGATTTTCATTAACCAACTTTTGAGGGAGAGCAGTCAGCAATCACGTCGCTTATTGTGGTCAGTGATGTGATGGTTTAGGGCCGACGTGTGTGTATCAGTGTTTAAATGAGAGTAAGAAAGAAACAATATGTCACCTTTTTGTAAACCCCCGAGTAGAAGAGAGCTGGATTTTAAGGGGAGGGAGTTAGTTTTAAGTTTCTTCTTGCTGTAAGGTAATAGATGCTTATTAAAGGGGTCCTCAGAGGGGTATGTGTGTGTCTAAGAAGGAGAGTTCTGTTTTTTTTCTACTTATTTTCCATTGTAAAAATCCAGACCTAGTTTATGTGTTTTAGAGCTCCTTTTAGGTGCCCGTGCGCACACATACGCACACACTCGCACAAACATTTATGGGGTAGGAGTTGAGGTAAATGTTACCAGCTGCAGAACAGGGAGCAAGTGGCTTCAACTCTGCCTGAACCCGGCAGTTACGTGACCACCTCCTCGACTTAATTCCCTCCCATCCTGCCGTCCCCTCAGCCACCACACCTCCTATATCACTCTTCCATCGGCCCACACACACACACACACATATATATGCACACCGCCATCTCCATCCACCCGCTAGTCTCTCCGGTGTCACTAGCGGCAGCATCACTCATCTCATGATAGCGGGAGAACACTCCAAGGTCTGCTACCCCCACCTCGTCACCTTGGTGTGGAGCAGCGGGCCGGCCGAGCGAGCTTCTTCTGATTGGCTGCCTCTCCGCCTCCCCTCCGAGGTCACACCGTTGGTGCTGTGATGTCACAGAGGCTTGTTTATTCCGTACCTCCTGTCAAGCACAGTTGCAACATACTGTACACAACAGCACCTCGAATATGCAATAACAACATTAGTGATTTGCTTTGTTCTTTATTTGGATCGCCATTGGCTTCCACAAAGTGGTAGCTAGTCTTCCTGGGCTCCAGACGAAACGACACAACAATAAAAACAACTTGATATCACACGATATCAATCAAACCATCCACAAGCCAAGTCAACTAGAATATGATTGAAACATGAGGATTCAATAATAATGGAGATTTAGGAAAGTTGATTTCATGTAGCAGAAACTTGTGGCTTCTACTTTCTGTTTTCTCTCCCGAAGTCTCAGTTTGTTGTTGGAGTAGCAACTAACAGCCCACAACCAAAAAGACACCCAGGAGATACGCAGGTTTACAAGTGAGGTGCCTGCGCAGTAATGGCCGCCTACAACCTGGATTCAGGTTCAGAGATTCAGAGAACAGTTATCATCATATCATTTGTTCATGGGCACGGAACAACCAGATGACCAGTGCTAACCTATGACAAAAACCAGTAGGCTACGTATTAGTTTTTCACAAAAGAATTGTGCATTATTCGGAATAACAGAAGAATAGGTTTTTATTTAGCCTCCACAGTTAGCCACATGAGCATAGAACAAAGAGCTAATCTGGCTAATATATTTTGTTTAGGCAATGTTCATTACTAATTTGTTCATTCTCATCCATTTAGTAATGGTATGAACCTCAACGTGTAGATTCCCTCTTAGCTGTACTCTCTACAAACCCTTTTATTGATTGAGCTAATTTTGGCTCAGTAGGTGATATGAATGCCTTTAACCCCATGAAACTGTTGGGTGAGAGACGTTTAAACTGCTCAGTGAAACATATGACTAAGGAGATTTTGAAAGCGTGCACATGACATGCAGAGAAGACGTCTGCTCAAGCTTTAGTCAAACTGCTGAATTTCACATTTTGCTGTGGACGGGGACTGTGCAGTGTTACTGCTTTCACCCATCTGTTTCTGCCAAGCTGGGAAGAGGGAAGAAGCATCGGCCTCAGCTGAGGCAGAGAGGAGAGAGCGTCTTTGGTTGAATCAGCTTTTCCTCTCTAACCCCCACCCCTCTCATTTTCTTTTACCGCCTCGCTCCCTCACAATGAATCTGTTAGTCCTGTGAGATCGGAGTCGTAGTAAACAGGCAGTGACATCTGCATGCTCTCTTTAGAGGAAAAGGGGCCAGAATTTAAATATTGATTTAATGCAATGTGAGATAAAGATTCCGGTTCTTCTTGTGTCCCTCTTTTGGGAGCTTTTTCTAGCTGCTATTTGTGTATTTTTAGGTGTTGTGCAGCAAATCAGACTTTATCCAAAAAGAAGCCTTCACTTGTGTTAAGACTCTCCTCTCCTTCGGCTTCTCGCTGTGTGCATGTTCCCGCGTCTCAGTGAGACACGTTGCACAGGATGAAATATCATCTCCTGTTGGACTCGGCTGCCCACTCAGGTAGCCATCAGGTGAACAGCCTCGGCTTGCCTGCAGATCTAGAGGGCTGCTGGTGATGTTTATTGAGCTGATGACGCCCGACTAATGCAAGACTGACGGACTGCTGACATCGCTGGTAGATTCAGATGTACTGTGATGGAGGAAATGCTGCCCATTCCTCTCCAACTATTTCCTACACGACTAAGTCTACTGTGAAAAGCTGCACAACAAATGTATGTGTAGGCACAGACATTTCAATTGATGGCTGTGGATTAACAGGAGGGCAGATGTGAATTGAAAAGGAAAACAAAATCACCTTTCTAGCTACTTTTATATGTAATATACATTTAGTTAAGACAAATAAGTCCCCTTTAAGCCGTCTCCTGAGGAGCAGTGTACTGTTTGTAGTAAAGTAAAAAATGTCCATCCAATTAAACCAACAGATTTTTTTGAATATTACTTTGCACTCCATTAAATAAAACTTCTTTTATTCTCAGTAACTGATCTCCTGTTGGATCAGATTGGTTTTCCTCTCTCTTCCATCCCAATATCCTGTTTTGACAAGAAGCACAACAAATTAAAGACGTGAAATGGTCTCAAAATGCTGCGTCATTGGGACTTGAATGAAATGCCACACACTGCTGCAAATCACCCAAAGTGTCTCTGACCAAGGCCGCTGCTTCAGTTTTTTTTACGCTGCTAACACCCAATATATTAAAACTGCTTAGGAAACTAAAGGATAATATACCCCTTTTCATGTTTCAAAGAATTAATTCCTTTCACTTCCCTTCCTTCCACTCGGATTCAGTCTGGTATGAATTTAATGTCTTGCTCAATAAAACTTAAAAGCCAAATCTGTAATTTTGTTGGTCGTATAAATTCCTGATATATTCATAAAAAGCATCAACTAAGAGTGCTGGCAGCATTGAAGAGTTAAAGTGTTAACTGATCACCATGTCCAATGTTATTTTCGCTAATGTGCACCCCATAACAACTCTATTCTCAACCCATAAGTATGATGTTATATGACTAAATTCACCACTGACTGATCACTGAACAAAAATCAACAAAACGATCCGTTTCATCGACGCTGTGCACCGTTGAAGAACAGGCCAACTTACTGAACGTCATCCACAAGACCAGACGCATCAACAAGAAGATGACGGCGCTGGCTAAGATTGAAACTTAACACTCTACGTTGTCTGAACCGGTCCAAGAACCTGTAACCAATAACACATCAGAGACTCTGGCCGCCACGTAGAAGATGCAGAAAAGCAAAATTGTATGCGTGAAAGACGAGGCTGATGATCCTGAAAATCAAAGCAGGAGATGGAACCTTTCAACCCCAATCACACTGAAGAGGCCTCATCTCACGGGCAAAATCTCCACCTCGACATATCGTCATTATTTCAGATTCGGCTCCAAAGAAATGTTAACCCATCATAATGTTATAATTCGGCCTGTTTTTCACATTCAAATTTTACTGACGTAATCCTGTTTAGAGTTTTGTTGGTGGTGCGCCCCTTTTTGTTTACAATTGCATCACCAATTGTACCTTTTTTAAACTAGGGTGGATGTCTGTTATTGCAGGGATGTTTCTGTCTACTCAAATGTAAGCAGCTTGCTTAGGTCTACGGGATACTACAGTAAACACACATGCATGGTTGAAACGCATGAACACTGTATGTGTTAACTAAAAAAACGTTCTTCTCTCACACGTCAGTGACAGGCCTCCAGTAAATGCCTTGTGGAGAGTACGCGTTAGCCCAGCACAATCTCTCTCTATCTTAACGGGGCTAAAAATAACACCGTCTCCACACTAGACTTACACAGAGAAAGGGAGAACACAAAGAGGGAGAAGGTGGGGATGAGAGGGAGGCAGAGTGAGAAAACAACAATCAAACAAAGCAAGAGAAAGGGGAGAGCAGACGCACGGAGGAGGAGCAGAGGTGCAGGGGAGGAAAAGAAAACAAGTCATTAATAATTTACCTGGAGGACACTTCTAGTTTGACCTTTAGTTCTGGTCAGTGGTGCTCAGCAAAGAACAAAGTGTTATATAGTGTTGGGAAACTCTTTCACATGATCTGACTCTTGTGTACCGTCTGGAAGCCTGTGCCCACAGCGCAGGTGCCCAGGTGTGCTTAGCGGGCGTTCAGACCCAGAATAGCACTGTGAGAAAAATGTAAAAGAAAGTGGTACCACCGAGACAATGAAATATTATTCAGGAAGGAAGATTTTAATAAAAGATTAAAAAAGGTTATTAGAAATGATCCTTTTTTTATTTAAATTTTTTTTATAATTTAATAATTATAATTTAAAAATGATTCATATAATATCCTCCCTCGCGACAAACTTGAGGTATACGGGAAAGGTAAACCGGTTCAAGTTAAACAGTAACCTACCAGGAATCTGTGCTCTTGTAGGTTGAATAAGGTCAACTGGGTTTCTAAAAAAATAAAAAAACATACTAAAAATAATTTGTTCCTGTATTCTGGTCTGTACAGTTAAGTTGTAGAAATCCAGTATCGACGATGACGAGTAGAGGGAAGCGGCTTCATACCACTTCCACTTCCAGATAAGTAAGCGCTTTGGTTTACGTTATGTGTCGGCCATTTTCATAGCTTCCTTTTGGATGCGTGCTAACGATCTGGCACCTGGTCGCTTCGTTTAAAAAAAATAATAATAATAATAATAAATAGAAAAAAGAGAGGTTGACGCCCAGAAACGTCCTGAACAAGGGTGCAAAATTAACTTTTTGGTCCACTGGTCAAATGGCTAGTGAATGTTCAAATTTGTGTTTGCTGTTATCCTCATTTATACATGATTGCTTCTTATTCCTCTCCATGACAGCAGGACATACTCCCCCTTTCATTGTGGCCTTTTCGGAAACAAGTATTTTTGCACTTTCGGCATTAATAATAGTCGGAAAGAAACTTTTTAAGAACTAATTTGTTTCAAGAGTAACTAACCTTTTTTATTTATTTTTTGCACTTTTTGTCAGTTTAAAACATTGTTAACAGTAATGAACTTCACCTTGACAAAGGTGTGTAAACAGGAAAGACAGTTGAGAGAAAGTTTCATTTAAATCACTGAACTTTGAACTCCTTGCTCTCTCCAAAAACAACAGCAAGTATTGCGTTACACAAGAACTCACGTGTAGGACACAGTTTATAATCCTGCCAGTTTCTATATCTCACCTTGAGTTACCTCGCTTATGTCACTATTCATTATTTAGAAAGTTTGAACAAGGAGACTTGTTACAAAGCTAACATGCTGACAAGTCCTAACCATTCATTTCATTTTCTTTGCTACTGTATGTATTCTATCACTTTTCTTGTGCTTTTGGCATCTCATAACAGAGAAACACACGCATAATTAATTTGTGACTGCTCTGCATTTAACCTTTGTCCTGGCACACTTCAGCTGCACAAGAACAGAAATGTAGCCGGAGGAGTTGAGGGGAGGGGTTGGGCAACTTATTGCTGTGTGATTATGGTTTTATGACAAACACTGTGCGTGAGTGTGTTTTTGTTTTTACGCGCTTTTAGAGTTTGTATTTACCAACAAAACAAATCGAGGTCCTGGCGAAGGGTTACGGTGACGCAACTTTTTGGCACAAACTTTCTTTTGCTTCATAGATCCAGTTTGCTTCTCCCACACAAAAGAAAGGTTTCTGGTTTTTTGTGCCACAGAGGGTTTGGGGAATTTCAAGCAGCAGAATAATAGGCAATGCAGTTGACATTGTTAAATTTCAAGTGTTTTTCAAACAGTCTGTTTACTGTGTGTAACCTTAAACTCTGGGGTAACACCGAGGCCTGCTACACACTACTTAACTACTGCAGCGGAGTCGGGTTAAAGTGATTTAGTCTGAGATATTTAGCAGATTGTTAAACTCTCATATCTTTGAATATGCAAGACTTTTACACAGATTAAATATCAGTTTTTCTCTGAAGACAACAGAAAACCAATAACTTCAATAAATAAATGTTTTAACTCGTATAGCAAAACTTGTACATTGTCACACATTGTGCATTTGACTTTTTTAAAAAAAATTTTATAACCAGTCAGGAAGTTGCTTGCAACGTCTTCTAACATCTTCACTACCACTATCCACCCACCTGAATTTGACAATGCCACAAAACAAACTGCTCTTCTGTCTAACCTAAGAAAATTAGAAAAGGAGAGAGAATGAAGCATTGAGAGACAGATGGATGAAACTCCGCCTGCAGAGAACGAGGGAGATGTAAGGAGATCTGTTGACATGAGACAACGAAGGTGTTTTAATGGCTGGAGGTTGTGAAAAGATGAATCTCAGTGAAGAGGCCATTCTCTACTTGTTGGTTGGCTGTCGGCAGCTGGATTTTTATCCAGCTTTTATTCGGCAATGTTTGCATCATTGAATAGTTTGAGTTCTGTTGGGTGTATTGAGTGAAATGTCTTAACAACAAACTACAAAAAGTGTCAAGCATTGCCCTTTCTGTACTTTTATTAATTATTCTATCTTATGTAGGTGAGAGCTGGTCAAGTCTTTAAGTGCTATTTCCCTTTTTTTTTTTTTTTTTTTTTTTTACTTGGGATACAATCCTCTTTTGGAAAGGAAACCATCTTTTCAAACAGAATGGACATCTTCCATTGTAGCAATACTGAAACAATTGGGTAATTATTCAATTTGTCGAATAACAATTTGTATTATCATCATCATTTAAGTCATTTATGAGGGAAAGAAGCCAAACATTGTCTTTCAAGTTTCTCTAATGTGAGAATATGCTGCTTTTCTTTGTTTTACATGACTATCGTTAGGCTTTGGACATGTTTGGTCTTGTTTGGTTTGACAAAACAAGCAATTTAAAGATGTCACCTTTTAACCCTGATGGGAATTTTCACTTTTACTACTAGAAACAGCTATTTCAGCACTAGTTGCTGCCCTACTTTGTAGTCCAGTTTTTTTTGCAAGCCCATATCAGTGTCAACACTTAATGATAATGTACATGTAGCCTATAGAGAACATTTAGTGGGATTCTCTTAGTCCTGCAGTTGTCTTTCTTTAACTTCTTATTGACTTTTCTTTCCCGTTTTTCCCTTGAAGTCGAGACTTTTTCCCTAAAGGTTGATGAAAATGGCGCTCTAATAACACAAACTTTTAATCCCATGGAGGTGGTGTCCACTACAGTTGGAGCAAATATGAGCAACATTAGACACTCAAGAATATCAGTATCCAATCCTGAAAGACTTCTTGCACATTTATCAAGGAGGATAAATGTAATAAACATTTAGAAAACTATATTATCAACTCAAGGGAAAAGCTGGTGGTATTCTATATCTTTGTTATTTTCAGCAAATCACATTAAAATAATAATAAAAACAATGTTATTTAAACATTAAAAAAAAAAGAAAAGGCCAAATAATGTCCTGAAAACAGCTGGGCACTGTCATTTGTTAGCAAGTGATACTCAAACAGGAGTAAATACTGTATTTGTTGGGGACTATTTTCAGCTGCAGATTTGGTGCTCTAGTGTGTGTGTGTGTGTGTGGTGTGTGTGTGTGTGCGCACGTGCGTGCGTGTGTTATCTGAAAATAAACTTAAGTGCCCATGTGCATGGTAATGAAGGAACACATCATTCAGTTCAACAATCGGCGTCATCAGTGTTTTTTATATTGTTTTTGAACAATAATGGAACTCTATGGCACCAACAAATAAGTTATATCAGGCGTTGAATACACAAACAATACATGATACATTTATTGTTGGTTTTTGGTATTTTTTATGGCATTTATTGACGGGAAGAAAAATATAGGATTTCACCAGACTTGTCCTTTTCAAGTGCAGTTGATTGTAAGAGACATATTTTATTTCCGGGTGGAGAGCTGGATGGAAACACAGTGTGTGTGTGTGTGTGTGTGTGTGTGTGTGAAGAGAAAGTCAGCTACAGGTGGCACTATACATCACGTCACATCTCGGAGTCTGCTCCGTCCACACTTCATCTTGTGATATTCTTCACAGCCTGCTGCTCTCGTGTGCGTGTGCGTGTGCGTTTGCGTGTGTGTGTGCCTTATTATCGCAGTCAGGTGGATGGAGATGGAGGAGGAGGAGGAGGAGGATGATGATGAGGAGGGTGGGGGCAATTGTGCGGTTGATGTGGGGAGAATAGAACAACAGGGAGTTTCTTCTGTGAGTGTGGCTGTTAATTAATCAAATACGCGCATACACACACAGACAGTGATGAAGGAGCTATAGAAAAAACACACACACACTTATACATACCCGGCCTTGTCTCCTTACCAGAGGCTTGAAGCCATTCTACTTACCGTCGCCAGCCACGCCGACTCTGCTCGCTCTATTTGCAGAGCAGCCCCTCCCCTCTCTGATGCTATGATCTAACTGCAGCCTCCTCCCCCTTCATAGACACACTCTTTCCACGCTCACATGCCTGCACACACAAACAGACACACAGACACACACGGGGTGGTTATACACCCACCATTCAGCACACTGCGGGGCATGTCTCTGCACTTGGTCTGTGAGTATTTATGTGTATGTTGTTTTGATCAAGTGACGCTAACATGGACTGTGGACTCGTGTGTCAGTGCACTGGCGTCCATTGTTCATCCCCGAGGAGAGCCTGTTGATCTTGAGGTTTTCAACCCACATGCCGTCTAGGTGGCATCTGATTTGGAAAGCAGAGGAAAAGTACAGAAATGCAAAAATAAATAAATAAATAAAGCCTCCTATTTTTCATCCCCCTTCTCACTACCCTCTTAGATCAACAACAACTGGGTTTTGTGTTTTTGTCCTCTGTGATGAAGGTCAAATAAACATGCAGAGGGGACGTCTGCTTAGAAAAAGGTGGGAATAAAATAAAAAAAATAAAAAAACAAGTAGAAAGAGGAAAAACCAAGAAGCAGAGGCGAGCTTCAGATCTTTACAGTCAAATTCTCCGAGTGGGTCAAAGTTCTCCCAGCAGCCGGAGACGCGTTCTGATTGGCTGTGGAAAGGTGAAATTAAAACCACGGTAAACTTTTGACCTCACAGGAACTGGGAGAGGAACGCCCATCGCTGTAGCGAGATCGAGCTTCTCCCTCCTCCTCGCTGCTCTCCCACCAACACACCCCTCACTCACACACTTTCTCTCTGTCTCGCCCCTTCATTCTCCATTAGTCTGTCATTCTTTCATGTTTTGCTCTCTTTCAGTCCAAACCATCTCTCCGTTCCACCCCCCTTCTCTATCTCCAGCTTTCCTTTTCTGTATCTTTTCCCCCCCGATGAATTTGTGCCTTGCTGCATATAGCCTGATGAGACTGAGGGAGGCACAGAGCAGGATAGAGCTGGGGGAAGGGTATAGAGAGGGAGGAGACAGCCAGAGAGGGGGGATGGGAGTAGAGACTGAGGCAGAGGAGCAGTAGAAGAAGAAGACGCGGGGAGAGAAGGGCAGGAGGAATGCAGCCGTCTTGACTGTGTGCTGCACAAACTGCTCCCTGTTAGAGAGGTAGAAAATCTAAAGAGGAGTGAATGTATAAATAGACATGTAACTGTGGCTCAGACTAAGATCTACTGAGCGGCAGGGCGGGGAGAGCCCATTTTTACTGCTAATGGTTTCTCTCATTACACATCAAACGGCTAGGGGGGAGTGTGTTTATGCGTATGTGTGTGTGCGGAGTGGGCCGATATTAAATGATTTCATGAGCCAACTAAAAGAGCAGCCCTCTCGCTTGCTGCTCTAATGCCACATGCACGCACGCACGCACGCACACAGACAGGGGCTTGCAGTTGCAATTGGCTATTAGCAATTCCTTAACTACACAGTGTGGTGGAGTACTGTCTACTGTAATTGTTGCCGCTGCTCACAAGTAGACAATCTAGAGGAGATGTCTGGAGCCGATCCCCAGTATCGGTATTGGGGCCGATCCAGGCTCATTTTAATGGATTGGTATTGGCTAAACTAAAGTGATCAAATTTGAAATGTTATTTGGCCTCACCGTAGGGCTGCAGTTAACGATTATTATGATTTTCGATTAATCTGCAGATTATTCTCTCGATTTAATCGTTTGGTCTATAAAATGTCAGTAAATAAAGAAAACTGTCCGTATCAGTTTCTTTAAGTCCAAGATGAGGTCTTTTTAAATGTCTTGTTTTGTCACTGCAAAAGCCAAAGATATTCAGTTTAATATGAATTTAAAAGAGAGAAATACAGGGAAAACTGCATTTTCTGCCATTTTTGCACAGAAAAATGACTTTAATGAAAGTGTCGGATTAAGTAATCTACAGCTGTTATTTCAGTTTATCTGATACATTTTAAGTAAATAAAAGTATTGGCCATTCCTGGAATCTAGTAAGGATGCAGAAGTTATTTGATTGTCTTCGGACTCTTGTGTTTCACACGTGCACGTGTAAACAAAGCCTCAATGCCCGTCATCAACGAGACTCCACTGACGGAGGGTCGTCAGTTTTCAGATTTTAATGCGATTGAAATAATCCTTTTTGGTTCGGATTAAGCTCCGCGATGAGTGCAGCGGGGAAAGGTGTGGAGGGGAGACGAGAGCCCGAGCCGGTCGTCTGCGATGAGAGGAAGCAGGAGGAGAAAGAAGGCTGAGATTTCTTTTTTTTTTTTCTTCTTTGCTTTCTGTGCCAGTAAAAAAAAAAAAAAAGAAACAGTGAGTTAAGAAAGAGACGAGGCTGTGGATGTTATTGAGTTAACAAGAAAGAGAGGGAGGGAGAGCCTGACTCGATAGACGAGTGGATGAGGCTGCGCTGTGGTGCTCTGCTCCTGCTGCACAGTGGGCACCATATGGTCTCATAATGTATAGAGCACACATCGAGGTTGCCCTGCCTCGCAAAATCTTTTCTTCTCCCCTTCTTCCTTTTTCTTCTCCCCCTTAAAAGCCAGCCAATTACGCCACTCAAGACGGCCCATTAGACAAAATAAAAAAAACACACATTCACCATGCATCCCATTAGGTAAGGAGCACCCCACTGACAAGCACCCTGCACCATCTTCAAGATAAGAGGCCCCCCCAACAAACATTTGGGTATACACACAGACACAGACGCACGTACACACACACACAAAAACAAACACAGTTAGATAAGGGCCCCACCCCCCTCTGATGGGAAAGAAGATTGATACAGACAGAAAAGAAAAAAGAAGATTTCTCAAGATGTAGCTCTGCTGCTTAGCTCCTTCCGCTTTAAATATTTAAAGCAACCATGGTATGTGTTTTTTCCCAATTGTGTTATCATGGAATTGTTGATTTTCTCTTATGTTATTGCGAGTTTGCCGAGCGCACAGAGCAGCAGAGCACAGAGGCGAATGAGTGGATCCCCGAACGTGCGGTTGATGTGTGTTGACAGTGATGTGCGTGCAAGTGAATGCAAGTTGATTTCTGATTGGGGAATATTGTGTGTAAGGAGGGATTGCTTTCTCCTGCACGCTGTCATCTAGTTTCAAGGTGTGTCGGCTGCTCTGTGACCGTGTTTGTTTGTGGGTGGTTATGCATGTTGCCATGCAGTTTCCTGCCTCTCCGGCATGTGCTTTTGTCTGTGGGAGTGATGGATGTCAGGCAGGCAGCTAATGTGATTTAGATGCTCCACCAGGAGTGCGTGTGCATGTGCGTGTGCGTGTTTGTGTGTGCATGTCCCGTCCACGTGTGTGTGTGTGTGTGTGTGTGTGTGTGTGTGCGCAGCTGAATCTGCAGTGTATGTTTGTGTGCCTACCTCCCTCCCTCCTCCCTTCTTTTTCTCTCTTCTTCCTCCACCCCCCATCATTTTTTCCCTGTGCTGTGCAGTTTTTGGACTCTGAGCAAATAAATAGAGGGAGGCGGGGGGAGGAAGGGTGTGTGGGGTGTTTATGTGGTGAATCTGCTCCCTCACTGTCACCGTGGAGAACGAAAGCATGAGGAAGGAGGCGAGGAGGAAAGCAGAGGTGGAGGAGAAGATGGTGTTCTGTCGCTGAGACCGCACTGATGGGTTATTGTGAGCCATATTATGTCCCATTGCCACTAAAGACAGTCTCACAGCTTACACACTCGTAGCACGCTCGCTCATCATCACACACAGCATCAGCAGAAGAAGTGCTCTTTCTTCTGGCAGCTCGAGCAGTTAAGAGCTTGAGTTTCATCTCCATGCAATTATTTTTTGAGAAAAACACCTTTACACTGACATACTGTTCTTTCACACAGACTCCACCCTCCTTTTTTTTTTTTTAATTCTTTCTCTACTTCACCAAGTTTAATTTATTGACCTTTTATATCAACCTTTTAATCTTACAACACTGTCACCCACAAACCCGTCAGGATACTGAACATGTTGGACCCTTCACACCGGATTCATAGAACAGGTTAATCACAATTTGTTTCATAAATACAGTGGTGGAGAAAGTACTCTGAGCCTTTTACAAAATAATACTTAAGTAAAAGCGAAATCTACTTGGAAGTATCAAAAGTAGAAGTACTCATTCTGAAGAACTATTGCCTTTGTGAGTGTTATATGTATTGCATTACTGGATTACTATTAATCATTAAATAAGGTGTAATCACCATTTTATTGTTGTAGCTAGTTAATGTGGAGCTATTTGTAACTTATTTAGTATGACATTTAAAGTAAAATTGTCATCTGCACTGTCACTATTAGCTATAGCTCTTTACTACTTACATTAAAAAAATACAATATTTACCTCTGAAACTCATTGGAGTTGGATAAATGTACTTAAGTAAAGTACCTTTAAAATTGTACTAAAGTGCTATACTTGAGTAAACGCACCATACATGTCCGTGGCCAGCAAATTAAACAACAAATGTATTTTCTGAGGTTGTCTTAGTTTACACTGGAGATTCAACACGATAGTGTTTCATTACAGGATTTATTTTTCTGTATTTGGTCACAGAATTTATGTTTTAGAGATTGAAGATAATAATGATAATAATATCAACTAACAGCTGTAGAATAATACCATAGTTGTTATAGGAAATGATGTTAAATATTTCATACCACTTTCATAAACTGAGGTCAAACGTGTTGATTCATTCACAGCAGCCTCAAACGTGTGTTTTATCTCCGGACTCTGCATTGGACTGAAAGAGGATAACTGTGCTGGGCTGCACATCAGAGCTGTTGGTACCACTAAGTATTTTATAGTTTGTGAATTAGTTTGCCTTAAGTGTTTTGCAGCTCTATGAGTGAATTTGTTTTTAACGTTGCAAGACGAGACGAGATGATTAGATATTTCCAGCTCAGTTTAATTGAAGTTTTATTGGATGCGATATTTAGATTTTTGTCCAGCAGCTGGTGTTCAGTCCCAAAGAATGAAAAAAGTGAAGAACTTGAGACCCACCATTTGTCTTCTGCCTCAGTCATACAGGAAGTATTTAATCGTAGCAGAAGGCGAGATGCATATCTCTTCACCAGTAGCCTCAGTAGCCCATGATGCTCTCCTCTAATGCTGTTTACGCTTGGTGTAAAAGATAAAATGCTCTGGTACACGACGGCAGCATTTTCAGCAATTACTTACTGCTCTACAAATGTGTACAACAAGAAATATTTGTATTGTTATTAGCACTTTTCATACAAAAAGAGGGCAGTTCAAAGTGCTCTACATAAATATGCAAAACATTTAAAACAAATGAAAATAGTGCAGTTTGCTAAATTTCCCTGAACACCGCAACCTTTTCTTTAAAGATAGACGTGTTGCAAGACATATACAAACAATAAAATAATAGAATAAAAGTGCATCTACTGCTTCTGCCCCATTGGAAAAATCCAGAATCTTTTTTTGAGCACAGAGAACCTTACAACAAAACTAAAAACTAACAAAAACCCTTCTGCACAGAGAAGCAACGATAAGATGCATACATTTTTGAGCGTGTGTGGGGGGGGGATTATATTTTCTGCCATTCAGTTTTAGATTTTAAGTGAAGCGGTTGAGTATCTCCTGGTTTCATGCATGTTGAAGTAGCATGCTGAACTACAGAGTAACCACAATAATTCACTTATCTGTTATTATTGTGGAGGTTGTCATCCAGGTAGATCCGTGTTTTTTTTTTATAGGTGTTAACAGTCCAGAAAACGATCCCCCCCTCCTC
Organism: Bovichtus variegatus; assembly: GCA_943593645.1. Lineage (NCBI taxonomy): Eukaryota > Metazoa > Chordata > Actinopteri > Perciformes > Bovichtidae > Bovichtus > Bovichtus variegatus. The sequence goes on along the minus strand of CALSCE010009645.1, from coordinate 604,813 downwards.
ACCCTATGTGGCCTCATTCTGTCTGTGCTTTTCCCTCATTTTTAATTCATTTCTCAACCAGTAACTAAAAGCAGGTGTCAACTGTTTTTCCTGCATTTCTTTCTCTCTCCCATGAGGCCTGTAACTAGGTAATTTACTCTTTGTGATGACAAGAATGTTTTAAGCATTTACCAAAGCTCCAGTCATTCATCGCTCTTAGATATGACAGCCTTGCCTCTCACTTCATTGTTAATTACCTCACAGAAATGTTCCTCTGTGTTATGATAATGTATAGCTCCTGCATAATGGATGGATTAAACTGAGGCGTTTTATTTAACCCAGTTCTCTGCATAACTATGCAGGCATGTTAGACTGTGAGTATGATACTCTTAACACACTCTCTGTACACGTTCTGACCCTGAGATTTCTTCACACTTTTAATCACACGTATTGAGTCCACGTGTGGCTGTTTTCTTCCGAGTTCAGCTGAAGGAGACGTGTGCTTTTTCCGTCCTTATCTTATCAGGGCTGTTTGTTAGCGCAGCAACATTTCTATCGTCACTTAACACACGAGCAAGCGTCCGTCCCTTCATATGGCCTCTCGACACGCGTGTTCGGCACGTTCCGGGTTCACATGAAGTAGCAGGATGTTGATAACATGCACTTCTATGATTGTCAAAGGTTTGACTGCAACGCAACATTACAGATCAGCAAAGCTTTTTAATGACCCCTGCCATCCCTCATTTACTGTGATACTGTGCAGCTCAGGTTGAAGGGGAATGTTCATGAAGCTAACATGGAGACGCTCATCTGTTGCATGACGACACAGAAGCTGACGGTCGACACATTCATGCACTGCACGCGCAAACGCTGTCAACGTTCGCCTCGTTAAACTCTGCACTTTTAGGACGTTTTTTTAACAAAGAAAAATAAGCAATGTATTTTACGTAGATCGTATTCCCGACAGGCAACGAATTAAAGGGGAAACCTGACTTAATGAATGGAGAAGTGTATGAAATGCAGATGCTTCCACACAGGGTACGAGAGGTCGCTCAATGGTTTCAACACTGAAGCTGTTGTGGTGGCTTTTGGACAACTCATTTTTTTTCATTTCTAATTTGTCCCCCATCAGTATATATCAGCATTGGGACACCACAAAGTGTCCCCAATACAAGAAAATAATGGACCAAGTGGAGCTGAAGAATGCCACGATGTGAAGCGGAGCGGTGTTTCCTCCTGCAAGTCCGTTATTTCTATTTCAGGAGACCTCGGAATGAGTTATAGTACTGACGCCATGGTCACTAATCAAAAGAAAAAAGGAGAAGCTGTTTTTCAATCTTCATATTCTATTTTTAAAGGTTTGTAGTCAGTTTCGCTCATATATAGGTCACTTCTTCTCACCAATGAGGGAGCCGGTAATGAAGCGTACAGTATTGTGAGCCTTGTTGCTGTTGCATGCAGTTTACAGATATTTCCAAAAACATGATTTTAACGGACACCTGCTGCCTATCTTTTTAAATCATCATCTTCATACATATGAAGCAAGAACTGGAGTCACTCATTTTGCTTGAAACATTTAGTTTGAACTACAGCATTTAATAAAACGATAACGCGTTAAGACCCCGTCATGACGATGGATCTGCTGAAAGTCCATACAATTTCCCAGCTGTAGTTAACAGTCGTGTTGATTTCAGTGTTACTGAATTAGCATTTTTTTTTTTTTTTTTTAATTGAACTAAGAGTCTACAGCCACACTAGCGGCTCTGTGAGGTTGTACTCAGGCACAGCGGTGCTTTGAACTAAATGCCACTGTGCGCATGTTAATATACTGACATTAGTTAACATGCTCATGTTATTTAGATTTAATCTTTACCATGTTCACCGTCTTAGTTTAGTGTGTTCGCATGCTAACATGTAGCAATAAACACAGCTGAGGATACGGGAATGTCATTGCTTCTGAAGGTATTGCTTCATCAACCAAAGTGTTGCACAACGTTTTCACCTGATGATGGCGCTATATGGAAAGTGAGGGTGTTCGTCCAGAGTGAAACGTGTCTGCACGAAATTGAATAGCTACCAAACCCATCCAATAGTTGTCAAGATATTTCAGTCTGGGCCAAAGTGTGGGACTGACGGACACACAAAGATGAAAAATAACTTCAGATCTTGTTCACAAGCCTTCTCTGTCCCCTGTTGCATTTCCACTGCAGTAAGATAAAAAAAAAATCATGTCTGAATCCTAATCCTAATCTTATATTTCTCATATTGGACCAAATAAATGGAATAAATTAGTTTTACTGGCTCACAAAGCCACAGATAACCGCAGTCAGGTAGCATCATTTTTGTCTGGTCAGTAACTAAGTGACAGGAGAAATAAGAATTTAAACAGAAACAAAGCAGTGTTGTGGACAGTGCTGTGCGTATGCACAGTGATCCTCCTCACTTTTTGATCTTCAAACGTTGTCTTGCAGTATTTGATACTCCGTGAATTCTAAGAGAACAAAATTGCCTGTTTTTATTACATTGAGTGTCAGCCTGTACTCAAAACAGATGTTGCACTGTAAAGTCATTTTAAAGTGGCCCTGAGCTATTATTACAAAAAACCTAATACAATATTTTTTCTTTAATTTCTTTGTTCTTTGCAAAAGTCCAGTTAGCTGCTTGTGTGACTGCAGACTCATTGTTGTGTACTTTTACGCTGTAGTGTGGTGGAGTTTGGTTTCCTCTACCTTCTTGGAAAGGATGACTCATACAAACGCCTTTTTTCCTTTTTTGAATATGTAAATGCATGTTTGATGGCAGCCTACAGAAGACACACCCTGGATGGCTGGATGACTTTTAGTTTTAGACCTGCCTGGCCTATTTCTGCCCTGAGCCAGACGCTTTCCCTCTGCTTTTCTCTATCCTCCACCCCCTCTTATCCCTCTTATCCCTCTCTGAAGTGTGAAGTTTGAAGCAGCAGGCTTGTGTGCTATGATTGCAGTAATTGGTCTAAAGATGGAAAGTTCAGGCTCACTTTGTCGCTGAACTAAGAAGCAATTTGTTTTCATCAAGTGTTTTTTTTTAAACATTTTTTTATTATTTTTTTTATATAAAGCAAGGCTAGTTAAGAACAATTTACAATCAAAGCTCTATTTAACAGCAAAGAAAAAGGGGGTTGAGATAATGATGGGGACACTGAGAGACTGGCACTTTTTGTCAGAGTTGAAAAGCAGCGCTCCGTCCTGTACAACTTCATTTTGAGCGGGGTAGCTGAGAATGGCTCCCCTCTTTGGTACCCCCTCGTCTGAGGAGGCGAGCTTTGGACTTGGAGTTTTTTATTAGCCTCTATGGTCTGATTTGTTTAAGGGGAGGCAAGGTGCCAAGATGTGGCTTGGCTCCCATTTTGCTCCAGTGTGAGTGCTGGATTTGTTTGGGGGGGGGGCGAAGCAAAACTAAAGCAGAGTACACAGACACACAAACACACACAGACACAGACACACACACACGCAATTACGCACAATGTACTTTTATGCGTTCTTTACTGTGCCGTTGTGAATGCGGGCCAGCGCACATCATTTCCCTTATTCACAGTCATTACAGAAGACGGACACATGGAGAGGAAAATCCTGTTATGAAAAAGGAGAGACAGTAAGAAGAGGGGGGTGAAGAGAAGGAAAAGATTAAAGCTCACAAAGAAACAACTAGTGGATGTTCTTGAATTTAATTTGCCTATCTATCAGTTGCCTGAAGATGGTTCTTAAAGGCGCAGATCCTTTTGGCTGGACATGAATGCTTTTTTAAGTGTACGCTAATAAAACTTAATTTAGCGAGCACAGGGCTGTTTTTTGTTAGCCGGGTCCATTTTATATTTCCCAACTAATTCAGTCAACAAATCTCTTATCGAATCTCTTCTCCCTCCTTTTTTATTAGCAAAGAACAAGCAACTTAAACTGGATTTTTTTTTTTTTTTTTTTTTTTTTTTTTAGGCAGATACTGATATCAATATTTGGGGCTTAAAAAAATAAATAAATAAATCTGATTATTTGATTGATTATTAATTTTGAACAAACAAACAATCTTGATATGGATCCCTGTTTAAATAACCTTTTTCCTAAAGAACTGTGGCCTAGACACATACTGAGCATTGGCTATGTACACTAATGGAGACTAATTTGGCATTTCTGTACTGCAATGTCTTGTTACTTATTGGTCGACATATTCAGATACAATATACTTGCTTACCACCCTACAATAAAGTTTTGCCCCCATCCGGTGAACACCAATCTCATATAATCTCATATAATCTCATATTTTTTGTTCACCATTGTTGTCGTTTCTTTTTTCTTTGTTTACTCTACCTTCACAGATCCTCTCGGTTCCTAGTAACCAAAGCCTGAGCCGGGACCCTAGCCGAGTCCAAATTAAGTTGTGTTCACCTCAACATAAAAAAAACACATGAAAAAATGCCTCTCATTCATTTGCTGCAATGTAACGCCATCTGGCAGGGCGCTGCGTTCGCCAAGCACACATTCCTGGTAATATTACTTTGTATCATAAACGGCACATTTCAACTGTTTTCTTCACGGCAAAGAAATATAAAATGTTTGCTCAGTGATAACTTTACCAGAGTTTAAAAAATCCTGTCTCATAGTATTATAAACCACTACGCAGTGTTTTCATGAATGATAAGCCTTCAAAAGTCATAGATTTATATCTCCAACTGGACTTGGATTCCCTTGCATTTTTACTTTTTATTTATTTTTCTGTTCTGTACTCCCACTTATGCTCATTCTATAGGGTCCTGTTCTGTCGCTGCAGGTATCAGGCATAACAAAACACACAAAGTGCAAAACATATCATTTAATTATTACATATATAATGTAAATGTAATTATTCCATTTTCTATGATGCACTTTATTCATATTATTATTACATTGTAATATATATAATATAATACATAAAAATGTTGACAATAAATATTACCAATCGAAAAAAAAAACATAAACATTTTTCTGTGCGGCCCGGTACCAAATGATCTACGGCCCAGTACTGGTCCGCGGCCCGGTGGTTGGGGACCCCTGCCTTAGAGAAATGCATGCTTTTGTATTGTTTTTGGCTGATGCACTGAAAAATGAAGTTGAATGCCAATATCAGCTTTAACAGGTCTGACAGTCCCCAATTTTAAGTGAGCAATAAGAGGCAACTTAAGGGCAAAGAGGCCCAGTAAACATGAATTCATCATCAGGAGTTAGTTCTGCAATATGGTAATATGGAAAGAGGAAGAAATCTCTCAAATGTCATAACAAACTGACCACTGAGTTAAATCTACTTCAGCATTGTTTACGCTTTTACGGCTTTGAAATGCAGAATTGTCATCGAGATGAGACCTCTTCCACTTATATCAGCTCCTCTCTATTGTTGATGATGTACTGAGCAGTTGAAGTTCATATCGTTAATGTCTTCTGTATGAGCACCGACAGTAAAATGTGAACTCTGGCTGCATCTTTATTGCATTCTTTAAAGTGTGTTGCTTTTAACAAGAGGAAGAGGCTGCGGTGTAAGATATTTATTGTGTTGCTCAAGTGCATCGAGCGCGCAAACATTCATGAAGTAAAAGGTTGTTTAGCTCTCTGGCGTCGAGTAATTGAAGAGCACAACAGACATGTGTTGAGAGGACTGTAAAAAGGCCTCTGCGAGCTTAACATTTCTCCGTAGACTCAACCTCTGCATCTTGAGATCATTCACAGTTCTTTTATATTCAAGGCTTTACTCCGGTGTGAGCGGCGCCACATGCTGCTAACTACCATTTTTATTCACTCTGGTTTGCACGGCTATGTCAAAGTGAGCACAAAGAGTATGATGATCGCACTGAAGGCTCTCTTGTTCAGTCTCGTGCATAGAGAGGAGAAATACTTTTTTTTTTTTTTTTTTTTCCTCAACTTTTGCACAAAAAAAATGCAGTCAGTTAGTCTTTGTCACAGCTGAGCCATAAATTCTTCCTGCTTAAGCGATCGTTCTCTGGTTGTATTTCTCTCCCCTTTCAATTAATAGGAAACACATCGGTTGAAGGAGAGTCTTTGTTGGTGTTTGAGAGTCCATACATCACCTAAACTAGAGCACCCACCTCCCCTCCTCCTCCTTCCTCCTCACACACACGCACACACACACACACACACTCGCGCGCACACACACACACACACACACACTCGCACACACTCGCACACACACACACACTCGCACACACGCACACACACACCGACAGCCTCCATCTGCTCCCAATCATGGGTGCAGCCAGCGGTCAGGTCGCTGACGGTGAATGGTACACTAACAGACACACACACACACAAACATACACAACATAGGTACGCTGTGCATGAGGTCAGCCATACACACAAACACACGCTCATGTAGGTGTGTCCAGATATTTGGTTGTAAACGCGCACTCTGTCACAATGCTCTCACTAAAAACGAAAGTAACCTCTAGCGCGCGCGCACACACACACACACACACACACACACACACACACACACACACACAC
>CALSCE010009645.1:587212-598303 GCA_943593645.1 Bovichtus variegatus | reverse complement strand
ACACACACACACACACACACACACACACACACACACACACACACACAGAGGCACACACACAGAGGCACAGTGACAGATGAACATGAGACATCCTGGCGGAGTGCTTCACTGATGACAGGGTGTCATGGAAACGCCCAGCGTTCTCCATGGTTACGCACTCTTCCCCCCAAGGGATACACTCTTATGATTGTTCAGACAGAACACTTGAGCTACGCTACTACAACAACTCCGCGTGGCACACACACACACACACACACACACACACACACACACACACACGTTGTTTCTTATCAGGATCTAAATGGACACAAATTAGCCTATTATGTGCTTTTGGGATTAGAGCGGTGATTTAGCCTAATAGTCTGTTTTCGTAATCTTGCTCAGAGTCCACAAAGCATGAGAGATATTTGCCAATAAAGGCTTGACGTTTAAATCTAGTTGTATGGATCAGGAGTGCACATTTATTGGAAAAGCACTTTATTTTACATTTTATAGTTAGTATAGTTAGAGCGAATTGGCTGAATTGTGGATCACATGCTGTCGTCACTTTCAGGTTTCGATGGTTTGGCTTCCTGTAAGACATGTGTCTCAACATCCCTTCTCGTGTGTGTGTGTGTGTGCACGTGTGTGTGGTCTGTCTGGCTGTGGGAGCGTTCTGTGTGTCGACGCAATCGGACTGGAGCACAGTGTGTTTTCTCTGTGCACGTGCACCGGTAATAAAGACAAAAGCACATAGCAAAGGCACGCCTCCCTCCTGCTCATTAAGCTGTTAATGCAGCTTCCTGTGCGTGTGTCTTCAGGCCGCCGATTAATAATGCTGCTTGTTATTCATTAATATCACAATAATGAACATGCGCTGTTGAGCATAAACTTTTTTCTTCTTCTTTTTTTTTTCCCCCCTCCAGACTCGATTGACCAGCCCACATAGGACCACACCCCCACAGTGAGGGGAGGGGGGACCTGATCGTCCATCATCTCGGGCGCCGTCACAAGGTGGGCTAACATCCCATTGGTTGGCATGGTAACGGCCTGCTGGGTTTAGGTTGAGCGGTTTGCCAGAGACAATTTCTTGTTGTTGCCACATTCTTGCAACATCCTCCTGACCTGAACGCTGAAACGCAGAGAACAGTTTGTGTTCTCTAAAGCAAATGTTTTGTGTTTGAGGTTTGGATTTTGGAAGGTGGAAGAGTTTTGGAAACAAAGAGAGTCGAGCGGATGATTTTCCGGCAGATGAGAAAATGAAGAGTGGGAAGACATCAGGGAGACAGAAGGAGAAATCAAATTATTCTTTGTGCTCTACCTGCCACAGAGGCTCAAAGAGAGCATTTATCTTTTACCCCTGCCTGCAGGTGACAGCAACACACACACACACACACATAAATGTGGCCAGGCTAAACCAAACCACACTTTCGTTCACGTGCAGTCTCACACATGGTTTTGCAGACAGAGAGCAGGAGCGATTGTGTGCAAAGAGAGGGGAGGAGATACTGGACATGAACAGGTAAAAACAACTACAGAAGATGAGGAGGGGCAGGAGGCTCCTGGAAAGTAAAAACTCCATGTTTGCCATAGATAATGTTGGGTGACTGGCAGGTGGCGCACTTCTAAGACTTGGATGGAAGCTTCTTTGAATAAAAAGTCCAAAGCACAAGCCTGTACACATCAAACATGTGGAGAGTCTCAGCGTTTTTGGGGAGACGTATCAAATCACAGAACTTTAAAATTCAGTTGCAGCTGAACCTGAGGATTACACATTGTAGAAACCTGATGTTACTTTCAGCAGGTTATATCATTTTTAGTTTTAGATTCTGAGTCATTTTTGGATGAATCGGCAACAATGAATCATTTGTGACTACACAAATATAATCATAATACCTGTACAAACATGGTAATAGGAATAGTGGCATTACCAGCATAGTGTTAGATTAACTGATTAGGCAATCGACAGAAAATAAATGAGTAACAACTTAATCCTTGAATAATAAATCACTTTAAGGCACTTTTCAAGCAAAATGTTACTAAAGTCTCTGGTTCCAACTCCTGAAATGTGCTACGTTATTCCAATAATTGTTTGCTCTACAACATTTAACAAAAGTAGAGCTGGGTGATATGAAGAAATTCAAATATCACAATATTTTTGACCAAATACCTCAATATCGATATTGTAGTATCAACCATTTGTGCTTTCACAAAACGATTTTTGTTAAATCATTATCAGTAATGTGGATATAACGACTAAGTGGGTAAATGCAAATAGTAGAAATGCTAGAAAATGACATTATTTTACTGTAATGCAGCCTTTAAAACCAGGAAATTACTAAACTTAAGCCGATTTATTATCTAAGACAATATCTAGTTTATCACGATATCGATATCGATATCGATATATTGATATATTGATATATTGCCCAAGAAGTTGAAATAATTCAGACTGATTGCAATAACATGAATGAATAGTATCATCAACTTATCTAGAAGTGTATATGTGTTCCTATGCTTTTCATGTTGTTGTTTTTATCTTTTATCTTTGGAAAAAGTCTTTGCCGTTGCTTCCCCAGTTAAGTGCAGAGTCACTTAAAAACAATGATAATGACGCTCTCTTGAATGTTGAGCACCATTGACAACATCATTTCAAGAAAACACAGAAATTGGAATTTACAGAAGGGAGAAATACTCCCGAAATCTCTTCTACTGGGTTAGAATAAGAATAACTTAAATTGTCCCGACTGGGCTCAGACTGCGCTGGGAGCCAGGTTGTTTCTTCCTCCTCATGAAGCAGAGAGGACTGGCTTGTGTGAGTACTCCGATCCAAGCAGCTCTTGTCATGTCACTGGTGTGAGTTTACATGGCGAGACGAGGGCCGTGTGCCTCTGTTTTGTCAACAGAGATTATGAAACAGCGGCTGGCAGGCAGGTAGGCGGGGGCGGCAACTACAGGGCTATTTGCATCTCCCAGCCTGAGCACGGCCGCCCTGCTAACCACCCTCCCTCCCCCTTTATGTTTCTTCCTTCCTCTGCCTTCTCCTGCCTTTTTGTCGCCAACAACCAGCAACCCTGCCCTGCCTTCAAGGTCTTATCCCCCCCTCCCCCCAAAAAAAAGAAATAAAATGGCAACCGCTCGTCAAACCAACACAGGAAGTTTGATGGCAGCATTCAGTCACTTTATTCATCTTTTAAACGCTGTTTTACACAGAGCTAACCATTTTGAATAGATTTACAAAACCTTCTTTGTTAATCTTGCATGTGCAACACAAGCCATAAGAGTTTAAACTCGACCCTGAATGAAGCTGTAACATTGCCTGAACCATCTCTGATGATGCTTATACAGAAATAAACCTGCCTGTGTACAGACTTAAGTACGAGCCAGATTAAAGATATGTTGGATTGTGTCTGTTCTTGCCAATGTTTCCCGTGCACCCGTCGTCTGCCCTCAGTAACTCTTTCTGACGCGTTCTTGTTTGTTCCATTGGGCTTTTTTTTCAGCTGTGACTCACTCTGTAGTGGGAAGTCTGTCGTCTCTCCACTTTGTCATCCAAAACCTTTTTTTTTTTGTTTTATTTAATTTTTTGCTTTCAGTTTTTATCGGCTGTTCATCCATTTATATTCTGCTCCCCTAGAGTCCATGAGTTTAACTCACCAGTGTTTTTAAAGTACTGCTCCCCTTCTTATTTTTATTGTGTACACTAAAGTATACAAAAAAACACATTCATAGACTGAAAAAGCACCAATAATTGCAAAGTCATAGTTCTAAAGGATGTCTAGAATTATAGTATATATAAAGCTATGTCGGGTAAACTCACAGCTGTCTGCAAAAACGTTCTCCCTCCTGCCAAAAACGAATAACTACTAACTAATTCAGTGTTCAAATTTTAGAAAACAAATGTTATCTGATTGATATCCATGAAATGAATAGTCAATATTGAATGTTTGATCCACAAACTGTACAAAACCTTTTCAGGTTTATTGTTGGAAACAATAACATTTATTTGAAGACTTAATTATATTTCACTGCAATAAAACATTTTGTGATATTTTCTCACACAAAGAATTGCTGAAACAAAACGGAAAGCCTAGAGCCTGAAATGTCACACGCATCTCATTTATTCAAAACAAACAACATAATGACTGCGTGGAGGAAATAAATGTTATCCAGTAAAATGCTTTACCTACAACATATAAATAAATGGGAGTTAATCTTCACATTTTGCCAAATATAAAATTACGTTATATACTCTGTCCTCTGACGTCTGAAGCAAGGAACATTTATGTGAAAGACACCTGAATCAGATTGACAAAAAGCCGTCACTTTAACAGATAAATGTGGGCCAGCAGTGTGACTTATTCCTTGTGTGAAAAAGGGTTTATACTTCCTGTATGCAAGAGGAAACCTTGGCCTGATTGTGGTGTTAGCAGGAAGGTCAGGGGGTCAACAAGAAGTCCTCTGGGAACCATGAATATCTACAGTAAGTGTCATAGAGACCTGGCCTTCAGTGTTCAAGGTACCTTAGTCATGGAAACAAATTGATGGTTATAGGGATAGTTTGGACATTTTGAAGAGGGGTTGTATGAGGTACTTATCTGTTGTCAGTGTATTACTACCTACAGTAGATGGCGGTCGACGCGCTCCCAGTTTGGAGAAACAGAGTTATGGCACGGAAGCAAAGCCATGTACTGCTGTGGACGGGGGCAGCCGCAAAATGTTATTTAGCCACCTCAAGGAAAGACGACAAAAAAAAAATCAATACCAGTTAAAAACGTACGCTATATTTAGAATATTTTCACCCTTCACCTGGCCGTCAGACAGCCCTTTCTGACAGGGAACTGAAGTTGTTATATCCATCTCGCCAAAGCCACCAGACTCCATCCACAATAACGCGGACAAACTAACCGATCGAGGCAGTAGTAGACCAGCAACCTCCGTGTTCTGCAAGGTAAAATGACCGTTTTTGTCAATGGAGTTTGGTGGCTTTGAAGAGAGAATAGATAACAACTTAATTTCCTCTTCGGAAAGGTCTGACAGCAAGGTAAAGGGGAGAAAATATTCTTAGTATAGCGTACACGTAAACTGATATTGATTTTTAAAATTTTTTTTAGGTGGCTAAAATACGTTTTGCTGCTGCTGCCCCCGTCCACAGCTGTACATTGCTTTTACTTTTGTGGCCGTACTCCTGTCGGTTTCTCCAAACTGGGGGCTTTCCGACAGTCGTCTACTGTAGGTATACACTGACAATGGATAAGTACCTCATACAACCCCACTTCAAAACTATCCCTTTTAAGGGGATGTTTGTTTGTCCTGAACCCTATGACCTTAACTGGGATTGGATTGCATGCTTTCTACTTTATAAGGTGAAGTGTTTCCTCTGGTTTTGCCGTAAAGTCTGTGCTTCCCGGTGAGCAGTGCCCCCACTGGGCTTCAGGCTCCGGGGTCACTGGCAGGCTGCTGCCGAGTTTAACTTCACTCCAGGTGATGCCACAGCACTGCTGACCTGAGTGATTCTCCTTTTGACACCCGTCTAACGACCCGGAAAATATGTGGGTCAGCTGTCAGCGTGAAGGTGGTGACCCCTTGAAAGCACTCGGGTCAAGATCAGAGTTGAGAACCGGGTCAAAGTTTAGTGTGAAAGATCCAGAGCTGTTTACCTGCATGGGTGCACTCAAAATGTTCGAGTAGGAAAGAGAACAGAAGACTCTCCAATGGCGGCTCGGTCAGCTGGGAGCTAAAGTCCTGTTACTATTTGTTTCTCTGGCCGAGCCACAAGCAGCTGCTGCCTAATAAGCACTCTGATTAACAGCTTCCCACTATTACCGCTGGTCCTGATTAATGCCTTTGAGTCATCTTCAACTATATGATTTAGTCCGTAGATTGAAATGAACATGCAGCTCATCAGGAGTCATGTGGCCTGGGGAACGCGTTTGTTTCTGTCTAACTCTTAGCTATGGTGTCTTTTCCACTGACTTCCCGCTCTAATGTCTCTACCTCAATTCTCTTTATGCTCTTTTTTTTTTTTATCATGCTAGGTGGGCTTCCAACTGAGCAGGGTACATTTTAAGTACAAAAAGAAGGTGCATGAGAATCAAAGCGTGAACTGTAATATTCTGAATAAGGAGAGAATATCAATCGAGCGTCTGTAAGGGCACGGTTAAGCTGAGAAAGAACGAGTTTGTACAATGATTTTCACACGGTAACGGGTACGGTGACACGTTGCTTATATCAGTGACGTTTGCTGCTGTAACTCCCTTCACCACCACACGCTCCTCCTGCTTATGAGCTAAGGTTTCGGTATTGTTGATTTAACTAATATTTAATGTTCATGTATGTGTTTGTTAAGGAGGAAAACATTTTCCAGCTGAGTCCTTGTTGCTGCTTGGATTCTTAAGGATCAGTCTTTGCTTCCTGATCTAACTAACTGTAACCATCTGCTATAAATGGTAAATTCCTTGTATTTATTCATGTATATACAAGGAATACATGTGTTTCTATATATATTTCTTTTAATTAATTTGCTCCCTTTGTTCATATCTGTGTGGTTTTTCTGTTTTTATCATCAATTTCTTTTCTCAACAACCTTTCCACCTCAGTCAAGGCTTTTAAAAAAAATTATAATTCCCAGGTTTTCTATTCAAATGCTCTTAATAATGCTCTGATTGGAAATGTGCATTAACCCAGGTGCAGAGAACTACTTTTTGCTCTGGCTGCACTCACTCTCTCACATCTACTGCACTTTAATCTTTCTCCCTTAAATTGCCATCTTCATGCCCATCTCTCTTCTCCCTCTTGCTGCCCTCCATACTGCCATCGCCTGCTCCCATTTCCCTCTTTACGTGTCTCATTCCCACTGCCCCCTGCTGCTATATTGTACCCACCGCAGCCCCGCTGCCTCTCTGCCACCAGACCCCACACTGCCTGTGGCGTGTAATTGACTTTCTCCCTGCACTGGAAAAGCGGGCGGCTCGCGCCAGGCTGGAGGTGACCCATTTCCCTGGGGCATTCAGCAGCCTCCTAATCAACCATTCTCTGGGGCCGCCTCATTCACTCCGCAATTAGAGCAACTCCCCCTTTGAGAACTCCATCAATAGGCTGCCAGGCAGGCGGGCGGGCTGGATCGTCTGAGGAGCAAAGACGGAGTTTCACTCAAACACTTTGCTTTGGCTCTTCGAGTTCTGAACCCCTCGACTTTGTACCTCCCCCTCTCTGCTTTATGCCTCCTCTGCTCCTCGTCTCCCTCGTGGTAGGTTTCATCAGACAACAGCAAGCGGGGGTTTTGTCTAACGATGAGCAGCAGACAGGGGAGGCAGGTAGACAGGAGGATAGGCAAGAAGAGACGCAGGTAGGGAAGCAGACAAAGGCAACGAGACAGTCAGTCAGACAGACAGTCAGTCAGATGGGAGGTACTCAAGGGAGAGATTAAAAGAGAAAACTCAAAGCGGGAGGGATTGAGCAAGAGAATCAGCACGTCTTCAGAGCGTCTCTTGCTTTTAGTAGAAGATTCGTAAGTATTCCCCGTTGTTGTCTTGCAAGGGAATACACTTGTGTTTCACCTGGTCTTGAACACATGCATGAAAAGCAAGCACCTACATTGATTCAGTCTCATAAGACGGTGCGTTCACTGCTTGATTCAGCCGGATGTTTGAGAGCCAGGAGCACACGACTGAAGTTAAGAATGGTCTCTATCCAAGAACAAAAGAAAGAAACAAAGAACGCTATCAGATGTTTTTCATGAACTGCTCTGATCCCACAAGAAGGAGCATGAGATGATGGTGCATGGTGATTAAATAACAGGCCGGCATCTCTCCCCTGCCGTTGGCCTGATTTGCTATGCAGGAGAGGCAGTGCGCTGGTCAGAGGATAACCATGTAATCAATGGAATGAAAAAGCTGCCCTGGCTGTGAAGGTTAAGAGGGGTACTGGAAGCTTTCAGCCCACTCTGTGCGCCACACATGCATTCAAAACACACACCAGACAGTCTGAATGTTACATCTCCTCTAATTCCTCCCCCTCTCACCTGTTCCCCTTTAGTCCTGTCTTTCTTTGACATGCCTTTATCTCTCTTTCTCTCAGCTCCCTCCCACGGCCTCCTCCTCTTTTCGCTCTGATTCCCCCCTTCTGTATTTTTTTCCCTCTGCATTTTCTCCGACTATATTTGTGCTCTCTCTCTTTCTCCCCTTCATTTACTTTCCTCTCTTCCCTCCCTCCTACCTTTCCCCAGTGTCAGCTGCTGTCACTGTGGCAAAGAAAGTGACCAATCAGAGCTCACTTCACAGCACCAGCTTCTCCCTCCCTCACTTATTTCTTCCCTTCTCCTCCTCCTCCTCCTCTTCTTCGCCTCCTTTCGTCCCATCTGCCTCTCTTCCCTACAACCTTTATCAGCTCACTTCCTGGAGACGAAATGTGATGCATTATGGGAGACAGACGGCTGTCTAACGGGGTTAGTTGTGCAGTGTGGCTTATTGTCAGAGACACTGCTAATCCTGTGTGTGGGTGTGGGTGCACCATATGAGCTGATGAACTCATACTTGCACAGGCCCACACACACACACACGCTCACATGCACACACACACACACACACAAACGCACGCTCACAACAAACAACACAACCTCACATGCTTACTCTCTTTTACTGAGGAGTTGGAGGAGGCAGACGAGACATGTTTATGTACGTCAGTCTCTGCCAGGAGAATACGATTTGCATGATATAAGCATATTTTTGCTCTGCTGTGTACTGTTTTTTGCGCTGTATCCACTTTACAAGCTGCTTCTGTATTGGTTATGTTTTGCTGAGTTCAAAAGGACAATTCCCATGTCTTCTTCCCTTCACAATTATGTATATAGTAAGAGCTAAAGGGCCAAAAAGAACAATGTAAGCCCTCCTCTGTCTGTCTTAAAGCACGTGTCATTTTACACATGTGTATGTGTGTGTGCTCCTTCCTCTCAGGTGCTGATATGTGTACACGATGAGCGGACTGGGGGAGAACTCCATGGAGCCTCTGAGCTCAGAAAACCGGAAACGCAAGCTCTCCACTTGTGAAACGCCTGGTCTGGGGTGAGTGTCTGATCAGCACGAGAGAGGGGGAATGCAGGAGGGAAAGTGGGCTACTGGGTCAGTGGCTTCTCGAGGCCGGGCCATGTGGCTCCTTTGTGTGCTGCGTTGAGAAAGGGCGAATGTGTGCAAAAAATATATGAAGCTTTTGTTCATAGTTTTGGTAGAAAGAGCACTTCTTTTGACTAGCACCATGATTTAAAAAAAATTGCTTTCTTTTCTTTTTTTTTACTTGATTTAACGTAGTAAAAGTCAAATTTAAGTTTAAAATCATCTCACCCCAGGAAAGTAGGGACATGAAGGTAAATAAAATACAGCTGTACTCTGATTGCTGATGATTCCACAATTTATTATTTACAATTTTTCATGTACGTAGACGACATTTAGATCCCACTCTGATTCTCGTCAGATCAAAAAGTGGGATTGAAACATAAATAGAATACAACATAAAAACGCCAAGAAACCTCTCGCACTACGACAAAGAGCATATACTGTACATGGTGGAAATAAATACAGTGAGACATTTTCTAAAATACGCTGCTTAACGTTTATATGTTGTTACATTTGTTTGTTTGTTTTTTCTGTGTATAGCCATGGATGGATGTTCTTGTTTTTAATTATTATATGCACTGATTTTAAGATTTTTTTTACTGTAACATGTAATTTAAATGATTATCTGAACTATAAATGCCCATCAAGGGACTAAATTAGCTTTAGCTATATACACGTGTACAGTACATCCGACACTGCTTCTGCAACTGTCAGTGTTTCTCTGTACTTGTCTCTTACAAATAAACAAAATTGGGCTCACCAATTAACACAATATATGCCGTTTGTTTAATCTATACAGAAACCAAAGTGGAAAATTGACATGTTGGACTATTTGTTTGTATGTGCAGTGACTTCCTGGAGTCTTTTCTTCAACGTGAGTTTGCCAGGCAACCAACGGAGACTCCAGCAAGTCACTGCACCCGGCCAAAAAACAGTCCAGCACGTTAACGCCTCGCAAAGACCACAACTTGTCACCAGGCTTTCTGTTTCCCCCGTCTTTATCTATCTGGCTGCCGACTGTTGATTCATATTGAGCGTTCAGACTTAATACTGGCATCGATCAGTACTTAAATAAAATGTATTATTATTATTATCAATATTATTATTACCCTGTTTCAGTACTGTCCAGTTACCACTATCTGTAAAAGACTCAAAGGTGCAACTCTCAACTCAAAAATAAGGCCAATGTGCTCCCACTACGATGAAAAACTCTACTGGGATTATTTTTGCTGGACAAACTCTTAAAATGAATTCTGCCCAAAAAGCAATCTGGTCAAGTCACATATCACACCAGTTTTTGACATGAGGTTGAACAAGGGTGGACAGGTTGCCAAGACTGCTGATAATCAATTTGAGTCAGGGGCCCAAATAGGACAACTTGAGACTTGCTTTCATTCAGCTGTCGGAATCAGTTGCTATACTTTTCCAAACAAACTATTATCCATGTAAATTGCATCCACTCTGCATTGTTTTCAGATGTATAAACGGCGCTGACGCAGTAGCGTTAGCTTAGCTTTAAACTTTGCACATTGCCCTCTGCAGGTGCGAGAGGAAGCGACGGGAGCAGGAGAGCAAATACATAGAGGAGCTGGCTGAGCTGATCTCCGCCAACCTCAGCGACATCGACAGCTTTAACGTCAAACCAGACAAATGTGCCATCCTCAAAGAGACAGTGCGTCAGATCCGTCAGATCAAAGAGCAAGGTGAGTGGACACAGTTTGTCAGAAATCACTGAGAGCTACTAAGAGCTGGAGCCGGACAGGTGTACTGCACTCAGAAGGACGGTGTGTAGAAAACATTGGGAAAGGTGATGAGGAGAGTGAGAGAGGAGGAAGAGAAAGCTGGACACACACACACACACACACGCACACGACTCAGAGCCCAGGTGCAAGGACGAATCAGTCATTCATCTCCCACAAATTTCACAGCCTCAAATGTTTATGTTTGGGTGGAAACGTGTGTGTGTGTGTGTGTGTGTGTGTGTGTGTGTGTGTGTGTGTGT
>CALSCE010009645.1:576381-587112 GCA_943593645.1 Bovichtus variegatus | reverse complement strand
TGTGTGTGTGTGTGTGTGTGTGTGTGTGTGTGTGTGTGTGTGTGTCATGCACAGCTGTGTGCTGCCCTCGCCAGGGGCTGTTTAATTGGACGTTTGCAGGTAATCACATGCCCATCCATTCTGCTGAACTGCCAAATTATTAGTTCTGTTACAGCTGCCGTTGTCATACTTCTGTCTCCATTATGCAGCGGTCATTTCCACTGAGAACAATTTGAAAAGCTTCAGGCTGCGATTCTCGCTGTGCATTACAGACATATCCTAACTCTTACATTCAGACCTGTGTGTCAGTATAACGTTGAATTTCACGAGATCAGGGGTGAATTTTGCTCTTGTGTCTCTGCTCGGCTCTGTCAGCGTCTGCCACCTCGACAGGAAGGGGAAGAGGCTACAGCTGGCCCTGACTGGCTGCTGACACGTTGCCATAGTTACAGGAAGTGAAGACAGAAATGACACGGGCGTTTAGACTCGTCTCTCGCTCTCTACCTGTTCCTCTTCTCACTTTCAGTTGCTCTTTCTGCAAGCCTTTATTTTTGCTCTTTTCTCCATCAATAATTCCTGTTTTTTCATCTCACTTTGATTTTATGTACTCTGCTATTGCGTCCTCCTCCTCTTCTGCTTCTCTGTCCCCCCCCCCCCACCACCACCCCTCATCTGTATTGCAGCACAATGAGTTGCAGCATCTTTAGGTTTGCTCCCAGCATCTTAAGATATTGAGTGAACTGATGGAGTGCAGCCTCTCTCTTTCTGTCTCACGCTCACTCTGTTTATGTCTCATTCTCTTTCCTTCAGTCCTTCTCTGCCTAACTTCACAGTGCCTGGATGTAGGCAGCAATGGCTTCTTTTTTTTTTTTTTCTTTGTGTGGGTATCTGTGCCCCTTGGGAGCTAATCAGATATAATGATTCCTGTAGCCGAGCAGCCCCCGCCTCTTCCTCAGACCAAGCCCTGCATTAATACAACAAGCCAAATGCCAGCCGTTTTCTGTCAGCGTCGTCTGCGTCCACTTCCCTCTGGTTCAGCTCTGGTCCTTCCTGTCTCTCTCTCTTTATCTGTCTGTCTTTCTTTCTCTCTCGCAGCCTCAGCCCCTCCATTAATTCAGGTGCCTCAGTTCCTGCCCCTGCACCATTACAGCTTCCACAGCCTCTTTAGCTCTCTCCCGCGCTCTCTCTCTCTCAGCCCCAGCCTACCAGACAGTCCCTCAGAGTCTGACACTGAATATAAAGCAAGAGGACGGCTGCTACCTGCTCCACATGCACCCAGCCCTCTACTCCTCCTGACGGGCTCCTCGGAGAAACCTGCCTCCATCCGTCTCCCTCCTCACCTGTAGTTTTAAATTAGAAGAAAAAAAAAAATTTTAAAGCGAAGATTGAGAAACGCTGCCCCCTGCTGGTGCACCTCGAGTAGTGAATAACTGTCTGTGTCCTCCAGTTTCAGGTATCGTTGCTCTCTCCTTGTGTTTCTCCTTTGCTCTTTTTTTATTTTTTTTATTCTTTGTTGGCCGCTGGGCTTGAAATGTCTGTGTTTTTTCGTTATGCATTTCATTTATTTCCCCTCCCTTTCCTCTCCTGCAGGAAAAGCTTCATCCAACGACGACGACGTACAAAAGTCAGACGTGTCCTCGACAGGTCAGGGGGTCATCGACAAGGACCACCTGGGGCCGCTCTTGCTGCAGGTGAGTGCAGCGCTCCAACCAGGTTGATCGGGAAGTATTTATTGAAGGTTTGACCGGCCAACTGTGCGGATGTTGACTTCCTGTGGCTGTCCTCTCAGGCTCTGGACGGCTTCCTGTTTGTGGTGAACCGGGAAGGCAGCATCGTGTTTGTGTCGGACAACGTGACGCAATACCTGCAGTACAAACAGGAGGAACTCATCAACACCAGCGTGTACAATATTCTCCATGAGGACGACAGGGAGGAGTTTCACAAGAACCTGCCCAAGACCAACAGTGAGCAACACACTCACACTCACACTCACACTCACACACATACACACGCTCGCAGGGAGGCTTCTCATCTGTTCAGAAGTAAACCCTGCTTGACAACTTCCACAGGGCCGAGGTATAAAACAAACTTTGAGAGGTAACAACAACTCTGCGCGCGCACGTCAACGTGGACTCACTCTGTTATTTATTCATGCTCCTCCGTTCTTAACCCCTTCCCTCGTTATAATGAGGAGCTCCTGGGAAGCCTGTTCGTGTGCATGAGAGCTTTTCGGAAAGGCACGCACAGACACACACACACACACGCATACATACACACACACACACCTGACAAAACACACATGTGCACAGGAGCACCCACCCACTCGGCGCTAAGCAGGCAGAGCGTAGCGCAGCTGTCAGTCACACTCAGTAGTCCAGACAGTGTAAAACAGGCCTGAGCTCTATTCAGATCCCATAGCAGCCATCTGGAAACTACTTACTGCTGAATAATGCACCTCCACACTTCCCTCTACTTAATGCAATTCGTGTTTGCATGTGCATGTGTATTAATGTGTATATTTATATGCCTATGTCGGCAATAGGATTGCATGTTTTATACTGTGTGCGTGTGCGCGTGCCCATGAGTATGTGCACAGAGCACTATTTATAAAGCTGATTAATTATGGATATGTGTGCTCGACTGAACCTGCTACTCGATTAACTCCGCAGTAATGTTCCTAAGCAGTGGCGGCTCCGACATGTCATTGACACGTTCTCTCACTTATTCTCCCCGTTCCCCTGCACGCTCCTTTATTCATTCACTCTCTTTATTTTTTAAGTCTCTTCTTTATCTCCCTGAGCGTCCCTCGTGCCGCTCTCAAATCACTCTTTCTCAGCCTCGCTCGCTCTTGATATGGCTGCCTACTAAGACGAACGTTGTGGTTGTCTGTTTCTCAACCTGCTTCCCTCTCTGCTCTCCCACCCCTCATTGTGTCTCGCTCTGCTGCTCTGCCCCTTCATTATCTTTTGGGCCCATGAATGAAATACGCTCTCGCTGCACATTCCTGCGGGATGACCGCTGACCACGCCAGCTACAGTTAAATACACACACACAGGCACTCGCGCACATACACTAGCAAAAACAGACACACACGCGTGCACAAAACACAGAGTGAGCTTTTGTTGTTGGCCAGTGTGTTTTTTGACCCGTCTGTCTTGCCTCGCTTTTGACTAATTGTGTCTGAGGGGAGATGTCGGCCCCAGCGACTGTGCTGCCTTTTCTCTGTCCCAAGGCCTTGTTAAATCACCTCTCACTATCAGTTAGCCCCTCCCCACCATTACTATCCCACCCCTCCGACACGTCTCGCTCTCCTGGGTCTTCTCTTGTATCCTCGCTGCACCTGCCAGACAGAAACCTCCTGCCAACTCAAGGCCCCTGATAAGGCTTCACGCAGACCTTGGAGGACAGTTGGATGTCTCTCTGAAGTTTTCCTTCCCTTTCTCTCTCTCTCTTCCCCCTGTGAAGGTGACCCCGTCCAAATGAGTGTGTGTGTGTGTGCCGTGATGAGAAGTCAGGGTCTAAATGAGGATAGATGGCTGAGTGTCCCTGGCCTCTGCCCGCTGCAGAGCAGACTGAGCGGGAGAGATATTGGAAATCGACACCTTGGCTACATTAATCCCATGGTCCATTTAGCCAGGCATCCGAACGGCAGGACAGGCTTCTGCTTCTCAATTTAAGAGGGAAAATACATGTTGCTGTGTGGTGTGTGTGTGTGGCAGGAAAAGGGTGCGAGCGGGTGACATCTGATTACAGGCAATCCATTTATTCATAGCTATATTTGGTTTTCAGTCCCAGGAGTGACATGCTCATTCCATTTTTACTAACAAGTGTAAATTTCTTTTTTGTTTGTTTGTTTTTCTTTTTTAGTAAATGGAGTGTCGTGGGGAAACGAGGCGGCCCGACAGAAGAGTCACACCTTCACTTGCCGGATGCTGGTCAAGTTTGGCCACGCCCACGGCCCCATGGAGGACGGGCCAGGAGGGCCACGCTACGAGACCATGCAGTGTTTTGCTCTTACCCAGCCCAAGGCCATGATCGAGGAGGGGGAAGGTACGCTGGAGCGGTTCACAGATTGACACACTTTTACTTCATGATAAGGAAGTCATTATTTTAGGATTTGGCTGTGTCAGGGGGAAAAAATCACATTCATCTGTGTTTATATGCAGTCTGCCTTGACTCGAAAATGTGTTTAGCTTATTGTTCAGAGTTTATTTTCAAAATAATCTGTTGAAGGAGGAACATTTCTCTGCGGTCACTTTAAATCTAAAAAGTTTTCACAAAGCCAATCGTGGCTCAGCATGCAACTTCCACAGGTGTGATGTGGTAGCTTAAAACCTCCAGGACACATGAGACTGGACTTTTCAGTGAACTTTTGAAACTAAAAATATTCACACTATTTATTACTCTAAGCATTTTAAAACATGTCTGGAGGGGATCTTTAAAAGAAAGTGAATATCAGATTTAAAATACTAAATTCTGGTTGAAAATATTTTCCTCTTCACTTTCTATTACTCGGAGCATTATTTAGCTCTGTACGTCTCAAATCTTAAATTCTGCATGAAATGAAGAATGAGATTTCGGTTGCACATAAGTCATAAAAACTGTTTTAATATTATGGAAAATACATTGAAAAAATACTAGCACACTGACAGAAACACTAGAAGAAAATAAAGAATTATATTATTACATTTGCAAAATGTGAACATTTGACGATTAGATTTGATTTTAGGATAAGAATTGGCATTAAAAGTAGTTAAAAAAACAAAAACACAACAAAGAGTCTTAAGCACATGCAATGATCCTTGAACATTACTGACCCTCCTCTCCTTTTCACCTGCAGACCTCCAATCATGTATGATTTGTGTGGCCCGTCGGGTGACAGCCATGGAGAGAACGGAGAGTTTCAATACCCGGCACGAGCTCTCAGGTGAGGAGCTGCGTACCCTAAATGCTCACTGAACAGAAACAGAACCTCAAACAGGCTGTGATGTTAATTCTTTATCCATGAACAGGTTTGACTCATCTCCTCATGCCTCTCCTTCTTTCCTTCCCTCCCCGCTCGTCCTCGTTCTGTCCTCCCCGGCAGGTAAACTGATCCAGATTGACCAGAACTCTCTGCGAGCGTCGATGCGTCCAGGCTGGGAGGATTTGTTGAGGCGTTGCATTCAGATGTTCCTTCAGCACAGTGACGGCCAGCCCTGGTCGCACAAACGCCACTACCATGAGGGTGGGTCGCACACACCAACACACCCACACACCTGGAATTAACTGCTGAAGTGCTTAAAAATTTTGAGAATTCATCCTGAAAAGCGCTGTTAAATCCCCAACAAAAAAGAGCTCATCAGGATGTCGCTGTATTTAATTAACTGTTTGCTTAGTTGTGTGTTTAATCTTGTGCCTTACAAGGCTACAGCTATGTGAGATTATGTGTTTTTATTTGTTGTTGCTGCCCATCTTGGCCCGGCCTTCATTCAGAAAGAAACCCTGAAAAACACACACGCCTCATGCATCAGTGTATCAATATTGATCTCATGAATACAAAAGTCTGAGCGCTACAACATTGATCTTCACTGTAATCACAGGGTTGGTTTTAACATAAAGGCAGTGATTGATGACCTCTGTTATCAGATAAGTGTTTCAGGGTGTTAATTTGTCGTTTCTTTAACTGTCTGTGCAGCCTTCCTGCAGGGTCACGCTGAGACACCCTTGTACCGCTTCTCCTTGTCCGACGGCACTCCAGTCACAGCCCAGACCAAGAGCAAACTGTACCGTCACCCCATGAGCAACGAGCCGCAAGGCTTCATCTCCACTCACCTACTACAGAGGTCAGAAACTGAAAATACAAACACTCCATTCAGACACAGCAAGGGATGTTTAAAAAGAAAACACACTTCCAGCATGTCTATGTGTTGCAGCCATGGCATTCATGCCACAGAAATAGCCCGAGTAGCAGGTGAAGTAGCTTTCATACGCTGATGTGCTGTGAACGGTGAGAAGACACCACACAGGAACTTTTATTTAATTACATTTATAGAGCGTTTACAGCAGAGGTAGGGGGCTCGAGTCACATGAGACTTGCTCGACTAACATTGATAAAAGACTCGACTTGATACTTACTTAGTATTTATGACTTGAGAGATAAATCGTAATCGTTTTTTTTTTATTAAATATTTTCATTTTTCGAAATACTGGAAGTTTACAGATATTAGAATTTATAAATTAAAAAATATATGTATATATGTTTAATTTCATATGACTTGACTTGCTTGACTCTCATCACAGTAACTTGAGACTTGTTTGTGACTTGCACATGTGTGACTCACTGCCACCTCTGGTCTACAGTCTGAGAGTGGTTATTTTGGGGACTAGAGCATTTACATAAAAAAAAAAAAATTAAAAAAAGGCAAACCTTGTTCTTGTTCTTTCGTCTCCTTTCACACAGGGAACCAAACGGCTACCGCTCAGCTCAGGGCGGGAACATGATGCCAAACACTATGAGACAACAGGGCATGGGAGGCCCTAACCCGAATGCCCAAATGAACATGAACACCGGTGGGGGGATGGGCATGGGGGGCATGAGCAGGGGATTCGGCATGAACGAGCAGAGCCACATGGCTCACATGGGTCCGATGGGAGGCGGCTCCATGTATGGAGGGAGCGGTGGTGGAGGAGGAAGTGGAGGTGGAGGCATGGGCAGCCGCATGATGCAGATGAATCAGATGGGCCAGATGAATCAGGTGGGGCACATGAATCAGATGGGGCAGATGGGTCCCATGAATCACCCGGGCCAAGGCATGCAGCAGCACCCACAGCAGCCCCCGTTTCAGAGCAGCGGAGGGTTTGGGCTGAGTGGCATGAACAGCCCTTCAGGAAGCCCGAGAATGGCCGGCCCCCAGCAGGGACTCCTGATGTCCCCCCGCAACCGAGGGAGCCCAAAGATGGGCGCCAACCAGTTCTCACCTGGAGGTAAGTTGATCAGTGTCTGGTAATTTAGCATCAGTTATTTCTAAATTGATTGACTTGTTTGATGAGTTCTGTTTTCTTCTCCAGGAATGCACTCTCCCATGAGTGGCATTGTCAGTGGTGGGGGAAGTGGAGGGAGCACCACCACCTTCTCCAGCAGCTCCCTAAACGCCCTACAAGCGATCAGTGAAGGAGTAGGCAGCTCCCTCCCCTCAACCCTAACGTCGCCCTCGCCAGTCCACAAACCAGACAGCTCTCCCAGCATCCACTCCTCCTCCTCTGCCTCTCAGCCTAATCAGCCGGCCAAAGCAGGCCAAGATGGCTCTAAAAGCCCAGCCGGAGGCTTAGGGCCCGGGCCCGGAGATCATCACCACCCCATGCACCATCACCACCATCATCAGCATCCTCAGGCTGAGAGTTCTGGAGACCGACCAGACAGCCAGGCAGCTACAGCGACTAAAGAGTCTGGAGAGGGAAGCAACGAGGCGGGGGTGGCGAGCTCTGAACCCCCTCGGAGGGTGCCAGACAGTAAGGGGCATAAGAAGTTGCTGCAGTTGCTGACTTCCCCAACTGAGGAGCTGGGAATAGGTGGCAGCGGGTCAACAGGGCCCCCTGTACCTCCCCCGCCAACCAGCAGCAGCACTCCTGCAGGCTCAGACACTAAGGACCCCACTGGAGGCATGACGAGCCCCTCATCTACCGGGGTGTCCTCCTCTTCCTCAGCCAGTGCCAATCCAGGCCAGGCGACTGGACCAGGGGGTTTGTCAGCATCACTTTCGTCAGCCCACTACACAGGCTCGCTGCAAGAAAAGCACAAGATCCTCCACAAGCTTCTTCAAAATGGAAACACTCCAGATGAAGTAGCTAAGATCACAGCCGAGGCTACAGGAAAGGTGACGCTGGGGGGCCAGGAGGGCAGCGAGGCTGGGGCCGGAGGGGCCGGGCCGGGCATGGTCACAGAGCCCAAGCAGGAGCAGCATAGCCCCAAGAAGGAGAAGACCCACGCCCTCCTCCACTACCTCCTCAACAAGGATGATTCCAAAGAGCCAGTGGATGTAAAGCCTAAACTCGAAGAGCTAGATGGGAAGGGAGCCCCAGGGGCCGCTGGCGGCCCTGCGCGGGGCGGCCCTGGATCTGGGCCCGGCCCTGCACCCGAACATCCTGAGAGCAAAATCAAGTCAGAGCCACCTGATGATGTAAGATTGCTGCTTTGTTAAGACATGATTTAATAACTGCAACTATATTATTGTTAATGACATTTAGCTAGCCATACGTAGTGTATCCAGACATTTTACACCAAAGGCAACTGCACTTTGACTTACTGCCTTTGATATTCAGACTGTTACATAATAACAAATTTTGCCTATTTTGACGTTCAGTTGCACAACCTGGAGTCTATCCTCGGAGATTTGAGGGGTTCAAGCTCTGACTTTTACCCGGATCAGGCTGAAGGTGGAGGGGCTAATGACAGAGGAAGCAAACCCCAGGGTTGCCTTGACGACAGCCTGCAGGGTAAGTGGTTGGAGGACCAAAGCTTATAAGAAGTGACAGTTACACGCAGGGCGGGTGTCATGACATCATATGCAATGATATCAATATAAAATGCCAGTGAAACTACATCTGGCATCATCATATGCTGAATTTAGTTTTACTCCGACAGCTTCATTTCTGATCTTCAAGCCTCACTATTTTACGACCCTTTCTTCCAAGCCATGCTTTTATTTTAGGAATAACTCTTATTAATGGGATTTTAATCAATTTAGAAAATTCAAAGAGGTGTATACAAATGCAATTCATTGATAGTAAAAGCAATTATTATTATTTGGTGATTATTTTTTTATACATTAATGCTGGTCATCAAATATTGACTGGACTATAATGTAAAGTTTGAAAAAAAGAAATGCCAGAGCACTTATTATTATTATTATTATTATTATTATTATTATAATTAGGTTTTCCTGGATTTCCCACCACTAATTTCATGCAACACAATCATTATTCTCCCTTTTTCTGAGGAAGACGTGTGTGACTAATGAGTTTATACTTTTGTTGTACAGGAAATCCAGGAATGGGCCCGGGGCCTCGGGGGCCCTTCCAGAGGGCCATGTCCATGGACGGGAAGCCTCCGGTCGGGCCTGTTGGAGCAGGCAGACGCCCCATGCTTATCAAGCAGGAGAACATGATGGGCAGCCCAGACGGCTACCCAGGCAACATGGGTGAGTGTTCTGGGGGCCCAGCACTATTTTCAGCACAATTTCTCTCACCTCTCTCTATATAGGTCCTTGACTATATTTGAATTTATATTCTATTATCAGATAACCATTCAACTTTAAAGACACAGATTTAAAGGGACAGTTCACCACAAAATCAAAAATACATATTTTTCCTCTCACACCAAAACAATTTAGATTGATAAATAGCCCTACAAAAAAATATGTATTTTTGATGCTGGGGAGAACTGTGAGGAGCATTTAATGTGACACACTGCTTTCCTTAAACACTTTTCTGATTCTGACTTATGATACTTATGATTTTTGACTTTTTGTAATAACAGGACCAATGAATAGGGGTATGGTTCCCCAGAGGTCTCCAATGGGGGGGTCAGGGGACTGGGGCATGACCCGCTCAGGTGCCAGCCCTGTGGGCTCAGCAGGACACCCCTCCATGATGCGCCCAGGCATGGAGTACAACAATAGCAAGGGCATGATGTCAGGACCTATGGTCGGCCGCTCCAACAGCGTACCGGGCACCAGGTCTATGCTGCAGCAACAGCTCATGGATATGGGTACGTCTGTCATACATGTATGGAGAAGTGCGAACATATAGTACAGTGGAGGCTGATGGGAATGTGTGGACACTCATCGAAATTACCCTCATGACCAGTTTTTAATTTTTTGAAATCGGACACGATGTTACACATGTCAAGTCAAGTTTATTTCTATAGCACATTTCATACGACAGGTACTCAATGTGCTTCAAAATAAAAAGCAAAAAATATGCAAAGATCATACATGACAAACATATAAGATGAGAGAAGGTATTACAATAAAAGGCAATCTTCTTCTTCTTGATATTGTTAAATACTGTTAATATTAATAAGTAGGACCATAATGATTGAAGGCACCATAAACTAATATAGATTTGATTCCAGGTATAGTGAGGAGACCTTTACTATATGTGGACTAATACATTGTACATCGCCTTCCATTTAATCCTACCTGTCCAACCTGTAGCTGCTGACTGCCCTGACACTCTGTGTGTGAATAAATTAAATATGTAATAAATGTCATTGTGATTTAGGTGGCTCTGCTGACATGGGCATGGGTATGAGCCCCTTCAGCCAGCAGGGCCAGCCCAACCAGTCCCCCACCTGGCCGGACGCTATATTGGGCATGGAGGGTAACAGGTCAGTGTGACATCCTTCATCGTCTATATTCATTCCTGATGAGCTGCCATGAGCTCAGGAGGGAGTTTATAATGAGTCTCATGAGTGTCTGTGTGTTTGTGTCTGTGTGTGTGTGTTTTAGACGCCAGTTTGGAAACACCTTAGATGATCTTCTGGTGCCTCCCACCACCAGTGAGGGTCAGAGCGATGAGCGGGCGCTTCTGGACCAGCTGGACTCTCTGCTGAATAACACGGACGGCATCGCTCTGGAGGAGATAGACCGAGCTCTGGGCATCCCAGACCTCGTCAGCCAGGTATGTCATCAGAAGAGAAGAAGAAAAAATCTTGGATGGGAAAAAAAACTTAATTTTCATGAAAAAAGCTTAAATATCAACAAAAAAAAA
>CALSCE010009645.1:523516-576371 GCA_943593645.1 Bovichtus variegatus | reverse complement strand
TTATTTTATTTTATTGAAAAAAGCTTGTATGTGGAAAAAATACTACATTTTTGAATGAAAAAAGCTTGGATGTGAAAAAAAATCTTAATTTTCATGAAAAAAGCTTGGATGTGAAAAATGCTAAATTTTCTTGAAAAAAGCTTGAATGTCAAAAAAATACGTAATATTCTTGAAAAAAGCTTGGATGTGAAAAAACCTTACTTTTCATAAGTAAGTTGCGGCTCTGTTCGCTCGGACCTAAACTCAGTAATAAATGTAGTCTACGTTTCATATGATGTGTAAAATCTATCAGCGTTTACCATTTAGATCGAATATGAATGAAATGCTTGCAGAATATTTGTATTGTTGATTTAATGTGTGAACGAGCGATGTAGAGAAGGTCACATAAAGCTCAATATTAGATGTGCTAATATTAACACATCTAATGTGTAATATACTGTTGGAGTGGTAAGCAGGCCTATTGTTTCTGGATATTTGGAGAGTTAGGTGGTCCGTGAGTGTTTTTTTATTGGTTAAGTGGTCCTTGGTCTGAAAAAATTTGAGAACCCCTGCCAATAAGGCATGTGAGAAGAGCAAGTTTGTCTTCTTGAATTCAAGGTAACACAGGGTGAGTAATTGAAATATACAAATGGTCACTTTGTGGATGAAGTATTAAACGGCACTCTCATCTACTGCCTGTGCTCTTCTAGATCCCTCTAGAAGTCAAGTGAAAGGAGAAATGATCCGTCTGCATGTCATGACTCATAAGTGAGCCTTATGTTCATCTTTGCATTAGATATTTCAGTCATGACTCACCGTGTTCAGACTGAAGAGAGATAGATGAGCCCAGAGGGATCTGTCTGCGATGCTTAGAAAAAGACAATTACAGAGCCAACCAATTGGAAATTAATCAATTAGATGAAGAGGTTTGACAAAGTTCTCTTTTTGTCCTGTGTGCGCCAGAACCAGGGAAATGAGCAGCAGCTGGAGTCCTTTCCAGGGCAGGACCCGTCCATGGTGCTGGACCAGAAGCCTCTCTATGGGCAGGGCTATCCCGGACCGCCCACTATGCCGATGCAGTCTGGCTATGGAGGGAACCCCATGCAGGGACAGGCTCAGCAGGGGGGGTTTGGGCCAATGCTATCTCAGATGGGCCAAGGTGGCAGCTTCCCTGTTATGGGTGGAATGGGCGCGATGGGTCACCCTCGTGCCAACATGATGAGACCCAGGATGATGACTGCCAACAAGCCCATGAGGCTGCAGCTGCAACAGAGGCTACAGGGTCAACAGGTATGTTTACAGGAAGTCCACTGATTCATCAGCTCGCATGCAAACAATTAGCCTGTGTCCCGGTACTAATTCTAATCCAAACACGTTAGTATTTAGTCTTCTCACACTGGAAGAAGTTAGGTGCACATAAATGCCATAAATGGCAATCTGCAGATTTAAATCAGGAAAAGACCTTCTCACATCTGAGAGAAAGAGAACGAAATATAGGTGGTACAATGTTACAATGGCTTAAAATAAAAAAATTGATTAATAGGAACTTGGAAACCCATAGTTCGCCTGCTATTTACAGCTTTTTAATCTTAATTGATATCTGATGCATCATTTTCTGTTTTTACAAAAATGTTACAGTCATACAATGTTGTCTTTTATGTTTTAATGTTTATTTGTATAGGGACAGGTATGTAGCATAAACCAATGCCACACACCACAGTTTTTATAGCCAAAGCTAATTTGCGATGCCCGACCCTAGATAAAATACATAAAATAAACAAATACACAAGAGATAGTACAAAACACAAACTCAACATGCATTAAAACACAAAACCCAGAAGTCAACAAGAAAATACAGACAAAACAATACAAGACACAAACTAATACAGTAAAGCACCATAAAACAAGAAGCAAGCACCAGATTTCTTGTTTTTCTAACTGCACCATCTGCATCAGCATATGTGTATAATTTATCCATAAAGAAACAGGATGCAGGTGGGTCAGGGTCACAGAAACATTTGCTCCTCCGTCTTATCTTGAATGTTTTTTTTTTTCCTTCCTCAGTTCATGAATCAGACGCGGCAGGGCATGGGCATGAAGATGGAGAACCCAGGAGGCAACCCTGGCATGAGGCCCGCCATGCAGCCTGGCATGGGAGGACAGGTAGAAGACAAAAACTCTTCGGTTATATCTTACAGAGGAATCACTGATTTTGTAATATGAGATGAGAATGTCACAGGATCAAGTTTGCTAAGTATGTCCACAAATACAACGGATTTGCTCTCAAAGTACTTATATACAACATTAGTAATAGTTGTGACTTAAAAAGCCTTTATGTGGCACTGACTCTTTCAGCAGACCTGATTGTCTGTTGGAGTCCTCGCTCCGTTTGGTAGCCAAGTGAAACGGTGATGGACAGACTGACTCAACACATCCC
Organism: Bovichtus variegatus; assembly: GCA_943593645.1. NCBI lineage: Eukaryota > Metazoa > Chordata > Actinopteri > Perciformes > Bovichtidae > Bovichtus > Bovichtus variegatus. The sequence goes on along the minus strand of CALSCE010009645.1, from coordinate 573,955 downwards.
GTGGCTGCTTGAACTTCCTCAGCTAGTGCAGGAAGTTCAACACCTGCTGGGCCTTTTTAAGGAGTCTGTCATACTTCAGGTCCCGAGAGATTAGAAATCCTAGAAATCTGAAGGTTGCCATGGCCATCACAGTCCTTTTTGAAATATGCATTTTATTTCTTCCTACCTGTACAAAATTTAAAAAAAAATGTTTTAAATATATTATTTTGGGGCATTTTCTTTGCCTTCAATGCTTGACTGTATATAGTCAAGAGATGTTCAGCTCCACGTTATTCTGACCTCTTGCTGTGTGCAGACTCTTCTCCATGTCAGAGGATGCTTCTTTGTTGACTTTAATTTGTATTCACAGTCTTGGTGTAAATATATTGTTGTTGGTGTAAAATGTTGATTAAATGTTTCTGTTTTCCTTATCGTAAAGAAAGCGTTGCAACATTCAAGTGATACAACTTTCGGAAGTTATTTAACTGTTGTAGTTCAGTGAAATTTAAAACAAAAGCTTCTACTTGTTTTTTTACATTTTTTTTCTCTTGGTCCAAGAGACTTTATCACCCACCCATTTTTAACATTACATGGTGCATATTTTATAACATATATATTTTATGTCAACCCTCCTCAAACTCTCTGATAATGTCTGTTCCTTAAAGCCGGGCTTCCTCAATGCTCAGATGATGGCTCAGCGCAGCAGGGAGATGGTCACCATGCAGATGAGGAGGCAGCGCATGATGATGCTGATGCAGCAGCAGCAGCAACAGGCGGCAGCAGCCGCCGCCGCTGCAGCCGCAGGAGGATTCAGTCCCCCTCCAAACGTCACAGCTCCTGGTGGCATGGAGAACCCAATGGGAGGGCCAAGCATGGGCCAGCCGGGGCCCCAGCAGTTTGGTTATGGTGGGAACTATGGTGAGTTTACTGAGACGGGTGCCTAACAGAATACTGCTGCTCCCTGGTGGTGAGTCTGTGCACTGCAGGCTTCTGGTCTCACGTTGTCGTGTTGTATAAAAAGGAAGATTGGCAGATTTATGTAAAAAAAACTAAAAACATATCCCTTGTCTCTGTTTTTTTATAGTCAGGCCACATTTTGTTTTTGAAGGGATAGTTGGTAACAGAACAGACTCCCAGGCAACAGGATCATCATCAGCTATCTTTATTTAACACAATTATGTTTTTCCTTTTTTTGTTATACATTTTTTTATTTAGATATGCATTGAAACTAGTACCAACAAATACATTAATAGTAAACAATACATTCATATATATATATATATATATATATATATATAAAAATATAAAGATTAATTACATTTAAAGGGGAGAACAGAACCTCTTTAGCACAATGCATTGTAGCAGCTGAATGTTCTATACTAACAACAACAAGATAAACACATAAACCCTGAGATCTAGTGAAAGTAAGTGGAGGACTCTATTGCATTGCCAGCATTTGTTTTTGCAGCTGTTGGTCCGGCCAGTAAGATAAGTTTTTGATATTGGGATTTTTAGCAAGGGCAAGTCATTCAGGAGTAATACAGTGTGCACTACACAATTCAAGATCTTTGTCAATAAGGAGCAAACCACTTTCCAAAAGAGAGAAACATTCTTACAAAACCGTACACGTGCATAAAAGTTTGCATGTTGATATTTGGATTTTTACAATAATGTGTTTCCTGTGAAGAGAGGAGTAAGCTGATGCTGGATGATTTTTCTCCACAGGGATGGGCCAGCAGGGAGACCCCTCGTTCGGCCCATCAGGCGGCAGTCCTCCTAACGCCATGATGCCCAGTCGCCTGGGACCTCAAAACCCCATGATGCAACAGCACCCGCAGGGCGGTCCCATGTACCAGGGGGCAGATATGAAAGGCTGGTCGCAGGGAGCCATGGGACGCAACAGGTATGAAATCAAACACCTTTCTGACAGTTACTACAACGCTCTGCTGTCAGATGAGGGGGAAAGTTTGCCTTCAGCTTTTCTTTTCTTGAATGCGCACAGTTAAACCCGTCTTCCTTCCTGTCGCTCTCCTTCACCAGTTCGTACCCTCCGCAGCAGTTTGGGCCACAGGGACCTCCGGGACAGCAGCAGTTCGGGCAGCAGGGGAATCCAGGCCAGTATGGGGGCATGATGATGAACGGGGGCATGCCAGCCAGTGGAGGAGGAGGTCACATGGGCCAGATGGGTATGAACCCAATGGTGATGGGACGCATGCCGATGGGGCCTGATCAGGTAGGTGCAGGGTCTTAAAGGACAGGTTCACATTTTTCAAGTTTATCCTAAAACAATACGGACATGCCCATGTGTACACTGAAAGGGTTGTCGCTCGCTGTGATCACTCCTCTTTTCCATAGTGGGTGCAAAGATATGTCCTCTTATAGCAGTTTCAATGTAAGAGATGATGTACAAAATGAGTCTAAGTTGCTTAATTCAGTGGGTATAAACCAAGTGTACAGTCTTTCAGTAACACATTTCCGCTTTTTGTTACTATCGCTCTGCTGCGGCTCAGCGAGAGAGCGATGAGGAAACTATAACCTTCCTCCAATTATTATGTGACACAAACGTATCTAGAATCTTTTACACTGTATGAGGTTTGACTGGCACTCTTTTAATTACGTCATCTCGTTGTGTCCTCCTCTGTGAGGGTTTAATGGCACCTGACTGGAGATAACATAATGACAGTGAATGGGAACGTGCATTAATTAGCATTTTCTCTTTCCGATTTTCTGGAAATGCTGTTACGATTTGACGCCACATTAGAATGCAAACCGGTCTACTGTCTGTGGAAACACATGAGGGAATTTTGTACTTAAAAGACTTTAGCTTTGAAAGATATCCACTTTGTTTATCTAACTCAGACTGATGAAGTGTCATATTAACTCCAGCTGAGCACTGAGTGTTTCATTCTCATTGTTTGGATTGAAATTGATTTAAGAAGATGTTTCTTTGCTTCCAGTATTGACAACCGGAAGTAATTACAGCAACCGATAACCATTTCAATGTACAAATGGACATGTGTGTATCGTTTTAAGATGGACTTGAACAAATGTGAACCCATCCCGTCAGACAAAACCTTTGGTCAGTTGCAGTTCAACTGTGCACGTTTCTTCATGATTTTTCTCTCTTCTCCTCCTCTCAATCTAGAAATACTGCTGAGCATCGTGACCGAAGCGTTTGTCTCACTGTGATCTCCACTCAGAGATAGGACACGGCTGCAGCACTGGAGTGTGTGTGGAGGAGCAGGCGGTGTGTGTCTGTGTGTAGTGCTGCACTCCCACCAGACGGGGGAGTGAACTTCTTTTGGACTCACAGCCAGTAATGGTAGTCTGGCAACCTGAGGGAAAGCAAACAGACTGTCACACACATGCGTGAAAACACACACACACACTCACACACACACACACACACACACACACACACACACACACAAATCCTCAGACTGCCCTGTGATTGCTCTCGTAGACTGTAGATTAATATTCCCCTCTTTTATGAGTGGTGTGTGTGTGTGCCTCAGTAAACACACTCCGCTCGCCGGACCAAACAGTGAAGGTGGACGGACACTTCAGTAGATCACAGACTTGAACATGGACGAACATGTTAAGACATCCTCTCCTCTGTCGAATGTACCATGAAGCTGTGTTCAGATTTATATTGTGGGATTCCTCTCTTGTTTCTGAACTTCGTGGGATTTTTGTCACGCGCCGTCTCTCCGCTGCTCCTGGAGGATCTCGACGTACGTAAAGTTAAACGTGGTTCCTGATGACGAGCCATCAGATTGTGACACTCAGATGAATGTCATTAAGCAGTAGCACATTGTTTCGTTCTCCAGGACGCCGCTGGGCAAAAGTACGAGTGAATTACTTGTTGGCTGATTGCACTTTAAGGAAAGGCTAACATCAAAAGGATTGTGGCAATATAGAGGCCTTTACCCAAGAATTAATGCATAGCAGCAGTTGTTTAATTTAGTTTATTTGTGTGTGTGTGTGTGTGTGTGTGTGTGTGTGTGTGTGTGTGTGTGTGTGTGTGTGTGGAGAGGACGGAGGGTCATGTGTGTGCGTCTCCATGAGTTTGTCTCTTTGACTGACTCACCCTCCTACATCTCTGATCTGAACTATTAAAAGCGTAGCTGTCCTAAGGCATGAGGGATATGATGGCTGATCCTTCACCTCTCAGCATCTCTCACTCCCGCTCACTCCCCGCCCAAGGAGTCTCGACCTCGACCCTCTTTTTATTCAGTACATCCTATCTCTTTTATCCCGCCGCCTGGTTTTGAGGAAGGACAGTGAGGGGGAGTGCAGAGGAAGCTGTCTGTGAGGGAGTGAACCGAGCGAGGGGAGGGAGAGTGGAGTCTGTGGAGGTTATTCTGCTCTCATGGGTCTGTTAGTGAGCGTACACCCTTACAGCTGCGCCAATTAGCCCTGCTATGCCGCACACGCACACACACACACACACACACACATCCTCATCCTCTTCTAAGCTGCTTAACTGACTACACACAACCTTTTAAGTGTGTATTATATTTTCTTTCAGACACTTGGATGTTCACTTTTTCTGCATGGGTGCTTTGTAATTGATGTGAATGTTTGCGTGCATGTTCGTCTACACTCCTGTGTGTGTGTGGTGTGTGTGTGTCTGTGTGTGTGTGTAAATGTGTGTTTGACAGCCAGCAATGTTGCCAGGCACAGGGAGGAGAGAGGCGAGGCGCAGCTCCCTCTCGTACGATGCCGCTGTCACATTGGATCAGTCAGGCCGGTGCACAAGCAGGCAGCGGCACACAGCCGTGGGAATGACGCTGCACTTCTGCTCCGGGAGAGACTGACGGAGTGAGGGGAGATGGGATACAGAGGGGTCGAGGAGGGGGATGATGTTGGCTCCAGCTGTGTTTTGACTTAATGTGTTGTTGTATGTCATTAGTCTACAGGTTTCACTTTTCGTCATGGTGTTTGCTTTCTTGGCCAGGCTTCTTAACGGTCCTGAAAACCCATTTTTCTCAGTCAGCGTCTTACTGTGGCTGATGTGGTTCTACACTGTTTTTTGTTTAAGCTGTTTTGGTTATTTCACACAAGAGTTTTTTCTTATTGGCTTAAAGTGGGACAAGGCTCAGTTAAAAGGTGATGTTAGTGTATTTCTGTGCACCATTCAGAGCCACATTTGAATCCAAAATGTGGCTCAATTGTTGTGGGGATGTTTGCTTGTGTTACCAGCGCCCTGTCAACCCTCCACCTGCACACAGCTAGTGTTTTCATCCTTTAGGCCGTATTCAATCCAGAGTGTAGATTCATCATGACACAACACATTTCCCTGGTCTTAAAGGCAGTAAAATATCAAATTAGATATAACGTGTTAATTATTTCCAGTCCTGTTCGCTGTAGTTCCATATTTTGTGTACAGACATTGAAAGTAGTATCTGTGGTATCATCTGATGTTTGCTAAGACATTGAGTAAGAGTATTTCCCAAAATTAGCTAAATCAACTGTTCCTTTTAAGTGGGAGAAAAAGAAAAAAAATCCAGAAGAGTTTATTTTGAAATTCTAGTCCAGATCTTTAAAGGTGTCCGAAAACACCAACTGCGTCAGAATTACAGTGAAATGTGTAAAACATGATGCACAAGACATCTTACAGTTGTCCATTTTATATGATAGTGCAGCTGTATAAACGATATACATATTTCACTCAAGATAAGTAGCATTTAGTTTGGCTCCAATGAAAACGAGTGTTTTCAGGTAAACATTTTAGTTAGTCGAGGAGGATTTGGTGGATTTTAGGGTTCCTCAGTCGGACACTGTAAGGTTGAAAACTAAAATCTGGGTCATATGGGGGAACATACTGGTGTGTTCCTGTGTGTGTTGTGTATACAGCAGAGTGGGTGTGAACAGACCCAGACGCACTATTTGTTGTGTAAGCACACTTGATCCCTGCTCTGGCTCTGTTTAGCGGTAAGCAGCAGCTCTGATCACCTGTCCAGACTCGGTGATAAGGTTACTGTCAGGCTCTGTCTGTAGGCGCAGATCACAGGAGCGTAAGTGTTAAACTCTGTCATGTTCTGTTGTTTTTACTTAAGCAGCATAACCCAGTTCCTCTGATATGATCGCTGTTGCTTTTGCCAGATGTAACTGAGGCAGTTCAGGTTAAGTGGGCAGCCTCAGGCAAGGGCATGAGTGGATACAGGAGGACAGTAGAGCTCTTTTTTCTCTCATTATTGCTGTGGCTCCGAGTATCAACAGTCTCATACACTGCATCTGTTGTGGCAGCTCGGCACACACACGCACAGGCAATTCAAGTGAGAGACCACATTTTGGATTATTTATGTCAGAAATACAACTAATTGTGATTAAAAGTAAGTTCTGGTTATTTAGGCGTTTTTGTTTTTGAATGGGTGATATTTTATTTGGAACAAAGCGTTCCTTTTTCAAACATTTCTCAGGCAGTGTGCTAATTAAACTTAAACACAAGGGAGAAGGTCTATTTTAAGGCAACAGTGCTGATAATTGCTCTTAAAGGAGGAAGAGGAGGACGCCTTTATAGTTTCACGTTTTTAGTCTTGGGATATAAAGAAAAGGCGCAGTTACTGAAGAAAGTGCAGCCCGTTTGTTCATGTTTAAACATGCAGCTGCTGGCTTTGTCTGTCTCCGGTTACTGTTGCTTAAGTGACACTTAATAATCAGATCTCACACCAAATGATCCCACTGAACACACATTTATTGGATTTTGCAGACGTCTGTCATCTGATATTCAGACACAGATATGGATGTGGTCAGGCCTGTGTGTGTGTAATTTTTTTCTATATTACATTTTACTTACTTACTTACTTTTTTTCTTGGGGCTTAGCTTAGCATACAGATGGTATTTTACAAATATAGGTCTACTGTAATTGTACAAACAGCATAAATGAGAAAAAAGTCATATATACAAATAAAAATAAAAACATCATTAATTGACTGACAATGATCATACATAAAAATAAAAAAGAGAGCTTTATTGGCATATATAAATAGCTTGTTTTGTTTGACTTACACTCAAAAAATTGTTCAGTTTACGATTAAAGTGTACCTCAAAATATTTAAATTTGAGAAGAATTTTTGCTCCAGAAATGACTAATATATATCTATTATCAACATTTTTGCAGATGAATTTTCTGTTGCTCAACTAATCAGTTAATTGATAGATCATTTAATCTCTAACTCTTGTGTCTCTGTCTGTCCAGGCTCGCCCAGCAGTACGTCTACCCCCAGGCTTTCCTCCAGCCCAGCCTGATGCTGCAGTCCCAGCTCAGCCCCACAGCGGCAGCACTCGCCTCCCCTTACCTGGACTACAGCTCCGCCTACAGCCACTACGCCCCCACAGGACTGGAGCAGTACCCCTACACCCCTTCACCATCGCCCTCCGCTGGCTACCTCAGCTACAGCTTCTCCCCTGGCACAGCGGCGCCCGCTCTCACAGCATCCCCGACCCCTCCGGCCGCCATCCATCCCCCTCTGGCTGCACTCACCGCCATGTCTGCCGCCCCGCCGGCCTTCCTCCACTACCCTCTGCACCAGCCCGACCGCATGCAGTGAGCAGCTCTGAGTGGAGCCGCAGCTGCCGGACTGATGATTCAAAGCAGCGTGACTGTTGACCTGTGACATCTTCAGGATGAGACTGGATTACCAGGGAGAGAGTGTGATGTAATCAAAAGGGCTTTAAGAAATCACTCTCATTCCTGTTTTTTATATTAATTATTATTATTATTGTTGTTATAGTTGATGAAAATGTTCTATTGCTACTGTCATCAGCATACGAACTGAATGTTTTTCATACGTGGCAGACGTCAGGGACTGGAATAAGACGACTGGTAATCTGGACATTGCTATCTTACTGCTGGAGAGCGGACAGGTAAATAAGAAATATGTCCGTTTGACTTGATGCTGCGGCTGCAGTTTCTCCAAAGGTACTGAGCTGAATGCTGGATATTAGCCAAGCTGAGAGCCAGTTCCTCTTTCAGAAACAAAGGTCCAATTACCTCCTCTTCAAGGTTACCTTTCTGTCTATGGCCTTAAAGATCTCTTTCTCTCTCTCTCCACCTGGTTCAGTTTGTGTCTGTCATTTTTACTTGTCACTCATCTCAAATGAAGAATATGTTTATCGTGCTCCCTTTTGTTCCCTTTATCTACCGCTGGCGAGTCATTACACGGTGATAATCACAGTTTAACAGAATATGCAACTATAATGATAAAGGATGAGCATTTTTACGGTAGACAACACTGGTATTTTGTTTTTGTATTGCTGCTGAGAAAAAGTCTTTGTTAACATTTTAAACACAATAGTCATCAAATGAAATTTCTACAGCGGCTTATTAGGCTATTTTTGACCCATTACTTTTGGAGCAAGAGTGTGTAGATTTGGTCTTTGGGCACTGTTTGATTTTATGATACTTAAATTGCAAAGTTGTCAATACATATCAAGTAAGTGTTTGGATGTAGGTGATTTTGTTACTGAATGTGTGTGGCTGTATTTGGTGTCTCTGTGTGTGAGTTGAGTGGGAGAGAAATAGAGCGATGCAGTATACGCCAGTGTCAGGACCGAGCTCTTTTTCCAGCCCATTGTACTGGTCAGAGTTGTTTCTTTGTTTTTTTTTTTCCAGCTGCAGAATACAGACAGATGCTTCAGCGATGATACTGGAGTCTCACAGTGCTGTGGTGCCACCTTAGTAAAGTCATGAACCAAGCCATACATCACATTTAAAACAAATATGCAAAAATAAAATGAATATTTCGAAGACGTTTTCCGAGTGTGGTTGAATTACAGTAATTGTGGTTAAAAACAGCTGCTGCATGAGACTACCAGGAGCCTGGAGAGTCACACATGAGTCATATGAGACAATTAATGTGTCCTTGACATACTTCACGCTGATGTACTGGTAACTGTGTTGAGTTGAAGGCCAGATCGATTACAAGAATAGTTCAACATTTTGGAGAGTACGCTAAAAAGATAGTAACCAATCTGATGTCTGTACGGTTAATAAAAAAGCTGCATCCAGTTAGCCTACTAATTAAAAAATAAATTATATCTCCTTTTTTTTTTTTTTTTTAAACAAAATTCGAAAAATAAGTTGTGGTTTTATGCTGGTAACCTCCAGTTGCCGGGTAACAGACAAGAAATAGCTTGGCATACAAGCCCCTGTAAAAAGATTTAGCAAACAATATCGACAGTAAGGTGTAAATTACTGAGCTCTAGAGGTGCTGGTAGGTGGATTTTGTTACATTTGAACAGAGCCAGTTTAGCTGTTTCCAGTCTTCGTCCTAAGCTAAGCTAACCAGCTGCTGCTTCAAAATGTTGAACTTGGCTGCACAGACGATACTTGATACCAGAATAAATTCATTGTTGTTTTGATGGGATTTGTTGACCTTAAGAAAGATGTAGAATATAACCAGACTCATTATTGAACTGTCTTTGTTTTGTCAGGGCTCTGGAGGTGGAGTCATGCTGTAGTTTATCAGCTGTGATGCACAAGAACAGAAGACAGTGGGAGATAAAGGAATGTGTTTCTTATCAAACACGAGCAATAGTCCGCCTTTGGGTGAACCCTGTCTTACCCAAACAACCCCTCCCATAGCTACATCTCCCTACATACCTCAAACTAATGTAATCTATTACATTTTTCTTAAAGCACATATGCCACTGTCAACTATTTATCTTTTAAAAATCACATTTGTCCATAAATCCTTCAGGTTCCCTGAAAAAATGTAAATGTGAGAGTCTGACATGAGCTCTTTTCGCCCTCTCCTGGACAAAATAATTTATTGCAGCATATATTTTTCCTTCATGACATAACTCCACAAAATTTAAAGGAACAAAAATGACTCAAACCATGTATCAAAGTTTTTATGTTTATTATCATTGAAATGTTTATTGAAACACCTTGTGCTCCCAGTAAGGATCAAATAATAAAAGGAGACTCAATGTAAAGCTTGCACAGCCGATCTGCAGTGAACAGACCTACTATCAAAGTCTGGGATACAACATTTCCTTTGAATTGCGCTGGTTCAGAACAAAAAAGCAGATGGTTTATGTAAAAATGAATATCATAGCAAATACCACAGTGAGGGGAGGAGAAATGATCATGTCTTAAAAATTGATGACGAAATGAACACAGTTAATGGAACGAAACAGGAGAGCGGTAATGAAAATAAAACAAAATAAAAAGTACTGTATCTGCAATCTTGATCACACATACACACATATACACACTCACTTGCAAACACACACACTTACGCACAGGCAGGCGCACACACATGCACACGCTCACTCTCACACACACACACACACATGCTGTAGAGGTATCCACGCACACACAAACAAACCCACAGATAAAATGTAGTGATTGAAAATATTGAAACCCTGGTAAAATCTAATGGTATCATACATCCACGTCTTGTGTCTGAAGTGCAGAAAACAAAATGAACCTAAAAAAAAAAAAACCAAAATGGAGATAAATTCAGATGAATAATGAAAAGCATGCCCATCTTCACTGGTCTAACCCAACTTGAAACGACCACAAACCCAGAGTGTTGCCCTCTCTACCCTACCCAAACCCCAACCCCCACCCCTTTACTCCACCCTCACCTGCCCCATGCCCTCTTACCCTTCTTATATTATACCCACATCCCCGCCTCACCCTCACGAGGCGGCTGCTGGTTCAGGCTCTGGTCACGATTTATCAAAAACACAATGTCCAGTTCAGAATACAGAGTGAGGACTGGGGGGTAGAGGAGTCTTGTTGTGTGTTGAGGTTGAAGGTTGTGAACCTGTTTGTGTGTTCGGTTTTTACAGTGGCACTGGAAAAAAATATCTTATCATGTGTTAGTCTAGATGTGAGTATTTGGGTTAGTCTTGTGCGATGTTGTGTGAAGGCATGGGGCGGTAGCGGAGGTGGGGTTGGCGTAGCTCAGGGCCTTGTTCCTCATCCCTCGGCCCCAGTCGGAGAAGGGGGCAGGGGCAAGTTTATAGGGCTTGCGTCTTGAGCTCGATGGGCTCCCCGCGGGTGTCCTGCTGGGTCTCGCTCTCTGGGGGCCGGCTGCCCTTCAGTGTGGCCAGACGCTCGGACAAACCCCTCATGCGTGGGAACAGCATGAAATCGTACAGAAGGGCGCCCATTGCACCTCCTATCATAGGCCCGACCCAGTACACCTGCAGGCAGCAAACATCAGCTTTAGGTAACACGGTATTCTTTCATTTATGATTCCTGCTTTTTAAAAATCTTTCATCATCAGAAATACTCAATGTACATGTTATAACAATTATTCACACAATAATAATATATATATATGATTTCTTCAGTGTTATTGCATGTCTTACCCAGTGGTTGATGAAGTTCCTGAAGAGCACAGCAGGGGCAAAGGACCTGGCAGGGTTCATTCCAGCACCGGTGTAGTACATCTACAACACACGACACTTGTTACTGCATTTGGGTTTTTAAAATGTTTAATTGTTATTTGATATCTATGTTTCCATGTGTCTCACCCCCATGAGATGTCCAATGGTGACGGAGAAGCCGATGGATAGGGCAGCAGATCCCAGGCGTCCATTTCTCCTCTCATCAGTCACGGCGAAGATGCACACCACAAGCTGCATAGTGAGGAAAACCTCCACAGTGGTGCCCATTCCCAGACTGATGCCCGGCTGCAGCTGGAGATATAACAGGTGGACGAACATTTTTTGAAAAAGAAATGTCAGAGTCTGAATTTAAATGTTAAATCAGAACAATTAGGAAATACTGGAAAGAATTACACTATGTCGTTGTTGTTTTTTTGTATTTTAAACAATTTCTCAACAGATTGCTTTACAGAACCTAAACTGATGACAAATTCAACTCTAAAACGTCTGCCATGGATGAAATCAACCTGCCCAAAGAACATTTCTGTACTTGTTTTCTGAAACATCCGTGTTGGGTCCTTACCGTGTTCATTGCCATGTTGCCTCTCATGTTGCCGGGTGTGACTCCGTACAGCACAGCAGCCCCAGCTACAGCACCCAGGCACTGGGCGGCCATGTAGAAAATGGCGCGGAAAAGAGACATCTGTGAGCCAACAAGGTAGGCGAAGGTGACGGCAGGGTTAATGTGGCCGCCGCTGATGTGGCCGATGGACTGGATGAGGGTGGCAGCAGCCAACCCGAAGCACAAGGCCACATGAAGCACATGATGAGGCCCGGTGGTCCAGCGCAGGGCAGCGCCCATGCCGAAAAATACAAAGAACATGGTCCCGAAGAACTCTGCGAAGACCGCCCGCCAAAAATTCATTGACCGGAACTCCCACATGGTGACCGTTCACTTGAGGCTCTCCACCAGATGAAGATTCTTTAAAAGGAAATCAGGTCTAGAAAAGGTTAATCTGTACCTTTTCAGTCCGCTTCAAACGCCAAAAATAACAAAAAAAAGATCTCCCTTTTTGTAGTCAGCTAGCTCGGCTGACCAAAAACACTCAGAGAGTCAGTTCAAAGACGAAACAGGATTTCAGAACGTCAACAGACGAATCCACTCAACGGATCTTTACCAAGCCGTGAACCGGGTTGGTAAAGTCAACTCAGCTGCGTTCGCTTGCCACCTCTGTCCACCTGTCGCAAAGACATAGGTGTGAGATGATGTGGGAGTGTGGGTGGAGATCTCAGGTGGGATGAGTTGTCAAGAGAAGGTGGGCATCAATGCTAAAGGGGGGTTTCTAAAGTAGAGACGGGGATAGACAGTGTCCGTTGGACCTTTTAGCCTCTCTGACGGAGGGGAGAGGGCCAGACAGGGGCTTTATAATACCCCCCCAGAGGCCCCAGGTGACGCCATAATCCCCCTGTAGGGCCAAGGGCGGGGGGCTGCAGTGCTCGACATCCTAAATCAAACAAACTTAACCCCTCTGTCGCCCCCCTCTAACCAGATGAGGCCAAAAGAGAGGCTGTGTATCCCAGAAAAGAGAAACAGATAAAGCGAGAATGAGTGGAAATCAATGAAAGACATTTAGTGGGAGGTAGAGAGGTTTTGGAAGTGTTTGCTTCTTATATTCAGGGGGAGGGGGGGGACTAGAAGAACAGCCACGGCCAAGAGCAGCTGTAGCTGAGAAAAGAAAGTTTTCTTTGAGGCGTATGTCAACTGTTGACATATCATAACTGTCATATTCAGGGGACACAAATGCTGATAGAGAAGGACAGAAAACCCAAACATGCATGCACAAAGACACACACATGCACACACACACGCACATAGACACATACACACGTGCAGATAATACAGTTGGGGCCCCGGACGGAAGTGCCCAAAGCTAACAGCGCTGAACTGACCCATACACTGAAATGCCTGACCCTGTGAAACCATTGTCTGTAGCCAGCGTGTGTGCTACGTATGGACGGAGACAAGACAAGAATACATATTAAAATAGAGCTCAGAAGTAACCGCTTAATAAGCATTGTCTTAAATTTCCAATGTGTTCATATTTACTGCCTGTGTTTATTGTTCTGCGCTGCAGATGATAGCCAGTCATCTTGAAGAGGCAGCAGTCAGTGCAGAGGCCTGTGATTATGGACACTAAGACCTGAACTTGACATTGCCTCAGAGCTCAGAGCTGTCACTGCCACCACTCCACAGCCACAGGCAGTGTAGAGGAGACAGCAGAAGGTGAAGAGAAAGCTAACGAAAGTGTGGAAAAACACAGATCCACAAGCAGCAAACCAACAATTATTCACATGACAGCGGATTGTGTCTTCTCGTGTGACCGGGGCTTCTAGGAGGTGCTCGACAGAGGTTTGCATTATGTGAGAGTGTGTGTTTGTGTGTGTGTGTGTGTGTTGCAGGACGACATACCCAAAGCCCTGAAAGTTCTGTGTGTGAGCGTGTGCATGTGTGTGTGTGTGCGTGCGTGTGTGTGTGCTTGCATGTGCGTGTGTGAGTGTGTTTGTGTGGAGCTGGGGTAAAGGGAGAGGTGCAGTAGGGCAGCAGTGAAGTGTGGGGGGACGGTGGGGTTACTGAGCAGCACTGGGGCATCGCGCTGACCAGTCGAGAGCCATCACTGTTGGGGGGATGAGGAGGGTGGAGGGGGTGGGGGGGGGGGTTGATGAATGCAGAACGCTGAGCTTGCCGTTTTGAGTCCCTTTTATACATGTTAGAAAGAACACACACAATGCAAAATGCTGGCGGCACTGTGTCAGTTATAGCTATTGTGCACATTGTGAGTGTGTGTGTGTAAATAGTTTATGTATGGGTGTGTGTGTGCGTGTGTGTGTGTGTTCAAATTATACAGCTATAGTGATACTGATTGTTAACATGGTTTTATTTTTAAGTTTGCAAAAATCCAGATAATACATTGTACAGTATGTTTTAACTCAATTATGACTATTAATACATAATAAATGTACTTTTTATTGCATTAATTTAAAGGTTCAGTTCATCAAAATCATAATTTGTTATTACAGTTATTATTTAAATAGTGATTTAGAGACAAATATCGCAAAACTTAGACAAATTAAACCAAATCTATCTGCGTGGCTAAATACCGCTACAAGTTTTTGAGAAAATGTGAGTTTTTTTATTTTATTTGGGTGAACTGACCTTTTAAATTACATACAAAACATATTTTAAGACAAAAATGGCAACACACAAAATAAAACATCCAAATGAATAAAGGTTTCATAAAAGCAAAAAGTTGTGTTTCTCTCACACCCAAACATGCATTTACACACGCACACGCACACACACACACGCACACACACACACACGCACACACTGTATCCATTTCATATTACAAAGCTCATTTCCACTGAAGGGGTTCTTTCTTTAGAGCCATTATAGAGGTATGAAGGTCCATTAAATTCTGAATAGGAGGCCTCAGAGAAGAGACGGACGCAAACAGACATGAGAGACATGTTGTACTGATTGAGAGCATTATTGAACCCACAATTCAGGGCAAGGACCTCTTTAGCATTTCAAAGCATTCACAGGCACAGGATGAAACTAAAAATGGCAAACATAAGGATGTTTTCCAGCAGGGTTTCAATGAGTCTCCATTATAAATTTTAATGATGTGCAAATTTATAAGTAACAATATTGAATCTCACAGTATTGGCTGCACCTTTATGTGCACTAATGACAGCCAACTAGGACCTCAAAGGTCACATTCAGCTTTAAAATGCATTTTCTCTCCGTATGCGCAACAAAAGCAACAGGGACTGATGTTAGCCAGAATGTGTAGCCTCCAGAATGTGCTGGTAATGCTTCAGTGGAGACTGGACGTTGAAAGGATAACACAGTGAAATGTACCAGGTGAACTCAGTGATGGTTTGAAAGCAACCTTCCCTTTGTTGCCTTATTTATTGTAACCTAGGCAACATGTGGGTTTTACATTGACTGTGGTCTCTTGAAAAAAATAATAATAATAAAAGGACACTTGCAGACACATGATGCTTCGAGAAAATACAGTCAATGTGTGACCTCACATCAAGCCAAATGATTTAAAATGCAACTTTGAAAGAATCAATGACACATTCTTTCTCTTATAGACATAAAATGAAATTCATGATCAATAAAACATACACTTACTCAACCAAATACACATTAGGGTTTAGGGTACTTAGTGAATGACCAGTAGCTTATGGTGGCTGATGTTAGCTAATGTTGGCAAACTTTAGATCTTTATGACTAAATAGTTTGCCGAATGTATTGCTCTTCTCTATCTGTGCTACTATTACACTACATGTTAGCATTTACCATCGTCCCTTGAATGTCAATTGTGGCTAGAGTGACCGTTACTTAGCAAAAGTCTCATTTTCTTCTGCTCCTCCACTAGGTTTTATAAATAATGTTGTCTTTTTCACTCAACCACATGTATCTGTCTGCTGTTCTCAGCCTGCTAGTCTTTTTGAATCTACATTCAACTCATAAAATATGAGTTTTTGGGGTAGAAGTCTTGTATTACCAAAACATCGACTTTGTTTTAGCTCGGTGACTTTTAGGTAATATCTAAAGTGTCAAGCTATGATGTTTTTCACCAGGTGAACAATCTGGTATGGTCAATTTTGGGGGGTTTTATTATATGATTTTAATGCATCAATAATGTCACACTCTGCAGACAACTAATCTGCAACTATTTTGATCATCAATAAATCCTGTTTTCAAGCAAAAATGGCAGCTTCCAGCTTCTAAAATGTGAGGATTTGCTCCTTTTATTTTGTTTTATTTCATTGTAAACTGATAATCATTGAGTTTTAGGTTGTTGGTCAAACGAAACAACACATTTGCTTTAGGATTAGAAAAATTATAATGGCCATTTTTCAAAATGTTTTGACATTTTGAGTAAATAATCTCAATAGGATGTCAAGCCTGATCTACTGATGAACTGCACACTTTTATATAAAAATCGCTAATGTTGCAGAATGTATAAGTTTCTATGTGTCTTTTCATGCATGTGCTCTCAGTTGTTTTCTTGTTTGTTGGCCTGCTTGGCTCTGATGGCGTTCTGTGTGACTGTGGAAAGAGATGATCCCGTCATGCTGGCCGTCTCCACAATCTCGATGTCCTTACAGGTCAGACATGCCACCAACTTCTGGCGAGAGGCGCTGCGTGTAAAAAAGAACTCATGGGACACTCCAGCCAGTATAGCACCTATCACCGGTCCGATCCAATAAACCTGGAGGTGGGCATAAGAGAAACATAGACATATACAGAACATATTATATTGAGATTTTAAGAGATGTATATAGAGACAAAGCAATGCACTTTTATCTGGAAGATAAATAGACAACAAATAGACATCTTAGAATCATCTCAATATCAGCTGAGCTTTACAACTGAGGCAATGTTAATACTTCTACAGTGTTGGAACAATATAATTTATGTAAAATATCGTAATGTAGATATACTCCATTGTAAGTAAAAGTCTTGCATTCAAATTGAAAAGTGCTTAGTATAAGTAGTATTAGCAACTATGTGTACTTACAGTATTAAAACCATTATTAGACATCTGTGTAAGCAGCATTTAATTGTTGTAGCTGCTCAAGGTGGAACTAGTTTATTAGTCTTTAAGACTTTTTTTAAGATTAGTCTTTTTAGCAGATTTGTATGTTTAAGATTTGGTGCATCTGGATTGACTTATTTTTTCTCGTGACAGAAAATTGAGAGAAAAACTTTTTTATCATATAGTAATTGGACAACAATTATAAAAAAGTATTGGAAAAAAGGGTTAGATGAGTGTTTCCATGGAGACAGATTTGGATTTTATCGTTCTCTCTCACCCAGTGGTTTTCCCAGAGGCCAGTGATGATGGCTGGACCCAGAGAACGTGCAGGGTTCATACTAGCACCGGAAAACCGCCCCTGACAAAAAAACAGCACACACACACAAACATAACAAATACAAAAACAATTAAGTCATAAGTCAAAAACTAAAACACTTTAATTCTCATTTGGCTTTTATATTTTGATAAAACAACACAAGCACACATTGAACAAACATTTGTCAAGGGATACTCAGACATTTATATAAACTCGTTTTCCCAGTTAATACATATTTAAACGTTATTTGTTCAACTGTATCATGTTTCAAGTAAATGATCCACTTTTCCAAATCACTGTAAAAAAAAAAAAGAAAAAAAAAGAAAAGGTATTAAATTCTCAGCAGGTAGGTAATTTATTTATTTTTTTTTTCCTTTCTTTCTTGTTATAGCTTTTATTGATGGCAATAAGCAAATATTTTTGCAGGCTATCTTTCTCTTGATTGTATAGCTCCTCAATGTTACCAAGGTACATCACAGCACAGTTTCTCTTATGGTGTCATTTACACTGTCCCTGAAAGGCTTTAGTTTTTAGTTTAGTGCTACTCCAGAGGACTGCAGAGCCTCCAACATGGTTGCTGGACGGTTAGCTGGCTGCTTTTGAAGAACCGGGTTAGATTATTCCAGCTGAAATCTCTCTGTACTCTTGAGTTAGTGGTAGTACGTACACTGTATCATACACATTTTATACAATTCTTCCTCTAAAGTTTCAATAGCCAGCTCTGATTCCCGTTATTTTTTATATATAGCGTTTTGCACTTATTTTGATGCCCTTTTTGTAGGATTCCAGTGAAAATACCCTTAACAAACTGCCCTACTGCCCTCAGTGTCTCACACTTTATGCATCCAATTTACCTGACCTGCATGTCTTTGGACTCTTTAGACAAATTTAGACAATTCTGAACAATTTATATTATTTGGTATAAATAAAGATTACACATTGTTAAGAAATATAAATGATCAGCATTTCAAGAGAAAAAAAGTTTCTCTTGTCTCTTAAAAGTGGTTGAGTCAAGATAACTTATAACGTTTAGCTGTAATTCTTTACAAAGTAAGAAAGTTTTGTTAATTTGTGTTTTTTCAGAATTTATACAGATTATGAGTTGAGGTAATGTGCAACTAATCATTCTGAATGAAAGCTCCTCTAACCCCTATTAAAACTCCAGCAGTGTGTGCTAATCCAATGGCCAGGTTTCCTGGTTCTGGGCTTTCCCTTCGTCGCTGATCCTCCACAGAGAACACAGTGAAGACCATCTGGAAGGTGCACAAAACCTCGATGCCCAGAGCCTGGGCTGCATTCAGCTCTATAGGAACCTGAGTGAGGCAAAACAGGAGTGAGGAGAGAGGAAGAGGAGACAAAAGAAGAGTTATTCTGAAAAGATGTAATGTCTCTCAAGCTTTGAAAGGAAACCCACTAATGATCCGCGGACTGACCCTGTTGACGAAGTGGTCTGCAGTGGTTTTGAGGGGCAGGGCCAGGTAGAGGGCCCCGGCTCCTAAAGTGGCCCCCAAACACTGTGCAGTGATATACACAACGGCCCTGAGAACATCCAACCTGCGAGTGGCCAACAGAGCCAGAGTCACTGCAGGGTTCACCTGATCAGAGAGCACAAATACACGCTTACATATAAACAATTTTACAATAGTGAAAAACTATTAGATAACATTTAAACTCAACAACTGCCAGTGGTGGAAAATATATTTACTCGGGTACTTTACTTGAGTATGTCTATTTTATGATACTTTATACTTCTAATCGATTACATTTCAGGGGGAAATATTGTACTTTTATAGTTATTTTTATGATTAAGAAAAAAAAGCATATGATAAGATTATAAAATAGCGTTGTTTCAGATCAGACCAGTGCTTCCCAACATGTTTAGTTTGAGCTGTCCTATCTGCCTGTATATACAAAGTTAAATGCTATATTAACAATCTAATAACGTCATATATGGTAATATATCTGTCACAAGGGCCATAATGAGTACTTTTATTTTTGATAATGTTGCTGTACATTACTGTTGTTGATATTAAAATATATTAAGCTAATGATGCTTCTGTACTTCTACTTAAGTAGGATTTAAAGTACAAGACTTTTAGGAGTATCTTTACATAGTGGTATTGGTATTTATACTTAAGTAAAGGATCTGAGTACAACTGCTATGTCACCACCAGCAAAGACAAAATAAATCAGAGAAAGAAAAATACAATTTTAAAGTGAATGTGTGACTATGAGACGTTCACCTGTGCCCCGCTTATTTCTCCAAAACAGTGTGCCATTGCAACAATCGACACGCCCACTGCCACTGCTGGATACAGGGGCCCCGTGGGGGCCTCTCCTGGGCCTGGCAAAGAGGCACCCAGCACGGCGCTCACTAAGACCATGGTGCCAAGCAGCTCAGCAAGAATGGCGCACCAGAACTGCCGACTTCGCAGCTCCTCGGAGAAAGGGGGCGTAAACAAAGATGGCCTATATTTAGTTCACCAAACATATTTTTTCAAACTTTACAGGCGCAGGGATCCATGATCAAAAACATGTTGAACTTATTGATACAGTCACATGTGTGTTGACGAATATGTTCATCAATCTACGTCTGAAGGCAGTCCTACTACCAAAAGCTGTAATAAATGTCAAAGATGCCGCAAGTGACATAAAAAACACTTATTATATCACTTTATCTTAACAAAAACAAGTCAACTCCATGTCAGTATTTCGACTCTGTAACACGTTCTCAACATAAAAATGGATGGAAAAATACATCAATGCCCAAACACTGTAACATGTCATAACCATCTGGCCTACAACAAAGTGCTGCTTTTGCTGGAACAATTAAAACTGCCCTAAAATACAAATACACAGGCACTCCTCGGTGAAAGCAATGCTGGTTGAATTAGCTGTTTTTTTTACTCA
Source organism: Bovichtus variegatus (assembly GCA_943593645.1). NCBI lineage: Eukaryota > Metazoa > Chordata > Actinopteri > Perciformes > Bovichtidae > Bovichtus > Bovichtus variegatus. Next base: position 553,782 of record CALSCE010009645.1, on the reverse strand, counting down.
GGATCCTACAAATCATTGGGGACTTTAAATACATAGAAATGTATATTAAATGCTTACCTCCCGCCACGTCATTTCAAACTCAGTATGTTTTCTTTCTATGTATGTCCTTATGCCTCTCTGCCCGCCCGTCCGTCTGTGTGTAGCTGTCGGGGTCTGAGGGCTTCAGGGTCTCTGCTACATCCCTCATTAACTTGTAGAGTCTGAGAGGTCCTTTGATGAGAGCAGCCTCCCCCTCTCAGTCTCTTTCTCTCCTCACCCTTTCCTTACCCCACACCTCAGGCCCTATCACGTCTTCCTGTGCACAAACACTAGTCCGTGCAAGCCCTTAAAACGATGTCTCTGCAAGGTTGCATGTATACAACACCCTAACCCTCCCAATTGTCCTGTAACACATTCTACCGACCTTGAGCAATTTAATACATCTTCATGAAACTACGAGGAGCCTTTCACTTATCTTCAAACTGAAGTGATTGTGGCCACTTCAGAGGCAGCAGTGACGACATCAAATGATATAACTACTTACGGAAAAGGACAAAAATCCCATTATAAGCTGAAAAATGGGGTCATTTATAGTTGAGGTTGAATGTCAGGTAGCAGCATTTGTTGGCTTCAAATGTTGCCAGTTAGTGTTTTAATACATACAATTCAAAGCTCAAAAGAGGCAGAAGCCTCCATAATTTTATTTACAGAAATATATCAAATGCAATAGTCTTGAGGAAGATTGTGTCCAAACTAGTGTAAACAAGTGTTTAAATTATTTTGTCTACCTATATTTTCTTTTTCTTTTTTTTTTTATTTCTTTTTTTTATTTTTTTTTTTTTTATAGTCTAGTATTCTAGTTTCTTAGGCTTTCAAATAGAGAACCAAAAGTTTGTGAGTTCAATACCAGGGCTGCCACCACTGAGCCCCTGAGCAAGGAACTTAACCCCAAGTTGCTCCAGGGGACTTAAACTTAGGTGGCGAACATGTCAAATATTATACATGCTTAAAGTCAATATGTTAGCATTGTCATTGTCACTTTTATTCTTGTTAAGTGTTTACTTCTTCAGTAAGAAACAATGCGTTTGAGTGTCATAGACAGGCTGGTAAAATCTAATTGTATTGAGTCAGACTAATGTATTGTCGGTCATGGAATCTATTGACAATAACAAAAATATAAGCTCAAACATATACGAGTGTTACATTAACAAGGTTTTTGTGGCTTGTCCTGTTGCCTCCTGCGTTGGCGTGTCCTCAGCACCTGGCACCCATTACTGCTGCTCAGCCTGATTTTCATATCAATTATAGGAGAATAGGACCATTAGTGAGCAGAGAGGACGAGAGCAACAACAACTGACCACATCCTCCGCTTTGAAAGTATCTATTGGGTCAGACATTGATGCATTTCAGCATCAGATAAATGTGATTCTTTCTTCTGTCCTCTAATGTTTTATGATGTTTTTTTTATATGTTTTTGATGTATTTAGATGTGAAGTTTTGAATGAAGAGCAGTGTTAACGGTAAAACCATGTAACTGTTACGTTATGTTGACACTAACCCCAAAGACCTCAAATCTGATGTCCTCACACCCTCGCCTTTTCCCCTTTCCACAAACTACTTGTGAGGTTCTGCTCTGATCACCATGGGGACAAACTCTTTCATGATGCTGTTGCCATGGAGCCTATTGTGATGATGCATCTGTGCAGGCTTTTAATTTCACTCTTTGATATCGAACAAACACACACAGAATTCCTCAGTTTACCTAAAAACTGAGAATATTCACCTGTGTGATGTCGGTGATGCAACGTCTGAATATTGATGTTTTAAATGTGTTACTAGTACATCATTTTATTTCATCAATTTATTTTGGAACATTGTTTTTATTGATTTTGATTTTCACAAAGAAAAAACAACGACAGCTCAATATCATATACAGGGTGCTTGAATAATTGGTGTGGGAACTAACTCACACAACATTGATCTTGTCACCGGGTCACAAAAGTTTTAAACAATGATGTTGTACATAACCAAAACAATCCCTCAGCTCATCAATTACATTCAGCTTTCTGACTTTTTTTATTACAAAAAGATGAGTTCTCCAACCAATACAGTATCTCAATTTCTCAGGTATCAGAAATGCTCACACACAACTGAACACTTCATCATTATAGCCATATCACCATATTTCTTATTTCTTTACATATTTTTAACGTAGCGTAGTTCCAGTAAGTATTTTGCATTTGGGACAATTTGGAGAGGCTCCTGTTGTCCACTTACTATAAATATATGAAGATATGTAGACATTATGTAAAGTATTATTTTGCCTATTTGTATATCGGAAGGCAAAAGCAGAATTTCTTCCCATGTTTCATTATATATTGCCACCTTAAGCATTGTACACCAAGATGTTATGCATAATTTTTTCATTTACTACAAAATGTTTTAGCATCAAAGTAGAGGCCGCTGTCATAATGTGGAGACGCTTGGAGTCTGATCTGATTCTCCTGACCCTCCAGCCCTCAGGGACCCTCAGAGTCCAGAATGTACTGGTTGGTTGGTGGAGGAGGGTTGGAGGTGCTGCTGGCGTGCCCCATTATGCCGTGGATTACCCCCTCCTCTCCACGGCAACTGTTAAACTGTTATCCCCCCTTTTGTGGGGCTAAGCCCAACTGTGTAGAGCGGGGCGGGCTGGGGGCACACTGGAACCCGCTGGCGTGTGGAGTTTTCAGCCCCCTCCGCCCAGAGTGCTGACACTGACATAATTTCACACACAAATATACACACACTCACACAAAGTGCCAGCTCAGGGATTTGAGAAAGCGATAGAGGGCAAAGAGAGAGGGAGAGACGCACTGAAAGACAGTACACACATTTTCGATATCGATCCGTATATCCTTATTTTTTTAGATTTTTGCTCTGTACATTCAAGCGTTAGAATATAATGATTGAATGTGTTGGACTTGAGTCTCAGCCACTGAAGAGCAGCTGGGAGTGATGGCAGGATGCTCCCAGCAGCATGTGCCTCAGACAGGACTCTCCACAGAGCTGCAGAGCCCCGCCCAAACACTTCAGCATATTTCCATCATGGTTAAGGGCTCTTTTTCAATCTTAAATGTGACATATTGCAGTGGGCTGTGCTTGTAAAATACAGTGAGTTTTAGTAGAGGTATGAGTTGTGTGTGACTATTTAAAAAAATGGATGCATCTGACAATACATTCAGAGGTGTTTTAACAGTCACCTTCTTTTCAGGTATACTGTTGTTGTATGTTTAAGTATTTATTGCAATTATACAATGAACACACTGTAAATATATAAACTTCACTCTAATATTCTATAGAGTTTAATATCAGTAAACGGTATTGTTATCTAGGGCTTCATTTCTTTATCATTGATTCATATTATTTTCTTGGTTAATTGATTGTTTAGTATGTAAAATGTAGTGAAAAAGGCTTAACACGATATTTCTAAGAGCCCATATTGATTTTAAATGGCTTGTTTTGTCTGGTCAAAGTCATAGCATAGTATATTAAAAAAAAAGTCATTAGTATGTCAAAATGTCATAAAAAACATCATAGTATAGGGTCATAAAAAAGTCATACTGTACTGTCAAAAAATATCATAAAGTCATTGTATAGTATATTAACAAAGTCATAGCATAGTATGCCAAAAATGTCAAAAAGAAAGTCATAGTATGTCAAAAAGTCATAGTATAATGTGTCAAAAAAAGTCTGATAGTCACACACACACAGTTCAGATAGAAAGCCAAAGATTAAAAAAAAATACTCTCTACTAGATGTGGTTTTTATTCAACTCACAGTACATTCTACAGATGCACACGTGTTACATCACCTTAATACAACAGAGTCTTGTAATACCTCCTCTTAAAAATTATGAATTGGTCCTAAAAATATAAAGGAACAAATCTAAAGTCACCAAAACTGTACATTATTAAAAATTCACTTAACACCACGTTTGGTTTTCATGTCTTTTTTTTTTCTTTTTTGAAAAAACGTCTGTCCCTTTAACTGTAATAAGGAACATCAAACTTTTATTTTCCTATCAACGCATTTGAGTTCAGTGTAAGAAACACATTTAAATAAAAACCCAGACTGTGGAGTCGTCCTGACGCCTTCATAGCACACCAACCATGCCGCGCAACATCGTACATTGGCCCTTGTACAGCAAGAAATAAAAAATAAAAAAAGGAATGTAAGACAGAAAACCAGACAGGAATGTGCCCAGTCCTTTGCAGTTCTAGTATTTAAAATGGGAGGATGTTAGCCTCGCACAGGACTACCTTTCGATGTTTCTGGTCAGACAAGCTACAACAAACAGAAGTAGATTTTCTACACGGATCAGTTGCGGTTTTGAAGCTGCAAAGCATCATCTTGTCTTAGAATATCGCAACATTTCAGTTTGAGCTGTGTTGCACATATCAGGTGACAATTTACTTTCAACAAGAGGGACAGTGAAATAAAAGCTCAGACTGACTGACCAACACTAATAAAAACTCCCCAGTTTCAGTAACCAGTGTCTTTCACACAGCAGCAGAAGGTGGGTATGTGTGTGAAATTGTGTGCATGTCAATGTGTGTGTTGGTGAAAAGTGTGAATGTGTGGCGTGCAAGACTTTAAGTGGAGGTTATACAACGTCTACTTGTGACAGTCCAAGAACAGATTCCTTTTAGTTTAACTGGCCTTTTTCAGAAATCGTCTAGACATCTCTATAAGATCATCTGTACACATTCACTACAAGCTATTGCTATTAAATAATCCCAGCTATTGTAATCTTTATATATATTTATATATAGAATATATAATAAAAATATATTGAGCAAAAAAATTACTTCTAGGCATAAGACCACGTTACATTACATTTCCATTGAACAGGTAAGAAATGGCCCGAGCTCAGTGAAGAGTTTTGATCCATTTTATCGTCGAGCGGTGCTAAGCAGGTCCGGTACGCAGCAGTTAGGCTGCAATAGTGTGATCAGTCGCTGACCTTCAGTACGAGTCCGACAGCCAAACTACTCAGGGCCTCAGACCGTGTCATCACCGCACAAGCAGGTCTTGACCGAAGGCCTCGCTACGACATGGGGCTTGTGAAAGGACGTGACAGGAGAACGCAAACAGGAGATGATGTGACGAGGTGAAGATGAAGAGACACGAAAGAGAAAGAGACACGTGTTCTCACTCTCTGTGATGGGGAATGGGTACAAGTTTAAGCCAGTTCAGCTGTGGGCCTGGAAAAGATTTGGCCGGTAGAGGAAACAATAACAGACAAATAGCCAAAGTCTATACATATATACCTATACATGAGAGAATACACATAGCTGGAAGAACATCCAGACAGTCTTAGCAGTAATGAGAGTGTGGGACGGTGACAGCACCAACAGTTTTACAGCTCCACCATCAGGGGGAACATCGTAGGCTCCTATTTGTCCTTATTTGAGTAGAACTCCGCCCAGCGGCTCTCAAAGAAACGCCTCATGGCATGTCCGGCCGTTCCAACCTCAGAGGTGTCTTCGTTGAACATCTCGCAGTTGTTAAAGACGAGATGAGCGTCTGCTGCAAACTCCTCACAGTTGCAGTACCTGAGGAAACAGGAGAGAAAAGACTGATGAGCAGGCGTTTCATACTGAAGGACTTATTTTCCAAGAAACTTTTTTTTAGCGCATCTCTGGTGAAGTGTTCATGATTCTTTGTGAAGAAACTCGAGTTTTACAGATCTGTCGATTAAATGAACTAATCCCTTAGTTAGTTAAGAAGAATACCTAAGAATATCTTTACGTGAGGACAGCTTGACTTTTTAGAACTGGATGATGGGAGTTAGGAAAAGTTGCTGCATGTGAAAGAATGTAATATAGGATGTGACAGAACTGAAAAAATATTCAAAATAATCAAGCGGTGCAGGTATATTTCTTTCATAAATTTGAAAGTACAGAACAAACAAAGAACAAGTAAATCAACAAACCGATAAGCAAGCGCACCTAGGAAGGGGCAGGGGAAAGAAAACCGTAAATACTTCTCAACTTAACCAGTAAAATGTAGGACTACACAGTCAGTATACATGCCACCTCAGATCACTCTAGTTACGCCTTTTCATATCATTGACCTTGAATAGGTCTTTAATATCCTCCAAGTAATTTGCAGTACAGCCTGATTATGAGACCATTTCCATTTTTAAAATCGTATTTTCGCGCAATTTTTTTTGTTCTTGCAAGTTGATCTAAGATTATATTGTGATTGTGTACTTTATACTAGCTATTGCCATTTTTAGAATAAATGTTTTCAGTGAAATATTTCACCGTTTTGTAATTCTGATATTTATTCTAAAGTCGTATAGTCAACATTAACTAAACTGGTCTAATTGTTTTGTTGCATGCTTATTGTTAGAAATAAACAACTGAAATTCTTTTAAATTTGTATTAGTTTAGTTGAGTGTAATGCGCCTTAATAGGTGAACCTTTATTTATTAGCTGTTATGCACAATAGTTAAAGTAGCAGTGAAACGTACACTCCCTGTAGCAGTCTCTCTCTCATGGTGAGGAAGTCCATGGGGTTCTTGACGATGCGGCGGTAGCCTGGCACCAGTCGGGGGTTGACGGGTTCAAGGAACGGCCAGGCGTCTGCATGTGCCTCCATCTCCATAAGAATGATCCTGGCAGGAAATAAAAAGAATAAAAACTCAAATCCATCACAACATAATTGTCAAAACAAATGTCACCCTGCAGACTTAAAAAAATGACTTTTTAATCCTGCTGAGTAACAGTGACAAAGATCATTCTGCATGTGGGCAGGACTCACTCGCAGAAGGTGAGGTCAGGCTGGTTGCGGGTTGTCATGCGACGACGTTTAGCGGCGCTTCCGTCTCCAGACTGACGGGAGGATGAGGGTGGTGTCACGGTCTCCTTGAACCGCGTTGCCATGCCGCCGCTACTACGTCGCGTTGTCCTCTCATCTTCAGAGCTCTCGTCTTCATATCTTCTCTTTTTCACCCTGGTTCTCTTTTTGGACGAGCGTGGTGAATCACAGTCCTCCTGAGAGACGCAGCGAATAAGGAAACAGAATGAGCTTTAAAAACAAGACATAGCTCACATATTTGTTTTGTTATATATTATATTTCTATTTGAAATATTAACGATTCTTAACTTTTGTAGTACTTGTTTTTTGTTACGCGATACCAAGGCAAACAATTGCTACAAAATGCTTTTAGATTTAAAAACAACCCTAATTTGTCCAGGAAGTTTTGATCATTTTTATTATTTTTTTCATATTCAAAAACCACAGGACGGATTCTGACCTGGGCAACGCAGTTAGGACAAAACCAGTCTCCCTCTGGCACCTGGGTGATTTTGGGCCTCAGGCAGTACATGTGGCAGCCACGGTCACAGCCGTCACAGAGCAACAGGCAATCATCATTATCTCCCTTCCTGCAAACCTGGCAATTCTGGATTAAAAAAAAAAAAGTAGAGAAAAGTTGCTCATTAAGGTGACAAACAGATGTGAATTTGGTGTCATCTTTGGTCTTACTTTCTGCAGTAAGTACATCAGAATCCAAGAACTATTCTGGGAGGTAAGTCACTTACCACTTTAGTCACAGATCTCTCCCAAGCAATGGCCTTCTCCAGCTGAAGTAGACACAGACAGACCTGGGGAGCGCTGCGGCAGCGATCCAGAGCTTGTCGCCATGTTCGTAGTCGAGACGTGATCTCACTTTCCAAACTGAAAACAGAAGAAACATTTTAAAAAGGAAATGCATTTCAAACATAAGTACAAACTAAACTCATCCCCTGCAATTTTAATAAAGGCCTTTTCTTCTCACCTGAAGACATCCATGGGATGCTCTTCTCCTGGGGTAGGGGTGAGAGGAGCGAGGCGCATCACTTCGGCTGGGTTCCAGAGTGGCTCCTTCAGGTAGCGTCTCTCGATGTTTCGCTCGAGGTTGGCCAACCGCAGCACGGCCAAGTCCACAGGGTGTGTGGCGATACGTGGAAGGCCAGACCACTCCTTCTTAGTTCGCACAATCCAGTCATCACGTGGGTCGGCCTCATGTTCATAGTATTGGAGGTCATCACGTGTGGAGTCTGGATCTGGGATTGTGTAGGGCTTAGAAAGATAGATAGAAGATAAGTATCAGTGAGGGACATACTAAGCAGAAGTTATGCATAATATCATGTTTCCAAGACTAAAGAAATGGGAGGAATTGTTTTATCAAGTTTTTTTTTAATAGTTACCTGAAATTCTGCCATTGGTGTCTCTGTGTTGGATTCAGCATCATTCACTGCACCCTGAGGTGCCGCCTTGAAGAAACACAAAAAAACAAATATGAGTTTTTACTACTACCCAGATATTTGCATAGTGTTGTAAATGGGACACTCAAACCTCTCAGCACATATGTCAGTATTTGGTGATTTGTTGCAAATTTGAACATGCATCAATGCTGGTGTTAATATTGACATTTCTTACCAAATTTATAAAAATCGGCATTTCATGGGTTGAAAATGGCTCAACGCGCCATCTACTGGTTTAAATCAGCCCTGAACCTTGCAAGGCCAAAGCTTACATGACCAGTTGGGACTCATCTATGTCATGATATTTATAGAAAAAAACAAAAGAAAGCAAAAGAATGTTAAGGCCCCCCCCCCCCGGCCCCTTTGCCACTTTTTTTTTGCATTTTTCAAAGTAATGCAGGTGGGTGGGAGGAGCTAGTCTCAGCGGGGACGTTGTGGTTCATGGTGGCCACAGGGGTGTACCAAACTTTTTGCAACCATTTCCTACTTGTTTCAATTACTTGCAAGTCCAAATAATAATTCTAATAGATAGTACATCCATCACATTTACCTTGTAATGGGATTTTGAAAAATAAAATAAAATGTTTTATTTTTCTTAGATCAAATCAACAGCTACAACTCCAGTTGAGGTAAAAGACAATGCAGAATAGACAAACAAACAGTGAGGCGCTTTCTCACCTTGAGATGGAGGTCAGCGGCAATGACCCGCTGCTCCAGGTCCTCCACCCACTGTAGGGCATTGATGTCAGTCTCCATTGCTTTCTCCTGCACTTGCCAGGGCTGCTGCAGAGCCTCCAATAGCACTTCTTTCTCCTCTACCATTGACTCAAAAATAGGGTCTAGACGAAAAGAACACAAGAACAGTTGTAAGGAGAGCACAGGGCGAGAGGGCGACACGTGCGGAGGGAAAGAAGGATGATCGAGTCAAAATATTAAATTGGACAGAATCACACTGCAGTGATGCATTTACCAAAAACACTCACCGTTGATAGGTTTGGTGCATAGCTCAGTTAAGTTCTCCATGTGTTTGGCCAAATGCTTATGGAGCACCTTCTCCCGGATGCCCCTTGGATGGAGAGCTTGCAAAATGCTTTGGAGTTCGACTGGATCCTTAATCCACCACCAGCCACGCACCATTGCTGAAAAAAATTGAATTAAATAAAAATTAAAAAACATATGCATTACTCATTACAGATAGGAATGACAGACATCACTTGTGTTTTACACTGAGAACAATAAATGACCATGTTTCCTGTACATATTTGTACACTGAATGTCAGCAGTGGTTGCATTAGACTCTCGTTGGCTGTCATTTTGACAGACAGCGTTGTGAAGTTTCCGGTATAATCTATTATTACCTGTCTTTTTTTTCCTCATTATTTTTTTTTTTTTTTTTTTTTTTTTTTTTTTTAATAGTATTAAATTGCCATTAATTTAAATTTTGTAATAATTCATACACAGAACAAGTTTTTAGATGTGCATTTATAAGGGCATGGAGAATAAAGATTAACAGAGACTGTGTTGTCACTTTTCAACACATGAAGCGGATGAAAGATTTTTTTCATCATTGCAATGTTACAGAAGTAGTTTGTGTCTTTGTCTCGAACAGACGATTTCTCATTGCCATATTAATTTTGTTCTGAAGGCTAACCGGCGCCGCTAATTCAGTCTCCAAAGTTCTGAAGTCAGGAAACATTTCTCCTGGGGAAGTGATCAGAGGTTGGAAAGACTCTCTGAACGGGGGATTTCATTTTTCTGATTCTTAAAAAAACTTGCTTCACCAGGAGGAAACACGAGTGACGGCGAGATCAAAAAGTGGCTAATGGTATGCCATTATCGTTCAGCGGCACATGCCGAGAGCGGTATGCCGCCCGTGTTCCACCGGCACCACTTGAAAGTAGTATGCCACTGTCAGAATGTCAGACGAGATTTCTCTGTAGATTGACTAATCGATGAGTCGGCTAAGTGTTGTAGCGCTAGAAAAAAAACCCCAAAAAAACGAACACCTGTCAGATTTTTTACACAGATACTACTTACATGCTGGTATGGGCTTGACCACCAGTTGTGTGAAGTACTGCTGCTCGAGCTCTTGGAACACAGAGTTGGGAGGACGGCCGCGGCGCTTGGCTGCAGCTCCTCTTGGCCCTCTGCGAGCAGGACTACTGCCTCTGCTTCCTCTTCTCCGCCTGCGACATGGCCTGGTGGGGGTAGCTGGAGCAGCCGTGGCAGGGGGAATGGGAACTGAAAGAAGCTGAGGGAGAGGTGGTGCTGAGGCACAAACAGGAACAGCAGAAGAAGGTAGTGTGGAGGGAATGTCCTGTGGTGTTGCTGGGGACATGGGGTCAGCAGGAGTCAGGCCAGGCAGCAGCGGGTCCGGCTGAGGAGTAGGGAGAGATTATTTATTGACACATACACCACACAAATGACTCAAAGTGCATTATTATAGCATAATTAATGTATATATAGTTATGATTGTGCTGGCAAACCTGCAGGAGTGGAGCAGTGAGTGCTGGCAGAGCACTCAGGATCTGAGGGAGGAGTTTAGGGGGTGAGCTCGGTACCTGGGGCTCAGTCAGAGAGTTATCGTCGCACGGTTGTTTAGGGAGAAGGTTGAACCACTGTCCCTGTTTCTCCGCCATCTCCTTCACACTCTCCTCAGGTTGATTACCCTCCGGAGCATCTCCTGCTGCGGAGCATGTGCCGTTGGTCACTGCTTCCTGCGATTGGCTGAGCCAGCTCTGGAAAGCAGCCTGTGTGAGGTTGTGTGTGCCGCTGTTCGGTGATCCTGGCCCTTCTTCACCACCCGACCTGGCGCTACTTCGACGGCGGCGGCGAATCTTTGCTGTGCGGAGGTGAAGCTCCACTTCTGGTTTGATTTTTCGGGGGCGTCCTCGTCCTCTTGGCCTGCTCATGAGGGATGCAGTGCCAGGGAGGTTGTCATCCTCTGGAGACGAGGTCTGGGCCTGGGCAGGAGTAGCAGAGGAAGGAGAGGAAGGTAGAGTAGGAGGAAGCGTGGTAGGCATGGAGGTCTCCTCAACTTTGGGCTCCTTTTTGAGAAAGGTGACGGGAACCTCGGCTACAAGGACTTCTCCAGAAGCTGCACGATAAAAATAAGAGTTTAGAAGAAGATAGACAAGTCAAGGGGTTGTAAAAAAAGTCTAAAAATGCAAGTCAGAACATTTCTCTCAAATGTATTATCAGACTCACTCAACAGCTCCTCTGGCCCCTCGACCAAAACTCCTCCAAGGTGAGGTAGGGCCATGTATCTGCGCTGGTAACGGTCCTGGCCCAGCAATACGGCTCGCATGGAATGAGATGACTGTAGCAGCTTTTTACGGAAAAACGCTTGCCGCTGTGGATATCCAAAAGCACTATATTTAATATAAAGCAACGTAAATGTATAAAGAACTGCGTCTGTATTGCATCAGGCTTACCTTGGCTAGCTTATCTATCTGTCTTTCAAGATCTGGAATGCTGGCAGTGGTAGGGCTCTCACTCTGTAACAGAAATTATAAAAATTGAATATAGGGAAAAACTAGTTTCTGATACTGACAAACCAAAACAGCAGATACTTACATCACTGAGTTTGGGCTCTTCTTTGCGTGCGCGGCGGTTGCCTCTCTCCGAGGCTATGCCACTCTCCTCCAGACTGAAGTTCTCTTCCTCGGCCACTCTGGCACTGCGCCTCCTCTCCTCAAAACACAGCTCTTCCTCCGAGCGTCCTGTACGACGCGCTAGTGCTGCCTTCAGTCTGCAAGGGAGAAAACACTCAGGATCAACATGTCCTACAAAAACAAAACATTCTGAGTAATCTGTGAATTGTTCTGTGCTTTTATTTAAAAAAGGAGAAAACCATGATCTTACTTGCGCAACTTCCCCTCAATGATCCACTTGTTCTTCCTGTAAGTTGCCATGTTTTCTAATGTGTTGTCAATGTCACTGAAATATAAAATGTATACATTAATAAAGCGACAGAAATGTGGTAGTAACAGACTTTTAGGTTCACAAGTATCATCTTAAAAGTGTGACACACAGACACACAACACACACACACACCTTGTCACAACATTGCTGCTGTTGAGCTCGTCCACCAGGAAACCCAGGATGGCTGCCTTGGTGTCAGGAGACAGAGCATGAAATGTTTTGGTCCTCAGTGTGTTGCACACTTCTGTCTCATAACCATGAGATTCCAAAAAGACACGAAGCACTTCGGAGACTGTGCTGCGGGTCAGCTCTGACTCAACCAGCTTCTCCCCAAGAATCTTTACTGACTGAAGGTTGGGATGAGGAAGAAAATGTAGATTTAACAAAAGAACGTTCATCACTCCTTATCACCTGGAGAAAACAATTCTATGTAAAGAATGCAACTGGATAAAATGCTCATCACTCGCCTGATAAAATGATGGCAGGCCTGGATCATGGAGTGCAGCCTCCACCAGCTTCATCAGCAGGTCCTGGACCTCTCCGTGACTGTCGCCCAGGCCTAAGAGGCCCTCCTGCAGGGTAGCAAGGCTGGGGATGTCCTTGGGTATGTTGAGACCAATCAACTTTCCATAGCCATGTAGGAACTCAACCACAGCCAGGCAGTGTGCAAAAGCTTTGCCAGAGAGAACCACACCCGGGATACGGGACAGCTCTGGCAGCGGCTGACGGCGACAAAGTTCAATGGTCATGCTTACAATCCTATGCAATCACATTGCTAATAGAGTGGGTTAAAAGAATTACAAAACTCACTTTGTGGTCCGTGAGACACATGTCCTCTGTGGGCTTCTTTAGTTCGTCTGCGATCAACTGCTGCCTCTTCCGCTCCTCCAGACGTCTCTGGGCCTGCACTCTCCTCTCTGCTGCCCTCTTAACTGCCTGAGCCGCCTGAGCTGCCGCCTCTGCTTCTGCCTGGGCTTTAGCCAGAGCCTTGGCTTTACTGCGAGCACCCAGCACCCTCTTACCCTGGGCTATCCGCTCCTCATCAGTCTGCTGTACCAGCGGAGGAGCCTCAACCTTGACTGACCTCCTGCGGCCGGGCTTCTTGGGCGGTGCAGCAGCGACCGATGCTGGCTGAGGGGCTGTCGGGTCTGTTGGTTCAGCCTTGAGGTCCAAGTCCTTGGCCACTTGCTCAAGCTGAACCCACGAATGAAAGAAAGAAAGAACAAGTTGAGGTGAGGAAGAGGTGGTGCTGAGGAAAATGCTGATAAATCATTTTGTGTCGAGTGTTTGCCTGTACCTTCGCTTTCTTTTTTTCAGCTTTTATCTTCTTAATCTTCGCATCCTCCCTCCTCTTCATTCTTGCCTAAATAATAAAACAGCAGCAACATGAATTAGGATGAAATGTCAACAGCACAACAGCTCAACATTACAAACTACATGAACTGAACAACATACCTTTTTCTTCATTTTCTTTTTGATTTTTGCAAGTTTCTCCTTTTCCTCCTCTGTGAGAGCTTCTATAAAACGGGAACACAAACAATTAGCTAAAGTACAAACTTCTTGAGGTTATTGCAAGTCATCTGGTTTTAAGACTCCTGTATAGTTTGTCTTAATAGAATAGAATGATCTTTATTGTCATTATACCCATTACATTTATACATTTTGTAAGGCTTCTCTCGGTGTAGTTAAATTTTTTAAAATAAAAACAGTAATAGCAGCATAAAAATAAAAGCGGCTAGTTGAATAAAAATATATACATTTACAAATGTACTTAGGTAAATGTTATACGTATTAATAAATAGATGGTAAATCTTTAACTACTAGGTATAAACACATCCGTGTACACTCATGCCTCCTCCAGTCCACATCCACTCACCTTTAGCCTCAAGTCGCTTCAAAAGCTTGGCATCAACTTTGCTTAGGAGGTCAATCATCTTGGGTTTGGGAGGTCTACCCGGGCGGCGGGCCTGCGCTCCCTTCAGCCCACGAACCCTGCGAGGTTTCTCTTTATCAGGGTTTGGAGGACGACCTCGCCGGCCAGTGATGGCCATGATCATAGAGGGAACCTCCTCATTAGCCAAGATGACCCACTGCTTACCCTGCAACATATTGTAGAGAACGATGATTTCCCAAAAATGTCTTCTACACATTTATGAAACGTTTGTATTACAATGAGATTAACGGTGTAGTGTTTTTGATACAAATCCTTTGGATCTGTGAATGACTTAACTTTCTTCTCACATAGAAAACAAATTGAGCAGTACTCAGAAAAATATACAGACCTCAGGAGTTTCTCTTTCTTCATAAAAATCTCCAACAGGCATGCGTGGGCTGAAGCTGAAGTGTTCTCTGCTGACCACACTGTCCGTGTGTTTCTTCAAGTACTGCAAGAAGCAATTAGGAGAATAGGCAAGAGAAAAAGAACATCATAGTCAGTGTTTTGACAATATCAATACGTCATCATGCTTTCAATTGGCCTTGAAAGACTACGATTTTAATAACTTAAAAACATTTATGGTTTTGTTTAAAAGTCAGGAAAATGTACCTTGATTATTTCCGGGAACTGCTTCATCCTCCTTCCACAAGGTGAGTAGTACCAGGTTTCGCCTTTCATGCGATTCTCCATTTTCTTCACACGAATCTCCCTCTTCCAACTAAAAGTTGAGAGTTCATTATTACAACAGGAGAATAGCAAACAAACTGGAGTTAAAATATTTTAACACTGCACACATATATTTATTTATATATATATTTAAATAAATAAATAATAATAATATATTTATTTATTTATCCAGCTAACTGTCAAATCATGTTTGCGGGGCATGTTTTAGATATCGAATGTATTTAATATTAAGGTTTTCATTATAAAATCAGGCTTGAAGAAAAAAATACTGAACTATGACAGACACTAAATTCTTAGGTTTTTTTTTGCATCTTTAGCCAACAGTGATTCTCATCTAAAGTGTAATAGCATAGGAAGGCTTTTCTGTAAACAAATGATGAAACAATAATATGATGAACCAAACTCCACAAGGGAACATTACCCATGCTGCATTGGGAACTGAACCTGCTCCTCAGTTGCAACCCTCCTCTGTCTCGATTCACCTGTTCAAGAAAATGCACACAATCAGGTTTAGCATTGGACTGTTAAACTGTGATATCATGTCCCAACAAAATGCCATTACATGAAGTGGAACCCCCTCATAAAAAAAAACAAAAAAACCTTATTCATTACCTGCAGTGGAGCTGTCATCATCATTTTCATCGCCGTCATCAGCAGTTGTTGTTTCGGCATCTTTTCGTGTTTTTGCCACATTTCCTTCTTGGTTTTGTTTCTTAACCCTTTTCGCCTTCTTGGGTTTCTCAAATGCTGTGATAATAGCTGAAGCGTTGGCCAGAACAGCTTCAATTGTGGCTGTGATGGGATCAACATCTGCTGTAGGAGGCCCAGCCTCCCCACATACTTCTGATGTTTCTTTAACATCCACCTTGAGAGACTTCTTCCTCTTTCTGCCCTTGGCTACCTCCTCTTTATTGCCTCCCTCTTCATCAGTCTTCATCTTCTCTACTTTCGGGGTTCGAGCCCGAGGCTTCCGCTGGGCCTCCTCTGGAGCTTAAAAAAAAAAAAAGAACATTTCTTTTAAAAATAAAATCTAACATTTAAAAATTTACATTTTGTTGAAATCAGAATGTTGAATACCTGGGGTTTTAATCCATATTGCCTTTGGAGCTCGAGGTTTGCGTGGTTTCCCTGGGGTTTTCACATGTCCTCCAGCAGCTGACACATTTGGATCAGTTACTGGTTGGAGTGGGTGTACAGCAGGGCTCTCTGCTGGGGTACTGAAGGCGATGAAGTTCTCATCCTTCATCTTGAAACTCGGGGGAGTCATTGTCTCATCAACAGTGGTCTTAATGCGTCCAGCTGAGTCTGGTGTATCATGTCCTCTGGGCCCCCACTCTGCTTCAGGTCCTGAGATGAAACAACAACAAGATTACATTTTGTAAGCAGAATTCAGAAATACAGAAAGACAAGTAATCTGATTTGGAAATACATCCATCTCTATTTAGAGACAGTGAAAGCAATGTTAAAGAATGAAAAACGTTTTGTGGAGGGGAAAAATAAGATAGTTTCCATGATCATGAACTTTTAGAATGTACCTTGTAGACCTGGCTGAGATGACACAAATGAGCGAGAGTTGGACACTTCACTCGAGTCTACAGAGGGCTCTTCCATCTGAGAGGTGTTGTTCAGAGAAGACTCCAGCGTGGATTCTCCTGTGATTTGACAGCTGTCCTTCGTCTCTTCTGCCTCAGACGTGTCCCGTTCCCTGGTGGAGTCCAACGTGTCATCTCTGGAGTCTTCCAAAGAATATGTGCCATCTGTAGTGGTGTCAAACGCAGTGGATGGTTCCTCTTCTGCATGGGAAGTGCTGTCAAACTGAGAAGTGTCCTTCCTCAGGTGAAAGCTGTTGTCAAAGTGAGTCGAGCCGTCCGTGCATGAGCCATCATCGTCTAGAAGAGAAGACTTTGCAAAGGCAGAGCTGACATCAATTCTAGAGGGGCTATCAATTGTTGAATTGCCATCAAAGTGAGAAGAGTTATCAAAACTTTCTTCATCGGTCAGATGTTCTACCCTTGTGCTGTGGAGATGCGAAGACTTTCTGAGTGGAGTCTGCTCCAGCATGGAGTCTTCCGTCTCATAGAAACTGCTCTGCATGTGGTGCTTTTCAGAAGCCGCCTGTTTGTTCTTGGGCTTTTGATTAGGAGCGACAGTGGTCTGCAAGGGTTTCCCAGGAAGATCAGTGAGGGATTTGGGTGAGCAAATTTCAGATTTATCAGTGTCAGTAGCTTCCACCTTCTGTGATGTTCTGATCTTGCCCAAATCAAGCAGAGGGAGGTGTTCCTCTGGTTTTCCATTTCTTTTAGCTTTCCTGTCCTCACTATGACCATGGTGCTCTGGGAGGTCCTTGGGAGACGACTGCTTCAGCGCATAGGGAGGAGTGGTGTTCGGAGGATGCTGCTCAGAGTCAGAACTTTGGACCACTCCAGAAGACGTACCCATTGCAGAGGGCACAGACACCAAGGCAGGAGGGGCGGACACGGGTGCAGTCCTGGAGGCTTGAGTGGTTAGAAGAGGTAGGGTAGACAGAGGTCGGACTGTAAGACTTTCATGGGCTGCTGGGGAGGATAAGTTCTCCACTCCTGGTGATGAAGATGATGCAGAAGCAGTGAAAAGACCAGAGTCAGCAGCTGGAGGAGTGCATGTCTGAGGCTGGGGTGTGGGCGCTGGGTCACATGGTCTACTGCCAACTGAAGGAGTTTTTGACACAGACATGGGAAATGCCGATAAACAAGAGCCAGGTGGTGTTGAGGTTGAAGCTCCCGATGCTGACATGAGCGGTGGAGCCACACTAGCGCATGAGGATTTTGCACCCACTGACGAAGTGGCAGGAATTAATTTTGGGGGTCCAGGCTTTTCATGTTGAGCTCCAGATTTCTCGGGAAACCAAGATTTCAACAGAGGTGGCTTGGACCCTTGAACCATCTGTTGAAGAGATGAGATGGGTGCAGTTGTAGGAGGTCCAGAAGCTGTACGAGGCAAAGAAGACTTGGTTTGATGAGCCACAGAGTCTGATGAGGGAGAAGAGACTGAAGAAACTGTTGCCGGTCTAGACACACTATCAGTCGAAGTAAGAGGTGTAGACAACCTTTGAGGTGATGAAGGCAGGGAGGAGGGAGAGGACCCTGCTGACAGATGCTTGGATCCAGCAGATGTATCAGTGGCAGCAGAAGTGGGAGGCCTGAAGCCTTGCTTCAACAATGGAGGTGAGGAAAGTCTGGGAGAAGCAGCTGAAGATGGAGCAGAGGACACATTAGGGGGCGTTGAGATGTGTGGTGGAATAGATTCTACATCAGGGGATGATACTAAAGGGGGCCCAGGGGCAGATGTGGGAGACTCGGAGACAGCAGGAGCTGCAGAGACCCGAGGAGGTGTTGAGGCCGGGGTAGATTCAGAGGGCTGAGATGACACAGACTGGGGAGGTGTATTAACGACAGTCTCTCCGACAGGGGAAGACATTTCTGGACGCTGAGCTGCTGGCTGTTCAGAATGCTGACGATAATCAGGTCCCACATGAGCCGCACTTTTGGATAGCCTCTGGGCAACAGGTGCCCTTTCATTGCCATTATAGCTTGTGTCTACCTCCTTGACAGCTTCTCTCGCATGCCCTGAAAGAGAGGAGAATAAACAAAATAGTCAATAAAAAAATAAATAAAAAAAGGCTGTCAAGTGTTCTTTATATGATAATTTCACAGCGAGTATATTATGTATTGAAGCATCTGATGGCCACTGTCAAATAATCAAACAGTGGCACCTGCTGGTAGAATTTTGGCACTATCCCACAGCTGAGCAGCAGCAGCAGCAAGACTGGCCTGATACCAGAAAGACTAAATACATAAACAATATGACATAATGTAAAACATTAATTAAAAAAAGAATTTCACACTAGAGAAGCTGGAACTAGAAATGTTGGGCATTTATGCTTGAATAATGACTTAAATGATTAACCAATAACATTCTATACAGAAGCCTGAGAAAGAAATGATCAGGAGCTGAGATGGCTAGGCCAAGTATAGGCAAAGAGGAAGAAGACCTTATGACTATACGAGTATCATTCAACTGGTGGCAATAAAGGAGGAAATGTAAAGTAGGACAGTTTAATTTATGAGGAAATAAAAAAGTTGATAGATATACCAGTGGTGCCAAAATGTAGAACTAACCAATTCCACGCACAAATGTAATAATAATTACTTTATATGCAAGGTTATAATAGTTTTTCATTTTAAATGATTGTTTCAGTTTTTCAGAAAGGTTTAGTTTTAGTTTTTATACATTTAGTTTTACTTTGTTTTTGTTAGGGCCAGGTATAATATCTCATAAGTGTATAGCTACATGTACGTACAGAATACATGGTTGGAGAACTGTGCAGGAATGGCCATAAAGTTAAAATCTTTTGATTTGGGAATCACCCGAGCACTTTTCCACCACCACACATTTAACCTGAGCTGAATAGCTTGGTTAAATGGCATTTGATCTACTACAATACTTAAAAATGATGTTCTTGTTACTTAATTCTACAAGATTAGACTGTATGTGAAAAACAGGGATAAATTGTGAAACAATTGCAGCATAGAGCCATCTCCTGTAATGTCATGTCCGTTTATTTTCTGTAGTCATGAGATTTGACCGTAATTCATGCAGTCTCCTTTTTTCCGATAGTGACATATTATAGCAAAATAAATGTATTATTGCAATTAATTTACAGTCATTTGTATTAGTTTTTAAACTGGATATCATTTTAATTTAGTACCAGTGTAAGAGAATATGTTTTACTGCTTATTTAAAGTTTGTGTTTCACTTATACGATGGAAACTAGAGAAAAACAAAAAGGATTTATAAAATTTTAAAAAAATCTAAATTTAAAAAAAAAAAAAAAAACACATCTGTAAGGTAAAAGTGTAAAGTGGTCACCTTGCATGACAGTAGATTTTCCCACATTGCTAGCAGCATGGGGGCTCAGTTCCCTGCTGTGACCCTTGGGTGATCCACTATCCTGCACTGTTGACGGTGACATCAGTGGTGTGGAGGACGTCCCCACAGGGAGTGGGCTGCCAGTGCCTCCTCTGCCTAAACTCTGGTGCTGTGGGCTGCCACGTGGAGGAGTAAAATTCTGGGCCACTGGGGGAATCATCGGAGCCTGGCCTTGGGGCTGGGACTGCTGTGATGGCGGCTGCTGCTGGGGAGACGGCAGGGACGGGTGCTGGGGTTGATGCTGGTAGTAGGGCATCCCATTAGGCATCAGGCCATAATGCTGTGGTTGCTGGTGCTGCTGGTGGTGGTGTGGGTTACGATGGGGGTGGAGGTGCTGCTGTGACGCTTGGTGTGGGGGTGGTTGTAAGGACTGTTGCTGGTGATGCTGTGACGGTGTATTTCCAGGATGTGCTGGACTCTGGTAAGTCCCATACATACTGTGGGAATTATAATTTATCTGCTGTGGGCCGGGGTTACTCCTGTTCCAGTACTGACTCCCAGTGAGAGGCATGTTTGGTGGGCCTGCCACAGGGGGCTGGTGGGAGCTTTCAATACCCCCATTCAGCTGGTACTGTCCATGACCCTGGAAGTGGTGCTGTGACTGAGGCTGCACCATCCCAGGTGTAGGCTGCTTCTGGTGCATCCCGTGCCCAGGAGAGGTGCCCATGGCTGGACCATACTGAGGGTGTCCTCCCCACAAGTAGTCATAGCCCATGCTGCTCTGGTGGTGGTTGCTCATGTGTGGGTAAGGAGCTGTTGGTGGGTGGGAACCAGGCACACCGGACCCGTGTACAGTAGTGACGCCATTCACATTCATTTCGCCATTCATATCTGTTGACGCAAGAACATTAGTCAAGTTAAAAAGTGAAAGAGAAAGTTAAGGTTGGCTCTTTAAAGTTCATGAACTGACAACAATTTTCACAATAAGGCTCATTTTATATGTTTTCTGAAAATACTCACTCTTTCCCTGCTGAGGAAAACTCATGGAGGACCCGTTAGTATAAAGAGAATCCCCTGAGGAGAGTTTCAGTCCTGAGTTTGCTGAGGAGTGGGTACTATAGTTGAAATGATTATTTGACTCCATCTGGAGAAAAAAAAGAGGAAAAATAAATAAATACAAAAATACACTCTTACATCCAACGTCCATTCAGGAAAAAAATAATAGAAGAGGAAGGAATTGATTAACGGGGATAAGTGCACGATATGCATCACCATATGAATCACAAATGTATCCTTTAAAATCATTTCCATGCAGCCTGGCAGACGCTACACAATATGTATGCAATTGATATCCTAAATGATTTTGGAAACCAATGCTAGTGACAGCACCATTTCATTCCAACAACAACAACAACCGTCAAAATGTCGCAGCCAGGCAGCAACAGCAGATGCCAGGCCCTAGCAGTGAGCCGTAATGGACAACCGGAATATTACGATAGAAGCTCATCACTGCCGCTGATGAGGCGCTGCTAATGTGAGCACATCCTCCTCGATCTACCATGATAAATGTACGGCCCAGGCACAGGCAGGCATAGCCACACGAACAGTATCTAAGACCCGGCGGCCTCGGCCAAGTAACAATAGAGGGATTAGCGATCATATTTTACAGTCACTCAAAGGCCTAAAGCACTGTTGCCACACCACTCGCTTTTTAATAGCTACATACACTCGTTATACACAAGTAGCCCTCTGTGGGTATTTCCTAATTCAACAAGGCCGTTGCAAGAGCAGGCGCCGCGTTAGCTTAGTCGCGCTAGCTGCGTTCTTAAACGAACAATTCCCTTAAAAGCGCTGCTAGTCAGCCGAGCTAACAACTGACACCGTAAACGTTAGATGTGAGTTAAATTAATCAATAGGTTGGACATACCTATTACTTTACCGTGACAAATAATATTCTTCGCTCCAACTCCAAGGTTATTTAGCTAAATCATCACAATAGAACCTAGCTAACACAAGCTAGCTAGTAGCTAACTGGTAGCATCACCAACGTTCATCCAGAGTAAGTACGTTACTTAAGCTGCGATGTTAGCTAGTAGCCAGGTAGAAGGTACCGCAGCCACGCTGGTGTGGATCCATGATGCCCATTGGCGATAGAGAGCCCCGTGGATGGGAATAAATATCACCCGGTCTGTTGATAGCGACTAACGTTAACTCACTCAGACTCGCTTGTTAACTGACGGGGAGGCGTGCTCCCTTTTGTTCACGGGCTAACGTTAGCTAGCAGCCAGATGAAGTTACATTGTTTACGCTGCACGCACACAGACAATTTTGCAGAGCATCATCCTCCCACACCACCACCACCATCAAAAGTTTCGCTGATATTTCAGTTGAAGCTATCCAACCTTTCAGTCCCGGGATTTCGAAGGCGCAGATGCATCTAAACCTTCGTCAAAACGGACATGCGGGTGAAGATGGCACATCGGTAAATAATAAACAACTATTCCCCTAACCTTTGGGTTTTAAATTAGCAAACATGGCTGGTGTGGTCCAGTGCAGCCATGATCACAGAACAGAGCGAGCAGCAGTGTAAATGTCCAAACAACAAGCGCGTGCACATCCGGTCACATTTCTACACCAGACTTCACAAGAAAAGACCCAATAATAATAAAAAACAGAATCATGTACTATTACTGTATATTATATTTCATTATTATTACCTTTCAATGCTATTTGCTATTACTAGTAAAAGTATCCTCAGGAAAATGTTCTTAAAATAATAAAAGTTAAAATATTCATTACGCAATTGCATAATTATATTACATTGCATTGCATTAGTATTATTGATGCATTAATATATAATTTTAATGTGGTACCTGTTTTATAAAATGATTTTATATATATATATATATATATATATTACAAAATGATAAATATACTTACTTTATAATGATGCATCGTATTTTATTATACTTATTTTATATTAATATACGTAAGTAACAACTGACAAAGTACAATCTGAAACGTGGAGTAGACGTATTTAGTAGCAACAAATAAAACTGACCTAAAACTGTAGCATACTTAAGTAGATGTACTTAGTTACTTTTCACCACTGTTAAACACAATATAAATAAAAATGGTTATAGCTAATTAATACTGATGTGAGTTTACATCTAGACAACTAAATTCAAGTTTGTATTTGATGTACCTTTTTGTAATTAACGGTTAGTCACAGGAATGAGGGATTGTTTTCTTTTCATCCAAAAAACATTCTTTTTAAAAGCTATTTTGACCAGGTTACAACAGCTACCTTTATTTATCTACAGTTAATCCAAGCTAATCATCCTCTTGCAGTCACAATTTAGCTTTAAATCTATGCTTTTATTTTAATGTGCTTCAGGATGAAAACAGGAAACTCGTATTGCAAATTACAGTCACCTTCTCGGGAAATGACAGTGAGGAAATCAGGCCTGAAGAGGAAGTATGCTAAAATGCTGGGCCCAGGAGCCTGCAGGTTTCTGGGTCCTAGCACCGAAATAGGTCTTACGGTTACACACAATCGTACTAAGTAGCAATACTGTATTATAATTAAGATATAGTCTATTAAATACAACAAGGTTAAACATGTTTTGCAAACTATTCTTAATTTTGAACAAGATAAAAGGGGCAGTATTGTATTTTAAAAGTAATTTCATTATCAATATGCCATACCAAACAATCCCTCTACAATCCAGTGATGCTCTCCAAATGTGACCACTAATCTTGAAATCAATTCTCAAATATTACAAGAGAAAACGGTTCAAAAGTGACTGATATTACAGCATGACTGTAGGCTGCTGTGGTTGCCATTTCAATAGTTAAAATACTTCATCACATTAACCAGATTACATAAACTACACTTGTAACCAGGTTAGAAATTTAATTTGCTCCCACAACAATAATGACGTTTTTCAACATTAGAATTTTTGGCAAAGTAAAAAAAAAATCATCCTTGAGATGTCTACAACTTGATTGGAGTCTACCTGTAGTAAATTAAATTATTTGGACATGATTTGGAAAGGCACACGCCGGTCTATATAAGGTCCCACAGTTGACAGTGCATGTCAGAGCAAAAACCAAGACATGAAGACGAAGGAATTGTCCGTAGACCTCCGAGACAGGATTGTGTCGAGACACAGATCGGGGGACGGGTATAAAACAATTTCTGCAGCATTACAGGTCCCGAAGAGCACAGTGGCCTCCGTCATTCTTAAATGGAAGAAATTTGAAACCATCAGGACTCTTCATAGAGCTGGCCGCCCGGCCAAACTGAGCAATCGGGGGAGAAGGGCCTAGGTCAGGGAGGTGACCAGGGACCCGATGGTCACTCTGACAGAGCTCCAGAGTTCCTCTGTGGAGATGGGAGAACCTTCTAGAAGGACAACTATTTCTGCAGCCCTCCACCAGTCAGGCCTTTATGGTAGAGTGGCCAGACAGAAGCCACTCCTCAGTAAAAGGCACACACGACAGCCCACTTGGAGTTTGCCAAAAGGCATCTGAAGGATTCTTAGACCATGAGAAACAAGATTCTCTGGTCTGATGAAACCAAGATTGAACTCTTTGGCCTGAATGCCAAGAGTCACGTCTGGAAGAAACCAGGCACTGCTCATCACCTGGCTCAATACCATACCTACGGTGAAGCTGAAGCATGGTGGTGGTGGCATCATGCGGATGCGGTGGTGGATATTTTTCAGTGGTAGGAACTAGGAGACTAGTCAGGATCGAGGGAAAGATGAACGGAGCAAAGTACAGAGATCCTTGATGAAAACCAGCTCCAGAGCGTTCAGGACCTCAGACTGGGGTGGAGGTTCACCTTCCAACAGGACAACAACCTTAAGCACACAGCCGAGACAACACAGGCTTCGTGACCAGTCTGTGAATGTCCTTGAGTGGCCCGGCCAGAGCCCGGACTTGAATCTGATCAAACATCTCTGGAGGGACCTGAAAATAGCTGTGCATTGACGCTCTCCATCCAACCTGACATAACTTGAGAGGATCTGCAGACAGGAATGGGAGAAATGACCCTAATACAGGTGTGCCAAGCTTGTAGCATCATACCCAGGAAGACTTGAGGCTGTAATCGCTGCCAAAGGTGCCTCAACAAAGTACTGAGTAAAGGGTCTGAACACATGTTATATGTACATGATACAGTAAATGTTATCAGTTTTCTTTTTTTTTTTTTTTGCCAAAAATTCTTAACACCTGTTTTTGCTTTGTCATTATGGGATGTGTATAGATTGCTAAAAAAATTTTTTTATAATAAGGCTGTAACGTAGGAAAATGTTGAAAAAGTGAAGGGGTCTGAATATTTTCTGAATGCACTGCATGTGTTCAGTCAAATCACCAATTGGAAAAACGGCACACTTTGTATTAAGGGGAAAAATAAAACAAGTACAACAAATGTTATTTAATAAAAAGGCATTTAAAATGATTCTTAAACAGTTTATTAGAAAGATGTAGACAATAAAAAAAGAATTTCCACTGTAATTCAACAATATTTCTCTCCCCCTACATTTTATTGACAGTGCAAATATAATTTGGTCATTACACGTCGCCGTATCGTTCCGACAGGCCCTTGCCGAGAAGGGAGGATCATTATAGATGAACAAACGGAAAGAACCTGGAGATAACAACACACCACATGATGCCGAGGCCCAACCAAGCTTCAAGCCTCGTTATCAGTTGCAAAACATTTCACCTTGCTTCTGCAGTCTAACATGAGTGTGCATGTTAAGTGGGTATGGAGAGGAACTGTTAAGATACTAAATATGTGGAATCCATTCAGATTACCAAAGTAGGTGATAAACTGGGAAGATGCTGCAATGATTTCAGAATCTTCCAATTTTACAAACATTAAACAAGAAGTAAAGGGAAACATGTAAGCTGGAAGGTTAAGCCACAGAAATAAAGAGACTGGCTTCCTTGATATCTAATTCACGGCACATGGAAGGCTTTAGAGGAACCCAATCAGTAAATGCATCCAATTTTTATGATGTACATAGTGTCTTTTTAAATCAAGAGATAAACTACACTGGTCGACTTACTTATAACCACAACATTGGGAAATGGGTGGGCCTAATTAGTTTTTAAACCACAATTAAATTTGAAAACAAATTGTAAATCCGTTAACACATATTGCTCAGTTTAGGACAACTACACAGCTTTTCCAACAAATAATGTGTGCTTACTCATTTAACAGTAAAACAAGAAAAGGTGCAGTACAGCAAATGGAAGTGGAGATAGCTGCTCTGTACAATACCATGCATATCAACCTTCAGTGTACTGATCGGCCAAGAGTTTGGAGCTGAGGCTATGGATTTAAATATGGCTACTGACTCATATGTACAGTTGTTTGTCACTGCCTTTGTTTTCAAGATATACA
Source organism: Bovichtus variegatus (assembly GCA_943593645.1). Lineage (NCBI taxonomy): Eukaryota > Metazoa > Chordata > Actinopteri > Perciformes > Bovichtidae > Bovichtus > Bovichtus variegatus. Next base: position 527,636 of record CALSCE010009645.1, on the reverse strand, counting down.
TTTGTTATGATTCCTCTTGCCCTCTGTTCTTCCATTTTCTTTCTAGAGTCTTACAGTCTTCTATTCCAAATCTGGCATTTCTGAAAAGGAAAGTGGAGCAGAAATAACATTAAACTTCACATCACAACAAACTTATCAAAACTGGAATCCATCATATACACAGATGTAATGCAGAAATACTTACTCTCATCATCGCTATCTGCAGACTCGTCCTAAAGACAAAAAAAAAGGGAGATACGGTTAAAATATGTTTCATTACAATAAAGACGTCTTAACCCCTACTGACACTGATTAATAGGGCTGCAACTCATGAATATTTTCATTATCAATTAATCTGCTGATTATTTTTTCTATTTATCATTTGGTCTATAAAATGTCAGAAAATAGTTTTAAAAAAATGTCCATCCCAGTTTCTCAAAGTCCAAGATGATGTCTTGTTTTGTCGGTCCAAAACTATATACTACATACTCAGTTTTGTATGATACAAAACAGAAACGGCAGTAAATCTCCATATTTGAGAGACTGAAAACAGCCTTTTCTGCCACTTATGCATGAAAAATAACTTAACGATTTATTGATTATAAAAAAGTTAGCGACTAGTTTTCTGTCGATCGATTAGTCGACTAATCGTTGCAGCTCTACTGATTAAGATATAATTTATGATCAGTTTTTATTTCTGAATATAAGCTTAATGCTTAGAAAGGTAGTAAAAGAAAACGGATTCTTACATCATCTGCACCGTCTAGATCAGGCAGGTCATCCTCGCCTCCCATGTTGTTCATCATCTGTAATATTAAAACAAAAATGTTTAACTATTTAAGTGCTCATTATTAAACAAATGCTACTCCCGGAAATGCCATCAATCTTAGCACTCAAAGTAGGACAATGGCGGAAAATCTTTTGAATCCTTCTCAGTTTAAGTTTGGATCACAAGTCAAACTAGCACAAAGAACGATTCAATTTTAGACCTCGAGTTGAATTTTCTTACAGCACTTATTAAGAATAAAAAGCAAACACTAGATTGTAGGAATGCACCAATCTTACTTTTAGTCACCCAGTACTGATAACGGTACCAATTAAACAGCAGTACCATATTTATTTTCTTCATTTTCTCTAATAATTATTTTTGGGAGCATTTTACTTATCAATGCATAGTGCTTACATCTGAGAATTGATCAAAGTTTCCCATCTCCTCATCTGAGTCGTCCTCCCAGTCCTTCCAGTTGTTGAAGTCGACACTGAGCCAACTCAGCTGTGAAAACATAAAATTGTGATTTCTCATTAATGATATTCTAATGTTGTGCATAAATTACCTTTATCGTACTGTTAACTGTTAGTATTAAGATGTATGATACACATTTAGTTAATGACCGTGGTCGCTTGTGTTTCACTGACCTTAGCCTTCTCTTTCGTTAGCCTCGGCCATGGCTTCCCTGGTTGTGCCTTTCGTAAATATAACAACACTGAGCGATCTGTGCGTTTATGTTTGGATTCCTGTGTTGAGATGGAAAAAAAATAAAGAAACGTGGTCAGTTTCAGTCTGCATTTTGTATGTTGCAATACGGTCTAAATGTTTGGAAGCAATATTAATCAAAGCAAAGATTCAGTGTAACATACATTTTCATCGATAGCGTCAAAAAGGTCCATTTCATTCTCATGTTTGACATTGTCAGTTCCTCCAAGACAACTGTGGGGAAAAAAGAAAGAAGGGAAAATAAAACAAACACAGGTTACGGACCAAAAATAGACAGTAAGAGCAGATTCAACAACAATACATTTAACAAGAAATTCATGGTTAAATACAAATTGAGGCCTTTACTATCACTACTACGACTATTTATTTCACTCTTCAAGAAACTGCACATTCTTTCAATTTATAGAACATAAATATTCCTCCGATATGCGTGTTCATATAGAAATATGCGTTATTGCCTTTTTCTTTACCATCATCGTTTAGCAACCTCTTCAAATTGAATTCCCAAATTAATTCATATAATACTAGACAGTTTGATCCTCTCCACTTTTCTTTTAAGAAAACCACACATGGCCTCCCTCAGATATCGTGGTGTTCAGATATGGAATGCCAAAGTACACGTTATCAACAGCTCGGTATCCTTGGAACATTTTAAAAGAAATTAACATCACACTTCATTCGTGATGACTAATTATTTCTCTACATCTATATTTCTTTCCCCCCGTATTGTTTGTCATGTATTTTTTGTTGGATTTTTGTCTCCAAATTTTTTGCTCATTATGTGTGCTTCTTTTTGTATTTCTTGATTGTTGTATATGCCTGTGGCTTCTTGACCTCTCGTCACATTTTTTTATTTTCTTCATTATCTGGATTTTATGCAGTCTCATGAGTGCGTGCAAATAAAACATACCGAGAACCAAAATGAGATAAACATACCTGAAATCACACTTTGTTTTCTCAAAATTGATTTTAACATCTTTGCTGTCTGCTACACAGAACTCTATAAAAACGGAGTCCCTCCTGTCGTACCACTTGGCAGTTGCTGGATGCCTGTGAAGAAACAGAGGACATGAAAACATCAAAACAGTAAACAGTCTAAATAGTCAATTGTTTTCTAGACAATTAAGAAGGCTGTTATAATTCACCAAACCCATTTAAAGAACAGGTGTTGGTACCTTCAGGCGGCGCTTTAAACAAAATGTTAGGCTCCAGTGAAAAACTAAAAAAGAAAACCTTTCCCATTTGTTGTACAGCAGTGCTCAAAATGTGCATAAAAAATAGATAATACAGGTCACAAGTGCTGATAACAGGTGGGTAAGTCTTCAGGCATCAAAAAGCCTCTGTATCAGGTTGCCATGCAGAATCCAGTTACACAGTGCTCTCCTGTATCAAGCCTCAAAAGTTAAACACCTGTGCATTCTAAAATATGAAAAGTAAAATTAACAAGATGTTTGAATGGGCTCCGCTTAGGTTTCCCAATACATGATGAACATTCTCAAATGTTTTAATTATAGCTGTAAAAGTATAATCATGCTCAATTCATTGTATGAAGTCTTGGGTGAGACTAATATCCAAATTGTAACGTCAACTAATTAGTGATGCTCAATTTAATTTAATTTAGAGATCATTCTAACGTTACATGTGTATTTAAAAAAAAAAAAGAATAATCCATTGTTTTTTTACCCTGTTGGACACAAAAAAAACGTATTAAATGTGTGGTTGTTCCCCCACTATTACAATGAGAGATAAACTCCCAGTACAGTTGCATGTCAGTGGTTGCAACATTAAATCAATAACGACGCAGTTTATTCACAAGTGAATGTTTATTTTAAGTGAACTACAGGAGTGGTAGCGATTTATTCTTTTGCATGTTTACCGACACGATCTTACTCTTGGCATTGAACTGACTGAATTATAAGCCAAATCCTCTTACACATTAACGCGGACCAACCAAGGCAGTGCGTGGAAGCTAGCGTGAAATACAAATGTTGCTTAAACGTCGCTCACTCCCTTCACATCTTTGCGATCAGGCCGCTACCTATTTACATGCTTATCTTAAAATGTAACATGCAGATCCCTGATTTTCTTTGTAATGTTGTAGTCATGATTTCTAAACAACAGACCTCATGCTAATCTAATGATAGCTTTCAATGAACACTTTGCTAGCCAAGCTAACAACGCTGACGTTAGCCAGTACGTTAGTTAAGCCATGCGGTGCACCTGGCCCAAGTAGCCGCATTTTTTTTAAGCTAATGCTGGGATACCGGGTCTGCTACAATAACCGCGATGGTACATTGTGTTCTTTTACTCAGTCCACGAGATTCAAGCTAGGTAGCGAGTTACCGTTAGCTCACAGTTCATTGAGGCAAGGCCAACCTCCCGCCTTTACAAAAGCATGTTGTCAGGCAGCTAACGCTAGCTAGCTAGCTCAGCAGGTTGTACTATCGCACTTTCCCTCCGTTGCATCTCCATGTTAACTTTCCACAACTTACATGTCTCGACGTGAAGTGAACTTCTTTTTCGTAGATAAAACCGTCTCGTGAAAATAAAGGTAATGCCTGCAAAAATGAAGGAATGCTGCCCACAAACAAGTACTGCAAACGCCTCTAGTATGTGGACTCTACTCCGGATCTTCTTGCGTATCCC
>CALSCE010009645.1:491462-517704 GCA_943593645.1 Bovichtus variegatus | reverse complement strand
GGAGCAGGTTTGGCCTCAGCAGCTGGTTTAACAACCTTAACGGGAGCAGGTTTGGCCTCAGCAGCTGGTTTAGCAACCTCAACAAGAGCAGACTTGGGCTCAATAGCTGTCTTTGGTTTGGATGCTACCTTAGTAAACTCTACAGTAGGTATTGGTTCTTGCATTTTAATTGGCTTCTCAGGTGGGATAAGTGGAGGTAGATCATCAGCAGCTGCAATAATAGCAAAAGGTTTTGCTGATGATTTCTTAACTTCAACTGATGCGGGAGGGCTAGAGGCAAGAGCATCTGAAAATGAAACTGGAGGTGCCACAGCAGGCTTTGAGGTAACTTTGAAAGCAGCTGGGGCTACAACAGGCTTTGCAGCAGCTGCTAAGGGTTTGTTCGGCTCAACTGGGGGGGGTTTTGCTTCAACAACAGTTTTCTTGGGGCTAGCTTCTACTGGTTTTTCATGTACTGGTATGACCTTGACATCCACAGGGGGAGGAGCAGGCACAAATGCCTCTCCCTTCTTAGGTTTTCCTTGTTTACCCGCCTTGACAACTTTCGGGGTAAAGCGGTTAGCCTGATTAGCAGAGGAGATGCCAGGTGAGGTAGCTAGGGGAGATGGCACGGGCGACAGGGGGGTAGTGGAGGATGTAGATTTTGGTGAGGTGGGAGAGGAGGAAGAGGCAGACAGAGAGGAGCGTTTTCTTCTGCCAGGGACAGCCTTTGGGGCAGAGGAACCCTGCGCACTCTTGGCATCTTTGCCTTTTGGCTTTGCAGGGCCAGAAGCTGCCTGAGGTTTCTGGGAGGCAGCTGGGGCAGGAGGTGTAGCTGAATGGAAAAATCATTCTTTAAAAATTTTTTTGCTGGGAAAAGTGGAAGTCTTACTCATGCGGATTATGACAAACCAAGACGCAATCTCCTAGGGTTAGGAAAAGGACACGCCTATCTAACTTTAGAGTTTGATGCAAAAACGCCACTCAAAATGCACAGTACATACTACTTACTTCCACACAGAAAACCACTATATTTAGTCAGGATGCTCAAAGAGGGAAAACCATAGTTGCAATGCATATCACATTACCACAACATGATGAAATATCGCACTTGCATAGTGAAAGTGAATAAACGCACCTGCTATTGCACCACTGAACGGGTGCTTCAAGGTAGGACTGACCAACACCTGGTCAAATTCATTTGAATACCGTGGAAATAAAATGGATTTTAACTTTAGTCAGACAAAGCAGTTCCTGGCCATGTGTTATACAAGCGAAATAAAAAAAAGAATAACTGCCGACCATTAGTAAACATTTTAGCATTTCAGATGCAGACAAATTATAGAACTTTAAATAAACCATGACCTGCCCTGACAAAATCCACTATAAAACCGAAGCGTTAAACCTTTGTTCATTTGAATTTGTCCCATTCATGTAACCACCTGCGAAGAAATATGCCCAACCTGATCAAAAAGGTGCATTAAATAGGTCGCGACAAAAACTGGGGTGAGGGGAACGCCTGGTTTTTAGGATAAACAAACCTGACAGGTGGCGGGTGGAAAGAGATGGGCCTTCACATTTGGAGGGCTCCTTTGACTGAATGGCGTTGGAGATAAGTCTAACAGCGTCTTTCTTGTCAAGATCTTCTTTTTGAGTAGCCTTGTCAACATTCACGCCAGCAGGCGACACTTCATCTTGAGCTGCGTCCAGGCAAAGATTCCTCGAGTCTTCTGCCTCAGACTTTGGAGCATCAGTTGCCTTTACATCTTCACTGTTTGCAACAACGTCTTCAGGAGCAGATGGTTTTGGAACATCAGGCATTTCTTCTGCCACTGCACTGGGCTCATCTCCAGTGATCTTTACTTCAACAGAAATCTGCTCAACCTCTTGGCTGGACAATTCTTCAGCAGCAACAGCAGACTCCTGACTTTGTACCTCTACAGCTGGAGCGGTTTCTTCATGAGCGGGTGGCTCTTCTGAGGAAACAATGGGACTCACAGCAGAAGGCACAGACTCTTCAGGAACTGGCAAGTCAGCGGAAGCCCCTGCTGGGTCAGCAGTCACCTCTTCCAGCGAGACGGGTGTTGCCGCCAACCCAATCTCTTCAGTTTGCTTGGTAATTTCTTGAGTTGCAGTTACACCATTTGCTTCATCACCAGTAGTCTGAATGCTAGCTTCTTCTGGGGAGACTATTTCTTGAGCAGGAAGAGAGGTTTCTAGAGGATTCTCCAGTGGGATTTCCTTGCTCACAGGAATGGCCATCTCAGGAGGAGCAGAAGAATCCAATACTCCAGCTGATTAAGGAAAATCAACAGGAGTAACAGGGGGAAGGGCAATCACAGTAATTGTTTGGTGAGCAATTTTACTTCAACGCAAATTTCAAGAGCTTCATGAATACACCGTGAAGTGAAGAAGAAATTGTGCTCCACACTAGGGCTGAACGATTTGGGGAAAAAAAAATCTAATTGCGCTTTTGTAGACTGATTGCGATTCAGTATGCACTTTTTAAAAGTTCTTATCTTCTGTCTTATTCAATATACATAGGCAATAAATCACTCTATGACCAACACAACACTGGATACAGTCAACATTTAACCTGCTCTTACAAGTAAGCCAGGTCTACCTGTTATGATGAATTGAGATCAATTGATGCATGAATTATTAAATATGAATAACATCTTTATTTGCTATTGAATTGTTTTAACCTTCGATTACAGTAGAAGCCTTTAAACATTTAAATATAATCATCATGACTTAAAAATCTGAAGAAAAAAAACAAAACCACTAAAAACATTTCAATAACTCAAAGCCTCGTAAACATGTTAACCGTTCCTTCTTCCGCTTCTAGACCATTCTTCTAGGGTAGCATTTTATTTTTATATCGCAGCTTTTGCATTCTAAAAATGACAGCGCGATGCCAGTTTAAATTCGATTGAATCGTTCAGCCCTACCCCATATGTGAACAGAAACGATGAGTTTGTGAGAAGTTAATTGACTTGTTATTGGCTAGCCAAAGTATAAAAAAGGAGGGTGTGTTAGGTGCAGTAAGTAAAAGAAAAAAAATCCCGGGTCCCAAACTCCATGCAGTGTCGATATGCGAGATAAAAACCAGAGGATCTATGCACGAAAATAAGACATGTATTAACTAAATATAACCTTGAATTTATTAGACAGGATAGCACGTGTACAATATTGTACTGACTTAAGTCTATGTGGAGTCATTACCTAATGTCCAAAAAAACAACAAAAAAAAAGCTATTACAAAGCCCTTTTATTAAAAAATGTGAGCATTGTGGTAAGCATTTTTTAAAAAAAGAAGAAAAAAGGGCTGTGTGAGAAAATGCCAACACAAAACAATCCCTATGTAATAATGACCCAAACCACCGGACCTTATTTTGAGTGATGTCTGGTACTGAGCCACCTGGGGGTGAAACTATCACCATTTGTCCTACCATTGTAATTAAGTTAACATTTTTTCATTATAGGAATGAAATGTCATCTTCTGACCTGCTCTGGAGTCTTTTGTTGCCTTGGAGTTTATCTTTACAAAAAATGTGATGTTATGCCCAAAATAAAGTGCAAAGGTTCACAAAAATGTGTGTAGTATGCAATTTGAGAATTAGGCTAAAGGAAGATTTTTTTCCCACCTCCAACACTCTCCTCGATATAAAATTCAAAAAACTCAAACCACCAGTAAAATCCATTCTTCATTTTATTAGTCATTGCCTAATTTTTGGTCAAAAGAGCACCATGTATAACATGCTAACTAATGACTTTCAAAATATGTCTATTAGTATTAAACTATATTTTGTTATATATTAGTATAACAAAACTTGAGAAAAATACTTAGTTACCCTAAAAATATAAGTTACGTTTAATTTAAATAGCTGAAAAGGAAATAATTATCCTACAATGGTATTTGAATGTCAGGCTACAATAAATATGCAACAGAGATCTACACAAAGTTGGTTTTCAAGGCATTTATCATGCAAAAGGAAAACCACACTCATCAACACCATGCATTGTGTGCTAAATCCCGTTGTCAGTGCAAGTCACCACACACCATTGTGAGTTTGTGTAAATAAAAAGAGGGGTCCTGGATTACTCTTTTCAAGCCAAGCTGAGCAATATCCCCGCTGCAGATCCCTCAGTGGGCAAACTACCGTTAGAAACGTCCCAACACATGGCTGGTGACGGTCAAAATAACCATCACCTGTTACATCAACTCAGTGTCCAGGCTGCTGAGTCAACTCTCTGAACCAAATAATCCTACAAACGGAAAATTGCTCCTGTACTCAACAAATTGCCTTCCGTAGACAGCCATTTGTTGAGCAATTCACCCGTTCTTTTGAGTCCCAGGACCCTGTTTAATATGCATCATTGCATGCCTGTTTAAGAGAAGTTAAAATATACGAACCGGTCTCCACTTGAGGCTGCTGCATCTCCTGCTCGGTGACTGGGACCGTTTCTGTGGCTTCACCAGGCATGGTTGCTGGAGAGGAAAATGAAAGCAATACAGTTTATTAGCGCAAGCTAACTCTTAATAACTGCTAGTAAAGAATGACCAACTTTAGCATGGATAGTAGCCAGAAGTTTATTTTCCTGTTTTTTTTTTTTAGATTAGTGATTCAAATAGTCATGCTGTACTGCAGTGGGGTGTGTCTCAGCAGCCTCTGTTAAACTTGATTGACTAAACTATGTAATCAAATCCAAATTTGAAGGAAGATCATTGAGCAACCCGTGGCACACGCCTTTCAGCCGCATCTCTTCATACTCCTCGCGTGTTTTTAAAACAGCGAATACTGCCTCCTGCCCTCCCAATAGGTTTATTTACAGTCCCTCCAATTAAAAACACAGAATAAATCATCTATACATCAGTCTCTTCCGTTGCTTAACCAAACTCAATGTGCTGCTAACTGAGATTCGCATCCAGAGGATATAATGTCACGTTTAATTGTCATAGCAGTAGGTGTTTTGTACGTCTATGAAAAGTGTAATAACTATGTTCAACCCGAGTGTAAATTTCTTAAACAGAACTGCCAAAGAAGGAAAATTAACTTGTATAATAGTTAGCCAGTCCACACAGTGACTTGCAGTTGGTTGAACAGGTGACGGAGCCCATGCTTTAGCGGTTGAAGCAACATTGAGCTAATGCTAGCTTCAGTTAGCCAACTGCTTCTGACAGCCTCAACAGGAGGAAAGCTAAAGGCGATTAATGAAGTCTACCATCACATTTTTACACAAACTCAAAGTTGTCACACAATTAAAACTCACACGACTTGACACACAGCTCACTGAGGCCCTAACAGGCTGCTATTAAACTGGAAGTCACCATGTCCCCCCATTTTGAGCCAGTAATCGGTGTTACAACGGGTCATGTATCGCTGAGCAGAGGGACGAAAGAGGAAACATATCTGCACCAGCCTGGTGACGCTACTTTACTCTAACGCATGAAACCGTTAATACAGACGGGAAAAAGGGAAAAGCTGCTGGATGATGTTGGATTATGAACGGAGACACTCACCGACTCGGGATGCTATATCCAAGATGGCTGTGAGAGAGAACTTCTGACCTCAGTTTCTCGGTGATATCCTGTTTAGAGCGGTTAGTTCTACTTCCGGGGGATTTAAAAGGCACAATCTGTCATTTTTTAACCGTCGAAAATATAATAACATCCACATAAAGTACATTATTATGGATCTGGACTTTTCCCATTTCCACCAATGTGATGAAAACAAAATTCTACTGTGAGTCATTTTAATGAAGAAACTCAAGTCAATATATTTTTAAAGTTTCTTATCATTTGGAGGTAGATTCCTATTGTTTTAGACTATAATGACTTGCAGGATCCTAATTTTTTCTTTTTTCTTTTTTTTTTTTTAATCACAAGGCTGAGTTTTTATCTGAAATGTTTTCTTTTACTGGCAGAAATGGGCTCCATAGGAATTTTACTAAACTACAATGCCACGTTACAAATTTGAGTATTTGTATAAAGTAGCATACAAATGACAAATGTCAGTTAAAATAACTCTAACCTAATGAAAAACTGCATTTTTTAAAGTACAATACTTAAGTATAATTTTGAGTATTTGTACTTGTGTACTTTCCTTTTATGCTACTGTCACTCATTACAACCAAGTAATCATCCAATATTGAACATCTACTCAACACATTTTTGGTCATTGATAAAAATATATAAATGTTTTTTTGTTATTACTCCATTGTATATCAGAGGGAACGATTATACCATTTACTCCACTACATTTATCTGACAGCTGTATGTGACTTTACATACAACACATTTGATCAGCATATTAAATATGATGAATTGTTATAGATTTAAACCACCCAGTAGTCAATACAGATATTGTAATAATAGAGGGGATACTACATACATTAATTGAAGTTTAAATAAAGATTTGAATTAAAAGCACATTCAGGATGAGGATACAATAAATAAAGCTCTATTCTGTCTTGTTTGTGTCCTCTCCTGTGGCAAAACAAAAGTGATAAAAATCTCAAAAAACATGTTCAGCATTAACAGGCTAGTAGGGCTGGGCCATAGTGAAAAGATATCACAATATTTTTTACCAAATACCTCGATATTGATATTTTTTTGATTTTTGATAAATAATCATCAGTGATGTGGACATAACTAAATACAACAACTATAAACAATTTCCATAACCTTATCATTGAACTGTAGGCAACAATGTTCTCATTAAAAAAATAACTTGAATACAAGATTTTGAAAAACTTGAAATACCAAATTTATTTTCACAAATGAATGTACAGTAGAAAAATGTAGGCAAAGAGCAGACACACATCACATTTGTATTGTAGTAGGACAATCCTGCAGTAAGGAGATGATCTATTTATGTTTTATTTATAAATGTATTATTACTGAATCTCATAAAAGTTTAATTAAACTGAGTTGGATAAAATGACTTTTCATCAGAGAAATGGCAACTTTCCTTCACAACATGAAGCCCCCGTAACCACCATTAAGTAATAGTTAAGTATTAACAATTCTTCAGTTTTCATCACTTTCCGATTGATGTCCAGTTCAGAAGTCTTTCTGAAGATCTAAAGAAAAAAGAAAAGAAAAGAAAAAAATTACATGAAAGAACAAACTTCTTAAATTCGCCCTCATCTCATCTATTAAGAATAAAACTTGCCACTTTTTTTGAGAAGTTCTCCTTTCCATGAGCGAGCCATCCCATCCAGGAACTGGTCAAAGTATTTCACATACTTCGCCAGACTTGTTCTCTTGTAATCTGTCAAGAAAAATGATCAGTGAGCTGAAACATTCTTGCTCAGATATTCAGAATAAAGCAGAACTCTTTTGTTGGTGGTTAGGTTTAATAAATCATCCTGCTTTTATTGATACTGAAAGTCTTTTATTTAATTTTATTTTTTACATTGAAAGCTTCGTCATATTTAACGACATCACCCTAGAAAAAAATCTTTGAACAAAAGAATTTTGGAAATGATGACCTTTTTTGTTATTGAGTTATTGGAAGTGTTTTGTTCACACGAGTCGAAAACAATCGTACGTAGCCACCACTAGAATCGAATTCTACAAATAGTATAATACTAATAATATTAGTGTAGTTTAATCTTTATCTGCAACTGTGCACAAATATCGGGTTAAACAGAATGAGTTGACATGCAAAAACAAAACTAAAAGCCGCGCAGCAGTCGCATTTTGATTTAGAATTTGAATGTCAACGTTATGAATGACGCTTTGAACTATTCGTTACAGCCCCAGTGATAATTATAATAAAACAGGAACAAGAAACCCGCGACTCCTTTCTTTCCATAGGAAGAGTGAGCTAATGACGCCTCACATTTTTGTTGAGTACCTGCCACATGTTTGAGTTTATTTTCATATCAAAGAAAACTAAATTGAGGTTCAGCATGGCATGATTGATGTACCACATTTGCCTAATTTTGAGCCAGGAAAAATTTGCAAGATTATCTAAAGCTCTTGTGTGTGATACAATAAGCTCAGAAATTCAGATTTCAGAATCTCACCTCTGATTTTTCGACTCTCTACTGCGTCCTTCTCGTTTTCCTTCTCCTTGGTCTCCTCTGTTTTCTCTTCCTCTTCGCCTGTCCTGGGTCGATCAAGCTCCTCACAGATCAGACTGCAAAAATAAAAAGTTACGACATAAACTCTGACGAATATCAAACGCTGCACAAAACAGAGCATGAGCCATTAAATGATCACTTACCTGATTGTGGGCACAGCAAAAGGATCAAATGTTTCCAACTCTTTGAGGTCCATGGGAACAGAAATGCGCCCTGGCCAGAGTTCAAAAGAGAGACATCACAGTGAGACTCTGTTGGTGTCACCTAGATTAAATCTCATTAGATCTATGCTCACCTGTTTTGGGATGGACACTGAAGGGGCTCTTCAGCAAATGGTTCACCCCTTTACTGACGTTCACGTCGAGCCGTGGGTAGCAATACTGCAGCATGATTTCTTTCTCAAAGTTTTGGCTCTTTTTGCAAGTGGCCTGGAGGAAGAAAGATTATATCATTGTGATTGTTTATTATAAGCTCTCTTGCTGTAATATTCAAAAATCTATTCAAGGTCAAACAACTGGAATTATCTCAGATATCTCATGTATAAAAAACATAAACATAAGAAATCTCATGTACACATTTATTTGCAGGCTTAGTAACTCTGAAAATGAAATCATCTTGGGTTTATCAAACATAAGGTTTAGTAGTGCACAATAACCAATCCCAGCTGTGGAGACATTGGTATAGTTGTCTCTTTGTAGGAAACTGACTTATACTTTTTAAACCACGATTTCTTACTGTTCTTTTGTATGTCATTTATTCTAATTGATGTCTTGTCTATCTGGGCCCTGAGTCTAATAAAGCTTTGATTGATTCATTGATTATTACGAGCAGAATTACAAACCTGTTTCCTTTTGGCTTGGTCCTTCACCAATTTCCAACGGTTCTCGGGTTTCTTCTCATTTTGGAAGTCCTGCTGTAATTCTTTTCTTGCATGTAAAAGCTGGAGTTAAGGTCAAGTCCAGTTATTTTCACAAAGTTTTTTTTAACCAAACAGAAGAAAAAGAAAATGCATTTTTTTTTTTTCATTAGATATCAGCTCAACTGCATGTTGTGAAAAGGATATCTTCAGGTATGAGTGCCAGCACTTTGTCTACAGATTCCTTGCGGCCCAGTATATCCTGGTCCTGTAGTGCGTACCGGGGGAAGTATCGCTCCACCACCGCCAAAGACTCTCTGTTGAAATCACAGGTACAGACTCATAAAACAGCTATAGCTGCAACATCCGTCAGAGGCACAGTTACAGCTTTTAATTGACCTTCACTAATAAATAAGTGAAAGTGAATAAAATCTGATTCTTACCTGATAAGAGGATGAATTGGATCTGTGAGCACAACTTTCTTCACTGTCTCGTCACCTCCCTATAAAAACAGCAGTCAATAGAAAATGACATAACAAAAATAAACTCATTGGTTTTATACAGAGAAGAAAAAAACCTAAATGAAAACGTATGTAGTTGGATGGAAAGAAGTTTTATGAATATTATTGTGTTTAATGTAGGACTGCAACTAACGCTTGTTGTCATTACTGATTAATCAGCTTGTTCTATTATATGTCACAAAATATAGAAAAAAAAATGCCCGTTTTATTTTTCACATCCTGAGGCGATGCATATTTCATATTGCTTGTTTTATTCGACCAAATGTCAAAAACCTTAAGCTATTAAATTTTCTATCATATAACAAAAAAAACATCAGATCCTCACATTTAAAAGAAGTTTAAACCGGGTTTTGCATGTTTGCTACAACAACAAAAAAATTACTACAACAATTAATCAATTAATAAATTGGTTGCAGTTTAATTTTTCGTGGACTAATCAATTAATTGACTTATCATTGCATCTCTGCTTCAGTGGCTAACTTCATGCCACACTGAACACTGTACTCTCGCCCAACTACAGTATATCTGTTAATTATAACAGAGCAATAAAGGTGATCAATAACAAAATATTTTTGGCAGCAGTACAGTCGATTGAAGAAATCTGAAGCAGTGCACCTCCAACCTTTTGTTACCTCAGTGCTTTTTAAATGTGCTACACTAGTGCTTTATGGAGCCTGCTTGGGTGTAGCCCAACTGCTTCTGGATTTTTAAAGCCAATATTGATATTTGAGCTATGATCTTATATGCTATAATATACAGTATTTTATACATAAATGCAGAATATAAACAAACATTTTCATAAGGATGCCTGCACCCTGACATTTGGTTATTAAAGACTTTTGAGTTTTAAAAACGTGTCAGTAGTGGACATGTTATGTTATGGAGACACAGCTTCAAGATTACCTAAGTTTTTTTTTTTTTTGTACAACAATTTGGTGTTTGTTATCGGTCGCCATACAGGCCGATACTAATACCAATCTGAGTAAAGACGGACAATTAATTTGTTGGGCACTATTTTACCAGAGAAACACACTGATGCACACACAATGCTGAAAACAAAACCCTGCTGCTCATATTCATAATCTGTCCTAATCATCTAATAAAAAGCTAAAAATACTGTTACCTTAACTAGGCTGAGGTATTCTGCAACTGCAGAGCGTGCTGCTACAGAGAGCTTCCTGGCAGCTTCATCACACACCCAGCAATGCACTCCTCTTCTGCCAGAATAAACCCACAGCAGGTGCTGGAAACCAAAGTCCTCTAGATCACATAAAAAAAAAAGTGTTTGAGGCCAATTATGCAAAAAAATCGAATATAACTTGACACAAAAGTGATGACAAACAAACCTCGAAGAGCTCTATCCAGGATGCGAATGGCGATGGTCATCAGGGTCCAGCACTTGCAGCAAATGTCTGCAGCACTAAAATGAGAGTTTGTGTTATCTCAGTAATGTGACTGTCAAGATATGATGAATTGAACTAAATGAACCACATAATCAATTCACCTGCAACAGCTTCTGACGTCGTCATAATCTGTCATATCGATATCAAACACCAGCTCCTTCTCCAGAGCCTGGAAGGATCCTGACTTCACTGTGTTGTGTTGATTGGGCTGTGGGTGACAAACATTCAACTTTATCCATCATATGTCTGCAGTGACATTAAAAAAACTTAAAAACTAAGAGCAAAAGCAGATGCATGCAGTCTCACCCTGTGACTGTATATGGCTCCAATGTCAATCTTGTAAGGGTTCATCTTCTGCATTTCCTTCTCCAGCTCGCTCTGCGTGCTGAACGACTGGTAGCGGACGTAGATGTCATCTTTGAGTGTGAAGGAGAACTCTCGGTTCTGAAAGTAGTTCTTCTGCACTGAGGTTATAAAATAAAAAAATAAAAAAATATTATTATCAGAGAGAGATACATAAAAGTCCCCTCTGGTTTGTGGAATTACCCCCTTGCTAAATCGCAAATAACATAACATTGGTTAACAGCTCCATTCATTTAACTTTCTAAAATGACTTTTGCTATCTTTCACCAGCCTCATCAGGATACTCACCTCCTCCATAGTTCAGCCAGCGGTAATACTGTGAGAAGGGGAATAGCCGTCGGTAGTACAGCGGTAATATGTCCGGCAGACAGGCCGAGTCATAATCTGAGGACGTCATTACCTGACAATATAGTAACAGCTCCGGTACCGTTATAAAAGTACGTTAAATTGTCAACAAGACGCTAGCTTGCTACCGCTACAGACTGACAGTTTGGTGTGTTGTTTTACACTTAGAGAACCGCGGGAAATTACTTAAGGTTAGGAGAGAGCCAATGAGATGAGGATAAGGCTAAGTCGTCACCAAAACCCGGAAGTTGTTTCGTAAATAATCAATATTTTAGCTTCTCTGTCACCCATCAAGGAAAAGTAAAGTGAAATAGACACGAGGGAGTTGAACTTCACTGATCGCTGTGTTATCTAAGATGTTAGTTCTGTTCTCAAAGCTTGTCTCAACCTTGTAATATTCGTCCTACAACGGAAGTGAAGGCGGAAGTTTTGCCGGGTGAAGAGGGGTTCATGGGATGTGTAGTTGACTCCTCTGAAATTTATTTATTTTTGTCTTGTTTTGTTTTACCAATCAACCGATAAAATAATGACAACTAATACAAATAAATAGAAGAAATAAGGAAGAAATAAATGAAAGGTAAAATTGATACAATAATTCAGTGTATAAAAACAGTGACAGGAAAGAATGGTTAGGGTTATATTTTTACATTTCAGTTTTCTAAGACATTTAAAATAAAGTCTCCATTAATTATCAAAAGATGAACATACATAAACAACAAAACATCCTTATTATTATTATTCTTTTTTTTTTCATTATGTTTTTTTTTTTTTCTTTTTTTTTTCTTTTCATGACTAACATGCAAATTACATGTAATTTGTCTATATTTTTTGGTATTTCCTACCAAAAAGTTTCTAGGCATGACAATGCTACCTCACTAAGCCCACACCTTTTTATTTTTTCATTATTTTTTTATTATTTTTTCATTATTTTTTCATTATGTTTTCGTTATTTTTTCATTATTTTTTCATAATTGTTTCATAATTTTTTCTTTTCAAGACTAAAATGCAAATGACATATCATTTGTCTATATTCTTTGGTATTTCCTACCAAAAAAAAACAGACTGTTTCTAGGCATGACAGTGCTACCTCACTAAGCCCACACCTTTTTATTTTTTCATTATTTTTTCATTATTTTTTCATTATGTTTTCATTATGTTTTCATTATGTTTTCATTATGTTTTCATTATGTTTTCATTATTTTTTCTTTTCCTGACTAAAATGCAAATTACATGTAATTTGTCTATATTTTTTGGTATTTCCTACCAAAAAACAGACAGTTTCTGGGCATGACAATGCTACCTCACTAAGCCCACACCTTTTTATTTTTTTCATTATTTTTTCATTATTTTTTTATTATTTTTTCATTATTTTTTCATTATTTTTTTCATTATTTTTTCATTACATTACTTACATGAGCCACCAGGTCCCCCAGTAAATGCAGAGGTTTTTTTTAAAAGAAATTCCATTGAAGATTATTTGCAAACAATTACAATATATTAGAAAAGAACAGGGAGACATTTGTTATCTTACACTTAAAGAAAGCACACATATGGGAAGAGAGAAGTATGCCTATTCTATAATCACTGCAGCAACAAAAAGATTACTAGATCTTCTTAAATGTGTTGTGATTTCATGGCTTTGTTTAGTCTGTATGAAGAGTTTCTTCCCACAGGCTATCAGAGCCTTGAACAATGAATAATAAACTCTTGAAGGACAACATACCCAAGGACTTTCACCTATGTATATATCATACTATACCTGCATTACTGCCATTTATACACTGTTGCCACTTTATCTGTACCGTTTGTTTATTTAGCTTTTATAATTTCTTGTACTCACATTTTGCACTGCCTGGGAGTTTGATGCAACAACATTTCACTGTAGGTACTTGTATGTCTATGTGTGACAAATAAGAGCTCTGAAAATCTAGTAATTTATTTCCTACACCTTTAGGGGGCAGTACAGTTTCATGAGAATATTTACAGAGCCCCATTTCAGGGAATGTGATGGTAATTTTCATCATTGCAGATAAATTACACTGAAACACTCTGAAACACATAAATATTTATTTTCTTAAGGCTACAGAAAGACTATACAATCAATGAAAATAATAGTGAAGATACACAGATACTCTCAGGAAAGAGGAAGAAAACAAAAAGGGCACTTCCCTGGTTAGCGATGGCCTGGAATGCAGGGTCCAGATGTGTTTGCATTTTCACACAACTGTCTGCTTTTGTTTCTCTTTTTGCTAAATTGTTTAATTTAGGACATTCCCTCTTGAGTCAGATGCAGTTGTAGGGACATGCAATGTGCAGGGACAACCTTTGCTTTGACATTTGAAAAGGTTACTTTAGCTTTCAAGACAAAAAGGGGCAGGGGTGGTGCCCCTTTTTGTCCTACCCACTAGTCACACAGTCTAGTAGCAACACTGGTTAATAATGATGTGGCTTTTTTTTATAGTTGTATCTCAGCCAGAGTCTCAAACTCCATCCGGCTGAAGTGGCACTGTTCACACTGAAGGTTAAGGGCTGTGCAGCAATAAGAGCTCTCGTCAGTTATTGTACAACTGACATAAAATACCAGTCGCGACTTTTTGTTGTGGCTCTACAATAAATATGAGTTGCTCTCTAATTTGATTAATTCTGTCTCATCTCCTAACTTGTCCATTGTTGTCATTAAAACTTCACTCTATAATTTCCTTCCACGCCTCTGTCATTTTGTCTTTATTTCAAACTAAATTGAAATTTGACAGAATGTAAATGGCAAGACATTTTGCACACAGATCTTTTCAAATACAGTGCAGCTGCCATCAGATGTGTTAAATCCTCCCTCCCTTACATTTAACAAGCAGTATGCGAAATGTAAATATGAAGCTTTCAGGAAACAATAGTTAGCACATCATTATTTTTTGTGCACAACTGACTAACCAAGACCCCTCCACTGAATCCATTTAGTTTTTTCTCAGTTGTCGGACAGGTTGATGCTGACATTAAGTACTACCTTCTATCACTGCATTTATCCAGCTGTTAACATAATATGCTACAGTATGTGAAATACCTGCGCAGTTGATTAATGGTAATGAACTACTTTCTCCTTTGCAGCATCACTGAACTGTGCCACGTTCAAGAGCAATTAATAGACAAGCATGCCAATACATTTCCACTTGATGATTGCACTTGTGTTTATGGTAATATTATTTAATCATACCCTGATTTACATAATGCAAAAGCTCTCAACCACGTCTTACTTGAATTATGCAAATATTTCGCTGCAAGCCATAGGGGATGGTTAGCCCTTTCTTAGAAATGATTTGAAATGGTTTTGGGATTAACACTGTCTCTGCTGACTCCATCACTGTATGTTACCAATTTTGGTGCAAATGATTGCACATTACATACAGAAGCTTCTCACCTAAAACATTACTGGTCTCTCTGTCTAAACGGTTGTACTTCAGCTTTCCTGTGGCTCAATTTGCAGGTAGGTCATCACATATCGCAATAGATACTTACTGTTTACCAGTGACGCAGGAAGTATTCAGATCCTTTTAGCAGTAAGAGTATTAATACGTCACTGTAAAAATACAAGTAAAAGTCCTGCATTAAAAATATTCCTAAAGTATTTAATGCAGGAAAATTGCCCATCTCGTACTATCATCTCATTAGATTATTATTATTACTTGTGCATTAATGTGAAAGAAGGATTTTAGTGTTTAGTGCTTAGTATTTGGTTGAGGAGGTGCTCATTTTTACTTAAAAAAATAATTAAAATAATTATTTATTATTAAAAAACTATTTCACTATTTTCCATAAAAAAAACTGCAACTAATGATGATTTCATTATCTACTAATCTGCCAAATCTGATATTTTGAGTTAGGTAAGGTAAAACTCGGGGGGAAATGTAGCTTTCAGCAGTGTCTATGGTAAATCTAGGTCAAACAGTCGTCAGGTGGCCATAGAGCACGTTGGCCAGCACTAATAGGTCATCATGTTTGCTGTACACAAGGAGTTTTGGGGGTGATATAAAAGTCACTGCATCTTCAGAAGACCAAAGTGCACCACCATCTCAGAGTGTTGTCGTCTTTCATCATGAAAACATTGGGAACACATAGGTCAATAGCTAGAAATCGTCTGGACCAGTCTGCAGCGATCACGTGATGGTGCTGATGTCTAAACTCTATTAGTCCCATCATCAGGAAAGTCTTTATGGTGTAAGATTATATTTAAAGGAATAGTTTGGCATTTTGAGTGCGATGAGAAGATTGATACTAATATTACACAATATATTGCAGTTACACTGCTCTGTGCAATATTTCTTCATTTTACTTATCTATTGTTATTTTTATTGTTGCTATTGTTATTTTTGTATTAGTGTGTGCATTTGCCCTTTATTTAATTCTCCACTTAATTTTAGTGTCCACTTATTTTATTGCATTATTTTTACCTTTCTGCTGTGACCATGTAGATTTCCCCGCTGTGGGACTAATAAAGGATTTCTGATTTCTGATAATTACAACTAAACACAAAGTGCCGATTTCATGTCACTCCACCCAACAGTTAGTTAGTAGAGAAATTTCACTCAAAACTATAAATGTGAACCTCATGGTGGAGCTAAGGGAAAAGTCAGAGTATCGCCAAAGTCAGTAGGATGGATCCACTGGGGATCATGAATATCTGTATAGAATTTCACGGCAATCCAACAGTGTTGAGATATTTCAGTTTGGACCAAATTGGGTCGACAGTGCAGAACCTAGAGCTGCAGATAACTCTCTGCAAGAGTGTCAATATTCCCCAAACCGTGGAACTTTAAACTCAACCCCTCTCAAACTCAAAGCCTATCCTATGTAAATAAGGGTCTAAGATTAAAGGGGGCGGGGTTCTGCAAACAATTCAATATTTAGGTTTTTATATAGGTTAACAAATACACTATTTACAGAGAAGAAAAGGAAATCTGATAAAGGGATGTGTGTCACATTTAAGATTGTTTTACTGTTTACACACAGTAAAATAATCTTAAATGTGAGTGTTTGGAAAGTCACTCATAGAGACACAGTAAGACCGCTAAAAGGAAAGAAATGGAGCATGAGGGAGTGAAGCATTAAGAGAAAGTCGATGTTTGCATGTTATTAGTGTGTGATGTACATGTCTGTGAGAGCACAAAGATAGAAATTTCAATGAAGCAAGACAGAGGGGGACGTCGTTTTGCTCTCTCTGCACTAGGCAGCAGGTGCATTTCATGTCCCCATCCACAGTTTCACGCTGTACATTGATGGCATCAAAGAGCCCTCTCTGACAGTTTATGTTCTGCACAACTAGCCATGCTCTACTTCCTCTCCAAACGGCGGACACTCTTGAATTCTCTGTTATACTTCAGATAGATGAAGCCATCTGTCATTTGTTTTAGGTTGGGAATATACGCCACAAGCTACATGTTGTATAACCATATGTACACAAACAGTCATTTGTTTCATGTAAAAAAAAGGACATGCAACCTCACATGGCTCTATCACAGTTGGTGTAAAGGATAAACACAAAACACATTAAAATAGATATTAGAGAGACATTAGAGTGAATTCTGATTAGCTGGATTTCTGTGTAATGTCCTCTTTTGAAACTTTTCTGTCATTTTCAACTACTTCATAATTTAACCAAAATGACATGTCGCTAAAGCTCTGACCTCTGAACTTAGATACCACGAGACTTTGAGGTCATAAAACTTCAGAAACATTTGTTAATCTAAAGAAGATACTACCAGCACACACTACTGACACAAGTCAGATAACAGATGAGACACTTTCTGATGACTTCTGGCCTTGTGACTATACATGCTCACACCTGCACAAAAAAACCTTTCCAAAAGAGGAAAACACAACAATGCTAATAACATTGAGATTAATCAGATTTTAATATATCTTTATGAGTATTTGCTTCTGTTGCAGCTGTGAACAAAATTCGATTTTAGGCCTATAACCAGAGATGTGTAAGGTTTTCCACAGAGAGGACATGAGAGGACAAAAGTCCCCTTTAACTTGTGCGTTCACACTGTCATCAGTTTCTTAGTGTTTACTTAATAAAAGGAGAAGGTACAATATTTCTTCTGAATTGTAGTGGAGTAGAAGTATAAGGAGCATAAAATGAAGATAATCGAGTGCAAGTACCTCAAAATTATTATATTCAAGGTCTTCAATATAATTTTGACATGCTTGTACTTGTCCATTGCATATCAGAGGGAAATATTGTAAGTGTTTCTCCACTACATTTATTTGACACTTAAAGGGACTTTTTACATTTTGAAAAACATATATGATGCAGTATTAGGCTACTTTACTATACCCAGTAGTATACAAAGTATCCTAAATTGGCTCCACATTGACAAACTACAACATTTAAATGCTCTTTCATTGGTGATAAAAACAGAAAAATCTAATATTCTATAATATTATAACACTTTGAAATGAGCCATTATGCATAATGAGCACTTTTACCTTTGATATTTTATGTACATTATACTTCAAATAAATACTTAAAATACTTCTGTACGTTTGCTTAAATAACATTTTGAATTCAGGACTTTCACTTGTAATGGAGTATTTTTAGACTTCGGAATTTTGTAAAGTATCTCAGTACCAGTGGTGGAAACTATGTACATTTACTTAAGTACTGTGCATAAGTACAATTTTCAGGTACTTGTACTTAATTTGAGTAATTCCATTTTCTGCTACTTTATACTTCTACACCACCACATTTCAGTGGGGAATATTGTGCTTTTTAATCCACCACATTTACGTATTTGATCAATTTAATCACTTGATACTTTGAAGATTTGGTTTATTAAAACAAGTTATACAATGTATATTTATAGAAATAAATATGATATATTATTATAGATTAAGCTACCCAGCAGTATATATAGTAATTAAAATAAGCTCCACCTTTACCAGCTGTAGACATTAATGCATTAATAATTATAATCCAATAGTATATATATGATCCTGAAATGGGCCATTCTGCATAATGAGTGCTTTTGCTTTTGGTACTTTAAGTCAATTGTAATGCTAATACTTTTGTACTACTACTATTACTACTTTTACTTTAAGTACAAGATCAGAGTACTTCTTCCACCTCCTACTGTGCTGATAGTATTTATACAAATGAGAGGTTCATGGTGCTTTAGGTGGTGCATTGAGGGGACATCAGTATTTCTTACATTCCGGCTATGGCTCTGCAGTTCACCAGCCACCATTACCACCGAATACCAAGATGAGACCTCGTGCACTGCCCTCCCCCTCCTCCGGCTCGCGCACTGCGCAGCGCTCATTGGTTGGCGCGACAATATAAAGTTCCGCAGTGATTC
Organism: Bovichtus variegatus; assembly: GCA_943593645.1. NCBI lineage: Eukaryota > Metazoa > Chordata > Actinopteri > Perciformes > Bovichtidae > Bovichtus > Bovichtus variegatus. The sequence continues at coordinate 498,791 of CALSCE010009645.1, read as the reverse complement.
CCTCTCACGCTGACTGACTGCCTGAGGAAGAAGAGGAGCGACGCAGCCGGTTACTCAGAGGATTTACAAAACTTTAACATTATTATTCCCACTCTTATTTATTTTGCTAGTCTGCGAGTGTATTTGTTCTGCACCATGAAGGAAAGAAGACCCCCGCAGCCGTTTGTGGCGAGGTGTAAGCTCGTGCTGGTCGGGGACGTCCAATGCGGTAAAACTGCGATGTTACAAGTCCTGGCCAAGGACTGCTACCCAGAGGTACGGAGAGATATCTTCTATTAAACGTCTAAAGTTGTTTTTTTGGATGCATTCTGATTGAAACTGAATGTACATGTGTTCTTTAGATTACAAGTGAGGTTTGTGTAATGTATTTTCCCTCCGAGGATGTATAAATATTACTTTAATGGTCCCACAAGGACCAGAAGACTGGACAAGAGTTACATGACTATGTCAAATTACTACTTTTTTGTGATTCCAATTGTGTTAGAGACGTAGGCTATAGTATGCCAGTAGTAGGTTATTTAATTAAACTGTATAGTAATCATATTTATTCTTGAAGGCCTATTTATTATTATTATTATTAATCACACCACTGTCACTTTCCACTTGTCCACTTACCTCACAATTGTGTCTTAATTTATAGAAAACTTAGATATTTAAAAAAAATGTTAAGTTGTATTCTTATTTTAGTTTTATATACCTCCTTTATTATATATTTTTACGTTCTCTACTTATTTCTGTCCTTGTGCTGTTGCAACAACCACATTTCCACTCTGATGATTAATAAAGGCTTATCTTAACTTAATTTATTTTATCTTATCAATTGTATTGTATTATATTTCTAAAACTCACATGGGGCCATATATCTTATATCGTATAATTGTATTGACATACATGTGTAGTAAAGGATATTGGACTATAGGATATCTTTTCATAGGTTTATTACTTTAGACAGGGCTCCATAAAATGATTTCCAATTGGGAATGATACAGCTGTAAAATCATTGATAGACTGCAGGTTAATATGTTGAGCACTGCTCAATCTGTGAACTGGTTTTAAAAGAAATGTTAATAGCCGCTAATTGTCTTAAATCATTTTTTAGTCATTTAAAAATAACACATGCTTCCCAAATATAAAGATCTGTTTGTGTTTTTATTTTAAATAATTAGATATTTAATAAATGTAGCTGGTGGCCAGATTCAGTAAGTCAATCACTGGACATCTGATTTTGTTTTTGACATTTTATACTCTAAATAATGAATTCATTTAATATATTTTCATGTGAATTTTCTTTACTGTCTGTTTTTTAGACTTACGTCCCCACTGTGTTTGAGAACTACACCGCCTGTCTGGACCTTGAAGACCAGCGTGTTGAGCTCAGCCTTTGGGACACATCAGGTGAGGATTATGCTACATTTTTTTGTGATTACCTCAGCTTAATAAAACTGGCAATCACCTCTCTGGATCACCTCTCCCCTCTATCTTTGACTCTCTGCCAATTTAAAGCTTTCATGTTTGTTGAGCAACATGTTATGAAGTCAGTTTCAGTGACTGTATTCATGGCCTGATTTGTGGAACTTGTTTCCCCTCCCGACAACAACAACACGGTCAGCATGGAGTCGGGTCACGACTGTAAATTAAGCTCCGTCTCAATCATTGTTTTACAGTGGTGTTGCTGTTTACCCAGACATCACTCTCTGCCAATCCTGTTTTTGTTAAGCAGCTTTTCACCCGTGTGAAATCTTTTGGGAGATCTTCTTGGTGGATCGGTGCCACCAATGAACCACAGGCCTGAGCAACAAGCCTGTCTAGGAAAGTGGTGTCCAAAATCAGCAGTTTTGAATGAAAAAACAATACTTGCACCAACAAAAAGTCAAAGACAAATAGGGGACTTGGTTTGAGAAATAAAACAAAGCTATTATCAGGAATGTAAAATCCCTAAGGCTACCAGTTTAACTACAGTTTACTGAGTGCAAAGTAGGGATGGGACTATGGAAGATTTTGAAAATTAAGCTGTTAATACAGAATTCAGCAGTGGATTGGTTTTCTTAATGATCGTATTTATATATTTATATTTCCTGTATGTTTAATGTCATTTTATCAGTAGGCCAGTAATGTTTCTCTGAACTGTAAAGGGCCGTAACTAAGATTTAAGTAAATGGCACATTGTTTTATTGATACATTAATTAATCTTCTTGTCTATGAAATGTCTTCCAATTGTGAAAAATAGAGATTATTGTTTTAAATTTCAGTAAATCACCACAATTAACCTGCTCACATGACCCATAAAACATTTTCTTAACAGCAACTTAAAATGGTCACAGACATTTTGGATTGAACCTTGAGTGACCCTAATGATTCTCTGAACCGTATTTTATTGTATTATTTTCAGGATTGATTAATTTGCAGATTATTTTCTCTATTTTTAATCAATCCTAAATCGTGTTAATATTCTGTAAAATGTTTTAAAAATTGTTTTAAAAAATCTTCAATTCTCCAGAGGTGAAGGTGATGTCTTCAAATATTGTTTGACCAACAGTCCAAAAACCACAAAAGATATTCGGTTTACTATGACATAAAACAGAGAAAAGCATCAGATCCGCAAATTTAAGGAGCTGGAACCAGCTCATTTTTAGTTGCCGATTAATTTTTCTGTTGATCAGCTAAATGATTAATCAGCTAATTGTTGCAGCTCTAATATGTATTTACGATAATAGAAAAGTGACTTTACTTACTTACTTAACTTTACTTAACTTTCTTAAATATATGTGGTTTTTGATAACTTGACTTGTATTGCATGAACATTGTCCTTTGACAAATAAAATGTATACAGTAATAACAATCATTTAAGTAATTTTTCAAGTAAACGTGCCAAAGATTGGTTCCACCTTCTCATGTGAGGATTTGCTGCTTTTTCTGTTTTTTTTTTGTTTTTTTTTTAATGGAATATCTTTGAGATTTGGACTGTTTGTCGATATAGAAAAATACATTTAAAACGATAATCTGTATTTTTCACAATTTCAAGACATTTTACAGACAAAAAGATTCATTACTAAATCCATAAAACAATCTATTTACTAAAATCTTAGCTACAGCCCTTTACATTTCAGAGAAACATTACTGGCCTGCTGTTAAAGGACATTAAACATACAGAAACACTATGTAAATAGGATCAATAAGAAATCCACGCCAGCATAGATTTATTTCATAACAGCACTGACTGAGGCATTGTGCTCAGGAAGTTGAGCAGTGCCAGTTGGCCTGCAGAGGGGTTGTTTCACAGGGGAGAGGGGGATGCCTCGTTCATGCAGGGGGTGGAAGCGCGTTTGTGTTTGTGTGTGTGTCTTGTCTTACTATGTGTGCAACAGTGTATGTGTGTGGCGCACAGTCGCTGTGAACAGAAGGCACAAGTGAGGGATACTGAGCGAGAAGATATGCATGACCTCCTCGCTGCCTTATGGTGTGCCGCCTAAAAAAAGGTCTTATGTAACTGAAACCAGCACTGAACTAATGTAGGTTTGTGTGTTTATCTCCCACGGAGTAAAAACTTTCTGGACAGTCACCCTTTCCAGAGGAAAAATTGCATAAGACCTATTTACTTTAGCAACACAAACAAGCGCAGTCCAGGTCTGTTTATGTATGTTTCTTTCCATTCTCTGCCTTTATTATCTTGATTTATATCGCTGGTATATCTTAATTTTTAAAGAAAATAGCCTATAGAACATTTTTAAAGGTACAGTTTCCTCAAGCCAAAGTTGACATCTTTTACGTCCAACACACAAAAAGATATTCAGTTTACAATCACATAAGATAAAGAAGAGTTATTTTGTTCGTATTGGTTACATGTTTATAGTATGGCTTGCATATTTTTATGGTCACTTTTGTATTCAATATTTATGTTTTTGACTTTTTCAGTACTTTGCCTGTATTTTTATATCCTCTTAATATGCTTATTGTATACACCAAACACAAAGGCAAATTCCTTGTAAGTGAAAACCTTCTTAGCAATTATTATTATCCTTATTCTGATTCTGATTTAGAAGCTGAAACTAGAGAAGGTTTGGCATTTTTGCTTGAAGAAATTACTTAAAAGGATCAATCAGTTATTAAAATAGTCAATTAATTTCCTGCTTAATTACTAATTTAATTGTTTCAGCTTCAATAACATTGTTCAAAGTGTCTTATTCTGATATAATATGACCTTTCACACACAAAACATATGTGAGGAGACATGTTTCACCTCAATTCCATGTGTACCCCATGCTTTCTCACAATAAAAAAAAAAAAGGCTCAGAAGCGTATTTGTCCAGTTCACATTGCATCTTTTATCTTATCTTGGTCTTTTGAGTCCAACTCCTTCCATTCGCTTTCTTTCTTTGAGAGTAGAGAGGGCAGTTTCATTGCATCAACTAATGTTTGCTCAACTGAAAGGGTTGTTTGTGTCCAGGCAGGGGGCCGCTAATGTGTGGGAGGTGGATGGTGCTAGAAGTTGTGTCCTCTTTAGATCTCTCTGCCTCCTCTTTCTCAAGCCTTACATCAGCCTGGACAGTTATGTGACGGGCGTTTTGATTCCCACTAAAAATAATGTTATTGATAGATTATAGTTGTATAAGTTGTCCTACTTTGCGGATTTAAGTCAAATATCCTGACAGACTGCTTTAAGCAGAAGGGCTTTTTGAATGAAAGGGCTTTTTGTTGTTAATATTTTTCTTTAATGTCTCAGGAGAGGTTTCATTGAGGAACAGGATTATTAGTTAGTTCCGGTAAATCTTATTAGAAGTGTCTATTCCTGATACAATTATTTGCAAGGAAAGCTTCTGGTGCACATTTGGCCCCTGAGGACAGGAGTCGGAAATTAAATCTTGTTGTGTTGGGAGTGATTAAGTGGCAGAGGGAAGACAATAGTGAGCGGACATCCTGTCAGTCTGTTTTTAGCACAGGAGCCTTCCTGAGAGTTAAAGGAAAGGTTCTACATATAGCTGTGCCGTTTATGGAAATGTGAGGAAAATATGTTTCCTGCACACCATCATTCACATTCTCATAACTAAGGTGTCGTATTTAGGAGTCAACCATCAGGGTAGACCGTCTGAGTAAAGTGATGAATCGTGTGTGTTATTATTTTGAGGACTGGTTTATTAGAGTATCAGTAGAGAGTTGTTAGAAAAGTAAAGTCATTGCTGGTAAAAAAGGGCATCGGCTGTAGAGTCCGAAAGCATGTCAGTGCATCAATGACGTCTGAGTAGTAAGACTGCAGCTTCAGTCAGGTGCATTTTCTGGTTTTCACATGCAAGGAATTTGCCTTGGTGTAACTAACTGTCAAAATAAACATGGTTAAAGAAAAAAAGTATTGCAAGTCAAGAATCATTAATATATTAAACATACATTTACAATAAAAGATATGTAATATAGATCTGTTTTTTAGAATGAAGAGGTATTTTAGTCTAAATGACTTTTTCCGTGCTTGCTGCAATCTGCACAGAACTATTGCAATGACTACGCAATTGCAACCACATTTTGATGACTTGTGCACATATGAACACCCAATAATAAAATGCATACTTTGATGGCATTAGGTGGAACTACAGATGCAACTGTGCGTTGCACAATTCATCCTTGTACAATGTTGTTATATTCTCCAACATAGTTTACACGATTGACCAGAAATCATGACCGTAATCAGCCTTTAAGCGTCAATTTGACAAGGTTAGAAATGTTTTACCACGAAAAGTTTTGCAACTCCTTGCAGATCTCAGAATATGGTGTAATATTTAGGAGTGATTGACCTCTGGGGGAAGCTGCAGTTCTGAATGTTTGTCTTTTAAAACAATGGAAAGTCTTGCTGTAATATCTTCCAGCAGCAGCTGACTGCAATCACACTCACTTTCTCCAGAAAATGTCCATTTTTAGTTCTACTTCATGTTTGTTAATATGAAAGCATTATGTTGTGAATGAACCTTTTTAAAGGAATTATTTGACATTTTGGATAATATGCGTATTCGCTCTCTGGCCGGGAAAAAAAAGAAGCAAATTATCACTGCAGATTTTCTTACCGTTGGACAAAGCCAGTCTAGCTGTTTCCTCCTGTTTCCAGTCCTTGTGCTAAGCTAAGCTAACCGGCTGCTTGTGGTAGCTTCACATTTAACTCTCCACTAGAAGGTAAATAAACATGTTTCTCAAAATGCCAAACTTTGGCTTTTAGGAAGAATACTTTTCAATAACCTAGCTATCTTTTATATAGACTAGCTTTTGATGCAGACAGGGACTTAATTTAACATGCATAGATTAAAACCTGAGACATAATTTTTGTGTTGACAAGTCAAACATTAATCTTGGAAAGTTGGGATAATTGTTTCACAGGACATCTGGTAGTTTTTAATTAATTTTTTTTTTTTACTCAAACAAAGGTTTTGTAGATAAAGTTTACTGTTGACTAATAATGGAAAGATGTTGCACTGACCGTGACTCAGTGAGTTACAGTAGTTTACTTTACTGGAAAGGTTCCTGTCAGTGGGAAGGCGTTAAGCTAAGTGAAATAATTTGCTCTCTTATCAGTTTGGCAGGCGTTTATGTGACTGTTTGTTTGTACTGTGTGAAAATGAAGAGGATGACTGTTATAGAACGTTAAAAAAGTGTCAGCTGGATTCAGACCATAGAAAAGAGCAAAACTTTACTAAAGGTTTTCATTTTCAACGTTTTGAGCTAAGTGCCCGCCTTCCTAAATCACAAGTTAATAAAATTGTATGTTGTTCCATAAAACATTCCTAAGTGTGTGTCCTGACTTTGTCTCTCCAGGTTCTCCGTACTACGACAACGTCAGACCCCTCTGCTACAGCGACTCAGATGCAGTGCTCTTGTGCTTCGACATCAGCCGACCGGACACAGTAGACAGTGCGCTGAAGAAGGTATGAATATTATTAACTGCTGCAGTCATCACAGGCTGACAACTCCACAATCTTGCATCTTAATTTTACTCGTTGGCTGCAGATGGTAAAAGGACTGACTTCAAGATGCTATACATCAACCACATATACATACACCCATCATCAAAAGAAAGTGTGTGTTTGGTCTCTGTCTCTCTCTCTCTCTCTGTGTGTCTCTCTCTCTCTCTCTGTGTCTCTCTCTCTGTGTCTCTCTCTCTGTGTCTCTCTCTCTGTGTCTCTCTCTATCTCTCTCTCTGTCTCTCTCTGTCTGTCTGTCTCTCTGTCTCTCTCTGTCTCTCTCTATCTCTCTCTCTGTCTCTCTCTGTCTGTCTGTCTCTCTGTCTCTCTCTGTCTCTCTCTATCTCTCTGTCTCTCTCTCTCTCTCTCTCTCTCTCTCTATCTCTCTCTCTGT
>CALSCE010009645.1:416465-491362 GCA_943593645.1 Bovichtus variegatus | reverse complement strand
TGTCTCTGTCTCCTGACACCTGTTTCTCTTCTCCTTGCAGTGGAAAGCAGAGATCCAGGACTTCTGTCCCAGCACACGGATCCTACTAATAGGCTGCAAGACAGACCTGCGCACAGACGTGTGCACGCGCATGGAGCTGTCCAATCAGAAACAAACTCCGGTCTCCCATGAACAGGTTTGTTCCGTGATAACTCTTCCTTCCTCTGTCCATCTATTTAGGTTTCTAGGTAGTCGTTGTTTAAATCTCCCAGAGTTCAAAGGTATATTTTTCCTTGACATTGTAGGGTTCGTCCTTTGCCAAGCAGCTCGGAGCTGAGGCTTACCTGGAGTGCTCCGCCTTCACATCAGAGAAGAGCATCCACAGTGTTTTCCGTACAGCGGCTCTGGCCTGCATGAACAAACTCCAGCCTGCCAATAAACCCAGCCCAGTCCGCCGCCTCTCTAAGAGACTCCTACACCTGCCCAGCAAGACAGAGCTGCTCTCCTCCACCTTCAGCAAGGACAAGTCCAAGAGCTGCTCCATCATGTGAATACTGCTGAGATCATGCTGGGGGGGAAAAGAGAAAGGACAAGCAGGTGGTGTGCAAGGGAAAGAGAGCAATGATTTCTACAAAGTGCCTCTCTCCTTTGCAGCATCCCCCCAAAACCACTTAAAAAAAAAAATGTGGCTACACTCTCTATATTAAACTCTGAAACTGGACTTTTGATCATGTCATATCACCAGCACACGGAGTTAAAACATGTTTGAACATATTTCTGATCTATTAAATACACCTGTACAAAGAGAAAATAGCAGGTACTTTAAGACCTGTTAGTTTCCTCACATAAAGGTTTCTGTGAGGGCTTAAGTAAGGTCAGTGCCTCCTCTTTCCCAAGTGCTTGTAAGCACTGCATTACCCTGATGAAACTCATTTTAAATTCTGATAGCAGTGCCCTTTCCCATCAATCTCTTTTTCTAAATGTCTCTTTAAGGTCACGATGTGGGCTGAGTGACGAGATGAAATGTAAAATCTGACAGTGACAGGAAGTGGTATCTACAGAAATGCAGCTCTGGGAATATAAAAAAGTGGCCCTTGAAGAAATTATACCCTCACTGGCTGACCCCTCACAGTATTTAGTTTGGAAATTAAAGCTGACAGTGGAGGAAAAAGGGGGAGAGAAGGGAGGGATTTGGCAAAGCAGAGTGTTCATTTGAAAAGGCAGTCAGAGGACGAACTGAGGACACGTCTGAAGGAGCGAACTGTGACTCAGCACTCGCATGAGCTACAAAACAGTCGCGGGGTGGACATGCTGTGACGAAACACGCAATCATGGGCCATGTAAAGACCGTCTGAGCATGTTTGTCAGATCCCCTCTTATTACCCATCATCATAGCAGTCTTAATTGTTCCACGTTATTAATCATAAGCCTTGATTTTAGTGATGTTACATTAAGGATGCATCATCTCACTGTGCTCTGATACTTTAAAGGGAAAATTCACCAACTTTTATGTGGATGTCCAATCAGTGTAGTCGATTGAAGCAACAAATTCCTCACTGCGTGTTATATTGAGCGAGAAAGCTGATCCCGCTGCAAAATCTGCAAAAGCATCCAGCGCTGTCATTTGACGTGACGCTGACGTAGTTGGATTCAATGAAGAACTACAGGCTATTTCAGCTTAGATATCTCTGGGTAGCCAGGGGGCGTGCTCTAGATGCCGCACAAAAACAGAACTTCCTTGTTCTTTTCGCTTGTATTTCAAACTAGCTACTTGTCCAAAAGCGAAAATAGCTTCCCAAAATATGAGTGCAGCATTTGTTATGGACATTTTACAGTGTTTTGGCTGATTCGGATATCAGCCGTATTTGTTTGAGCTACACTGATACGGCCGAAGAAATGCAGCGGAGAGAGGCTGCGGCTAGGATAAGGCTGACGGGACAACGAGTGTCAGAAGTTCATTGAAGTGCATCTTGGTACTAGTAGGCTCTGCCGGCAAGCGTGCAGGAGAACTCTGCTTTCTCGCTCAATGTAGCACGCACTGAGGAATGTTTTGCTTCAATTGACTTAATTTAGCATCAACACTGATTGGACATCTACATAAAAGGTGGCAAATGTTTCCCTGACGAGGTGCTTAATGGATACCAGCTTTTGTTCCAGCCGAAACTCATTTATTTCTTGGTCTTTAAAAAATAAAAAAAAATAAAAAACGTAAGATCTCTTTTTACATCATTCAAACTGTTTTTGTACCAAAAACCTCTGTCTCATGGATATTTGAAAAAGTCAAGTCAACGTTAGACTTTGGACAGCTGAATATTGTTAACATTTATCCAAGATGCACCATGCTGCCATTTCCAGCCTGCATAGAGTGCTGCAGTGATGATGTATTTTTGTAGGCCAACCTGGAAGTTTGCATCGCCCTGGTTCACTCATCAAAAAGCTAATAGGATTTTTCCATTTTTCGAACTAAAAACCCATTAAAAATAAACAAAAACATTGATTTCTAAAAGAGGGAACCGGAAGAGCTAAGATGCAAACTTATTTTTGAGGACTCATTCCTGCAGCACTCTATAGCTGCATTAACACCAAATATCCCTGATGACAGGTGGTAAAGGTTAAATTGAATTGCACATACAGGCTGGTCCTGTCTGGAAGAAGAGATTTGTTTCTTTGCTTTTTATGCTGTAAAACATTTTATTTTTCCACTTCCCTACCTGAATAGTATGATTTGACTTTTCCCATTTGTTAAATAGATTTTTTTTCTGGATGCTTCTACTTGCTTGTGACTGTCTTTGGTGAATGTTTTTTCTTTTTTTTTTTTTTTTTTTCTTTTTTTGTAGCTGTTGATGTTCTTGTATACACTTGAGTCTTCTGGCATTAGCGACTGTTGACAGCTCAGCTAATGGAGGACTTGATGATTTGTAGGTCCGCACCGAGAAGCCCGAACACTGGAATTTTACGTGTTGCTTAGCAACAGTGTGTGCAGGGGCAGGCGTGAGCGTGGTTCCTGCCTCACATAGAGGGAGGAAGGGGGGGGATGGCTCTCCGAGAGGGCGCCTTACCTTTTTATTTGTAGCATTAGACAGAAGCCACTGCGAGGGAGACGGGTGGACACTTCAGTGAGCAGAGGACGGCTCAAGATCTCCACGTGGTTGTTAAGACCCCACGCTGGTAGTGCACGCCGTTTAAAACATGTCTCTGTGGCTTCAGTCGTTATTTCAAACAAGCTCCATGTGGTTCAGTATGCAGCCGTCATGTTATTGTTTCTCTCTTGCTTGTTTTTTGACAAAGACTTGTTTCGTTGTACATATCCTTCCTAATAAAACTGTTTATTAGAAATCCCTAAAAAGAATGTTACTGAAACCAAACAAAATGTTTGTGTAAGTTGCCTATTATGGCTTTTAAATTATGGACTGAATTCTGTATTTGTTATTGTCATACGCTACTTTCTTTAAATCTTTATTTAAATAAATGTCTGAAGTTCATTTACAAGTCTGTTTATTTCTGCATTAAACCCATTATGTGTTGTACCTGTAGAACTTAAGAAATATCTTAAACGTTTAGTAATGTGTAGTAAACAGCATCACAAACTTTATATATTTTCCCTCCTAAAAATTTTATTTTTGGTCGACAAATTTATATATAAAACTCTATTAACTAGAAGGGCACTCTGAGAGCGCAGACCTCCACCAAGGCAGTGTCCATTAGTGAGAAATAATGTGTGTATCCGCCCTGTGTTTCGGATCTTCTCCGAAATTGAAGGGCTTCCTCGGCCCGTGCTACAACCTTCCACCAAGTTACATGAAAATCAGCAGGTTTTCCGTAATTCTGCGGATAAATAGGGAAACAAAACAAACCAAACCGAAAACAGAACTGTTCTGTCTAAAGTTATTTACAAGTCAGTGTTTATTTCTGTGTTAAACCCATTATAAAAAGACCTTTGATGGATATACTGAGCACAGATTATTAATAAATACACATTATGGGGAAATACTATAAGGACTGTAAGACTAACAGTTTCAAACGTGTATATCTGCAATTTATTTTGCACACTTTCGCACAAGATATCAAACATTTGGACAATTTCGTATGTACCCTTGATGTCCGTTTAAATCGGTTATTTGATATCTATATTTCTCTATTTACGTCTAACATACAGCACTTTTCATGCAGATGAGTTCAAGGAGCGGTATCAAATTAGAACAAGAGATTATTTGGGTAATTTAATCAAATTCAAGGCTCCCAGAGAGAAAGAGACTGATAGCTTGGCTGCACATTGTACACTATTTTGTCTTAAGAAAGAATGATAACATAAACTTATTCCTCAGGTCAAGGGCACAGTAGTTCACGTCACACTAATAAACCCATGATACAGATAACACATTACTGTATGTCATAAGTGTTATTCTCAGAGTTTATTAACTGTAGGCAGATTGTATTGAATTTGCAGACAATACAAATGGCTCCTGTTTGAGTTTTGTAGTCAAGTGCAGTCAGGTTTGTATTCATATAGATTTCTGGACAACAAACTGAACTTTTTTGTTCAGTCCCTATGGACAGTGTGGCCTACAATTAGATGATGACTGCAGCTACACAAAGTATGATGACAAAACAAGCCTGTGGGTTTTTTTTTTTACCACTGCAGCAAGAACACAGCCTTAAGGGATCCACCCTTCCCCCCAACACACATACACACACACGCTTGTCCCAATGCCACATGCATGCATCATGTTACATACATGATTAGTTTTGAAAACATGCCACTTTGTATTGTTTAGTTTGGAAAAAATCGAGGGGGACTTGTTGGATTACCATGTTGTCCTACTTGAGCAGAGCAGAATTGTCTGGCACCAACTACTTGCAAAACATTCATGAAGTGTGTGTGTTAAGTCCTATCTTAAGGTCTTATAACTAACTAGTATTAGTAAATTGTGTTGTACCTTAAGACATTAAGAAATGTCTTAGCTGAAGAGTATAATTCATAGTATGTTCTCCAGCTCTGCAGCATAGAGGCTATGCACGTGACGTCCCACAGGCAGAAGTCACTGCTGTTACGCCATCTGAGTGGCAGCTGTGGCAGTGTTCAGCTTGAATGTTGCGAATACACAAAAAAATAAAATTTGGAAAGAGTTGTTGTGTGATTGACTGTACAAATAGATTCAACAATAATTTGGAGGTATCTCTTTAGAAACTGCCAAAAGAGAAGCAAATGGATCGCTGCAACTCGCAGGAGCAACTGGAATCCAGGCATCGAATCGTGGATTTGCGGTTGCCATTTTGAGGCAATATACTTTCGTATATCTTCAGGCTTTGCTTTGTGTATTTCCAGGTACATATAAATGTGTCAATGTCCATGGTCTCTGGTTCTTTGGTAAGGATCACTTATCAGTCCAACTGCTTTTAATCCAAGCAGATAATTGTTTGTTTTACGATTTCACAGTTTCCCCTACTAACGGCAGCCATGTTGCAGGATGTTGTTTTGACACTCAGTCCGACTGAGGGGGGGCGTGTTCCGGTGGGAAAGTGACGTCAGCGCAAACCCTAATTTGACCCGAACAATAGGAGGGTGTATGTGCGTTAACAGAATATTGAACTTAGATACGCTCCTGTTTGTGTGGTGCAACCTGTAATTTAGTATAATTTGAACAAAGTATGGCAACAAGAATATTAAAACTTGAGCATTCCTCTTTGTCTCCTCCCTGACCTCCATTACTGTGTTGGCTTAGTCGCTCTCTTGACTGATATTGGCTCTTATCAGGGTCTCCGTGGCTGCGTCCTGTTGTCACACTGATGACGCGACATGGATGAAGTAGCTGAATGTTTGCCATTCCTGAACTATCACACACAGGATAGAGCAGTGACTCACAACCTCCTTATCCATTACCTTTGTACAATAGGAGACAAGGAAATTGGAAGAATATATTCTGCATCACCGGTCTCAGATACATTTCATCTCTTGTCTGCTCCAACTTTGATTTTCTGGAAAAGTGGTTTGATCGTCTTTTGGATTAACACGGCTGCCAGCCCGTCTGTCTCCTCTCTCTTATCTTTCTGTACAGTTTATCTCTTTCTCTCTCACACAGATACATACATTTATCAGAAACTGCCCAATGTACATTACATGTCTCAGTAAATCAGATTAATCTCTGACAAAAGCGTATTGAGCCCGCCATTTATGGCATGTTGCTCCAAGGCGTGATTATACTGCACGACCACAGCACTGCCATGGTCCTTTGACAAAGACTGAACATTTTTGTGCAAAGCTACACTGTTGGACATTTTATTGTATTTTTAACCTGTCATCAGTACCTTTACTGTAATGATGTTTAACAGTAAAACAGCTTTACCGTGAATGTGCTTTAAAGTAGGCTATAACTGCTCTACTGTAACTGTGTTTTATAGTATCATACTGTGAATTACTATACTCTAAATACATAATACAGCTGAATATTGTGCCATGCTAAGCTAAGCTAACCAGCTGTATTTCCAAAATGTTAAACTCCCTTAAAGTTGCTCTTTGGATTATGACCAACATTACCATGGCTAACCAGTTAAAGGAATAGTTCAACAATTTTGGAAATACACTTATTCACTTTCTTGTTGTGAGTGAGACTAAAAGATTGATGCTACTCTCTTGTCTGTGTGTGGCAAATATGAAGTTACAGCCAGTAGCTGGTTAGCTTAGCTTAGCATTGTATCGATTTCATTTGTATTCCCCAAAATATTCCTTTAAATCAGGTTCAGTATCCAGTGATGAGAGATATATTGTTTTTATTTGTGCTGTATTTAGATGTCCTATGATTGTGTTTTTGTTTAGGTATACTGTGTAATTGCTCTTTTCTTGAAATTAAGTGTGCATAAAGTAAATAAAAACCTGAATCGCAAAAAAAAAAGAAACGGGAAGCTGCACTGCTGATTTATTTCTAAAATGACCTCCATGTCCAGGAGAATTTCTAAAAATCAGTCCATGCTCGAAAAGAGATTTGTGCAGGCCAACAAAGACATATGTATGATACTGACATATTTGATGTAAACTAATGAACAGGTCAACAGCAAGTGATCTGTGCAGGCTTGACATTTGTCCCTTCCTCCCTTGATGGATATAGGTGCCTGCAGCCGAGACGGTGAGACCGTTGAGGATCAGGAACTAAAGGGAGGATGATTTAGGGAAGAGCGCTGCCATCTGAAACCCTCTCAGGGAGTCAGAGAAAATGGTTGCAGTGCAGCGTGGCTCATTACCACATAAGCACATCATCTATCAGATATGGCAGCGCAGACACACATTAAAAAAAACACACAGATGATGCAAGCTCACACATACTCGCACAATCACCTCCATCTCCAGCAGCACCGCAGCAGCAGAGGAGGAAGCAGAGGGCTGATGAGAGGATGGGGGGTTTGCAAAGCTATGCTGCCTGGTTACTGATGAGCTATCTGCAGACTGACATATAGGTTACATTCCCTTATATGCCCGAGCACACACACGCACTCATGCACGCACGCACACACACACACACACATTCACTATAACAGGGAGCTCTGCCACAGCTGCTCTGACAGTGTCATAACTCCTGTCTCTGGATGGAAAATGGGGTTGTATGTCAAAGGCTCAGCTGGGTGAGGAGTGACATTCTCCAGTGTCCTATATGAGCATCTGCCTCTCTGTGGTTCAGTACAGCAGAAGTCTCCCCACATATTGTTTTTGTATAACTTCCTGTATGTCTGCATAATCCATGTACTTTAAAGCAATTGTTTGAAATTTTAAGAATTATGTGTATTTGCTTTCTTGCAGAGAGTTAGATGAGGAGATCAATTCCACCCTCACGTTTGTACGGTTTATATAAAGCTACAGCCAGCAGCTGGTTGGCTTTGCATGAAGATTGGAAATAGAGTGGTGCAGGAATGAGTCCTAAAACACGGAAATGAGTTATCATTTTAGCACTTAGGTTCCCTCGTCTCAAAGTCAATGTTTTTTTTTTAATGGGTTTTTGGTTAGAAGCCTGAAATAAGGTCTTTGGTTAACACAAGTTTAAGAGATTTTGACGTTTTGTTAAAATAGGTGAGTAAATACCCCTTTTGTGAATTTATGAAGCCTCTATGTGTCTTAAAAACGGTGGTTTGGCTTTGTCCAAAGGTAAAAAAATCCACCTACCAGCAGCTCTAAAGCTCACAAATGAACATATTATATTTTGTTTTTTAAACCCATTAAAAACAGTGAAGACTAAGAAAGACAAGTTGTGGTTTTACATGGGATTATGTGCCGGACTATTTCTTGGCCATGAGCATAGCGTGTGAGTTAATGAGCTTTAGAGCTGCTGGTAGATAGATTTTTTCTATAATTTTTGCATTTTGTATTGCATTAATGTATTAATCTTGAGATATTCCTTGAGGTCTCATCCTTAGGAACCCTGTCAGAGCCAGGGGTGTTTTTTTTACTTTAAAATAGTATCTGTTACGTCTCTATTAATGTTATGTGTCTCTATAAGGCTGTATTCTAGACACTTGGCTTTTTTTATATTTATATGGATAATGTTAAGGAGCAGGTGCTTCGCTAGTTGTTAGCCTACCATACGCTACCGTTTGCTGTGTGTTACAGCGATTAAAAATCCTCTTCCCCTCTGGGGTCAAACACCTGACAACAACAGTGACTTAGACCTGATCCCAGGACATTAGCACAGCGACACCTAATGTACACAGAGAGAATGATGATTACATTTCTGGTTATTCCAACTCCATATTTGGCTCTTATAGATACTTTTTTGATACATTGATTGTACAATCTAACCCTTTATCAAATGCACTGTGCTTCTTTTGTTTAAATGTCTTATGCTAGCTGTTTACCTCCTGTTTCCAGACGTTGTGCTAAGCAAACCAGCTGCTGGCTTTAGAAGTATATTTACAGATACACAAGTGATATTAATCTCCTCATCTAACTCTTGGTAAAACTAATGAGCATATTTGTCAAAGTGACGAACTTAGCGACTACAAGCTGTCAGTGTATATTCATATTATGTTTGTTTCCCTAAAGGATTTTTTGCACGTGTCTAAATTGCTCTTCTTCTTTCTTCAATACAAAAAGCCAGACTTTAGCATCCAGAGCCGGCACAAAACTACCAAAAATCAAAGTTGCATTTCTGTGATTGTACCGGACTTGTTGAAGTTTCTTTCAGTCAATCCGTCTCTCTCGGTCTGGATAGCTCATTTCAAAGCCGGTGTGATGAGACGGGTTCAGGCAGCAGGGCCGCTCTCAGCCTGAGTATGTCTGCGTGCTTTGGGCAGCTCAATGAGGCACACAGACATCAGCAGACAGCAGACACCAAAGCCTTTCTGTAGCCCCGAACCCTGAGGACTGACTCACATTAATATTAACCATGTTAAGCTGCATTAACATTTGCATACAGTGCATCATGTCCTGAAAATCAAATCAAATATTCACTAAATGTACAACTTCATGTGTGCTTTTTTTAATTAAATCTATTTATCACTGCTGTAAACACATTCAACCAAGTTTCTTTGTCTCATCCGTGTGTCCTCGGTCAATTGTCCCATTATCTGTTCATGTGTGTGTCTGCGAGTACCGTATTTGCAGCTAGGGGCATCCACGCGTGACAATGAACATGTGAATTGGTGTATGAATGTGTGTCAGTGTTTGCTGTGTAAACTAAGCAGTTTATCTCGTCTGCTATGCATATCTTCTTGTTCCCCAAGTGCAGCGAGGTGAGCCAGGTTCAACACACACTGCTGGAATGATAAGACCCCTTGTGTCCTGCTAGAGGTAAAAAGACTTCTCTGGTACCACTATTACGCCTCCCTCCCCTCATCCGCCATATTATGACTCCCCCAGACACCCTTATTTACCCACACGGCTCACCTTCACCAGAACCCCCCCCACTCTTTATGCCCACGTGCCCCGTGTGGCATACCCTGAGGGCATGTCAAGAGTCAGCGCTCTGCTAGCGGTTTAATTAGACAACCACGCCTGGCATTCCCCCATATGCCAGGCGTGGGGGGAAGGGAGCAAAAGGCTGGGGCACACGAGGTGCTTGGGATGGGGGTCGACTAGGAGTTGGGGGGAGAGGGTTACAGTTGGAGATGTGATGTGCACATCTGGATAACACAGTCATATCTGTGCCATCCAATCATGAGACCCCTGCAAAAATGTGTTTCTAGGGCTTCAAAACTGGTAAATATTTGCTGATCAGCGCTGTTGTTTCCTTGTTATATCTTTGAATCGATACAAGATTTGACCCTCAACAACAGGATTTGTCAGTCCTCCAATATTGATCTCTAAAGACTTACTTTAGCTGTTATTAATAGTCAGCTGTTAGTGGTAAGAATGAGGTAACCATCATCATTACACAACGCAGCTCAGAATCATTTACTAGCCGTGACACAAACAAAACATGTTGAGCCATAAACATTTTGACGGTAAAAAATGCATTGAAATGTTTGCATTATTTACTTTTTTTGCTGTTTACAGAAATGATCTGTTATTTCTTCCCTTATAGTTTTTTTATTTTACTTTCACTTATTTATTTCATAATCTACTGTTCTTTTATTGTCTAATTTCATTGTGTGTTTGCTCTTGTTTAAATGTGTTAACTTTTAAAGTGTTTAACTGTTTTTAACTTGGAGCTTCATCTTCTATGAAAAGTGCTCTAGAAATAAAGTTATTCATTATTATTGTAATTATTATTATTGTGATATGTTATTAAGATATTTTCCCCATCTTTTAAGACTAAATGTCTCCTCAAGCACATTAAAAAAAACTCATTAATTCGAAGATGAATAACAAAGTAGTAGAATGGACTTCTGTGCTGGAAAATCTTCAATAATTGTGCCTGCATGTGTTTATCTCGTGTCACGTGTCTCCTCATCTTCCTGCCTTTTGTCATTGTGCCTAAATGTCAGTGTAGAAACACCAAGAATACAGCAAAAGGAAAATGAGTTATGCTAATAAGCATATTTTTTAAAGATTCAACCAGTGTACAGAATCCTCACTCTGTGCATAACTAGCTCGGGGCAACTGTAGACATATTGTATAAGACAAGGTCCTCATGGCAAACGTAGGGTAGTCATGGCAACGGTGAAGCACCAAGGTATCAAGACAGTGTGTTAGTGACTAAGTGACTTATGTCAGCAAAATGTCATGGGCATTAAATAACACCACCTTGATAGGTGTTGCAAAGTGCAATTTCACCCAAAACTGCAGGCAAAGTGACACATCAAGAAACTAAACATGATTATTTTGCAAAAAAGTTATTCCAGACCTGTCAGTCTGCACCTGCCCACAGGTTGTCTGCACTGCGTTGTCCCTTCTACTTATCAGTTGACCGATTACCTGCCTGCCAACCGGCTCCTCGTTACAAAATGAGTGCTCGTACATGTAGTACTGTGTGAGCCCTACTTCTTGCAGACTGTCTACAGTTCTGTTCTGTCTGCTTTTGCTCATAAGACTTTTTCACAGCAGACATTTTGACATGCCACTGTAGGAAAAGCAGCAGGTGTAAATGTAAAAAAAAAAGAAAGATATTATCTTGCGATGGGATCACACCAGCCGCAATGCCAAATCAGGCCAGGGGCCTAAAGGGGGAATTTCATTTTAATCTCAACTACACACCTGTAAAGTTTTGTGATTGCATCTTGCACAATTGTGACGCTATGGCGTTGACAAAATCACCACAGACAGGCAGAAATATGAACCTGGCAAAGTACTTCAGGAGAGACACATCAGGGGGAAAAGGGTAAAAAATGTAACTGATAAATATTGTTGATTACTTGCATTGAGACGATCATTTTTTGTATTACAAGTTTTCTTAAATGTAATTTTTAAATATGCAAATGAAGCATTATCTAATGCAAACGTTGGGTGAATTTGGGATAAAAGTGTTAGTATAATAAACACCTAAATGTGCATTTTGGATATTTTCATTCCTCTTGTTCGCTCAACCAGCCTTTACGCTGCCTAATGATCAAACATGTCAAGACTTTTTCATCCAGTCTGATTATGTCTGCTGAGTCACAGTTTATCCAATGAAATGAAGAAACGTATTAACAAAGGATTCACAGAATAAACCTTTTCATGGCTGAGATTTTGACATGAAATAGCAACAAAAGCACAGGTGTAATGAATAACATTAATCATGGCTGCATGACATTTAAGTACTTAAGTTTCAGGGGCATGGTATTATACATGCTGGTTCACTGACATGCATTACTGGGACACCCTAAATGGAAAAAAGCCATTGTTAATGTTATTATTAGTTACACGTGTGCTGAGAGAGTAACCCTGAAACATATTCCCTCCATTAAAAAACATATTAGCCCTTTGCACATTAGTAGTTACTGTATGATGCAGAGGGAATTCATTATTCATTACATGTGCAGCTTTCATCCTCACACTTTTATCCAAATTTGTTAATCAGGGAAAACAAAGAACCACGGTTCAGCATATGAAATACAAATCTCAGTTTTACTGTCTAACCAGTCTATTGTTTTCTTCCCGTGTATATTCTCCCTTTGTGTTATTTTTATTTTTTTTCATTCCATCAACTTTGATCTGTTCTACTAAAACTGTTTCACCTTCAGAAGGGCTCCATAAATCTCTCTTGATCTCCCTGTGGATGAAAAGGCAGGTCCAGAATATAAATCAGCATCGGGCCAATCCGGACTGTAGTCAGGCATAGCAGAATCTTTGAAATGTCTTTTATCTGTCTGCAGAAACATGTACACACACAAACACACCAGAGGATGGTTTATATTACAGGAAAAACATAGTCTGGTCTCTGCACAACAGGACTTCTTGAATGTTAATCTGCTGATAGGGATTTTAAAGGCACAGAAGAGCAAGAAATATTCAGATCATTTAATTAAGTAAAATACCACACCGTGAAAATACTCTACTACAACTAAAAGTCATGCATTGAAAATGTTACTTAAGTAAAGTCATGGAAGTATTATCAGCAAAATATACTTGAAGTAAAAGTAGTCATTGTGCAGTAAAATGTTCTGTATCGGTGTTTCACTATTATATAGGATGTTTCTGGATTAATGTTACTGCTGCATTAATGTGAATGTTGCATTTTATTGCTGTAGATGTTTAACGTTGAGCTAATTTAACTCCTTTGTATACTGTTGGGTAATTTAAACTACAGCAATGAATCATACTTTATAAGATCATCATGTGTCGCTCAGAAAAACAGCACTGTTTTAAGCTTTGTGACAATACATTTTCCAGCAAACAAAAATAATTTATTTATCATAAGAAGTAGGGGACTTTTCTCAACCCATAAAGGAATATGTCATCCTTCAGTTTATCAAAAACATTCAAAATCAAAACATCTGGAGATACATGGTTTTCACTGTACAGTAAGGTTATGATCATTTTTATTCTGAAAATTAACTAAAGCTGTCCGACAAATTTGGTGAAGGAAAAAGTACAATAATGTACTCCCAAATGTAGTGTAGTAATATTATAAAGTAGCATAAATGTTGTATTTAAACTTAATGTATTTGTATGAATGAATGTGTCCTCTGGCTTTGTGTATGTCTATTGTCCCATGACATTCTGATTTTGGTTTATTTTATTGTCATTTATTGATAGCACTTATATTCTATTCTATTCTATATAATATTCTGTATATGAAATTCTTTTTTTTTTTTAAAGTAAATTAACGGTTGTTCTGTTTCATTTATGAAACAATTCTAGACCTATCATGCATTATTAAATACTGCTAGATTTACTATAAATGTATTCTGTTTACTTGTAACACGGTTGCCACCTTGTGCCTAAAATATGACACTGAAAGTCAAAAGCTATTTCTGCACAGGCACTTTAGGTGTTCATGTGCCAAACAACCGGGGCCCTGAGAAAATCATATCCACTTTGATGGGAAATGTAGTCTAAATAGCCGAGTGACTGCACTCTTTGTTGAACGCTCAGTACTACGACTCCCACAATCCCTCGCTGGCGTTCGCTCGTGTTGAACCGCGATATGGCGTCTTCTTGAAGCGTACATACATCGCAAGTGTATTGTTGACAAGTGAATAAGGTAAGCTTTACGTGTTTTAAAACACACATTCCCATGTTGTGTTTTATCAAATATAAACGTTTGACTCGAGTGCCGTTTCAATGTTGCATGTTTGGGCAGTTTATTGAAGAAAATTAGCCTTTTTGCTAAGTAGTTAGCTAACGTGAGGAGCTAGCTTGTTCACACTATCTGCATTCACTCGAGTTAACTAACGTTAGCTTCTTAATTTTGTCTCGTTGTTTACGTACGTTAAGTTTTATTACTAGTGACGATCAAGTTTGATATGAAACTAAAACAGGGCTGAAACCTTTACTGCAAGACTAATAATGCATGTTACCTTCAGAATCTTGCAGGAGAAACGTATACATAAATGCTGAACAGTAAAAGCGGACAAGCCTATAGGGTCATCCCTGTGTTCCCAGGGTCCTCGTTTAGGGTTCTTACTAACTCATTTGGAAGTTTGTAAAATGCTTAATGTGATCCGTTATGTTTTCAAGGTTAGATGTATGCTTAAAGTCAGCAAACATGTAAACAGTTTGATTAATGTGGATATAAATGAAGTCTTGAAACTTTATTGTTTTGTAACTGCATTTATAGTAACAATTTAGAGGTGATGAGCACGTCTTTGAGAGTTTTGACATTTGTGTTTTAGGTTCCTTATAAGTGATTGAATGTAACTCTTTAAAAAAAAGCTGCACACACCTTAATTATATGAGATTGGTAAGGGATATCTTCGCAGTTCAAAATGTAAAAAGAACGAAGGGAGATGGCTGTTTCAGATGCAGTTTGATTAGTTAAGATCTGTTTTAGAGAGCAGGCTATACTCTGCTGTTGATGGGTAATTTCAACATAACTGACCAAGGAAACGTGCAGTGATCCTTTAACCTAGGGAAAAACCTTGCTGAGAACATTGCATCTTTAAAAGGTCTCCTTAATGTATTATATTAAGAGGATAATGCACATAGGCCTAGAGTTGCAAATAACAATTATTATAACGGATTATTTTCAAGATTTATTGATTGTTTGGACTATTAAAATATCAGAAAATAGTGAAAAATGTCCATCCAAGTATCTCAAAGTCCAGGGTGATGTCTTCATATTTCTTATTTTGCCAGTTTAATTAATTTAATAATCGATTATCAAAATAGTTGGAAATTATTTTTCTGTCGATCAATGAATTGATTAGCGTGTTGTATGTTGTCAATAAAAAGCCTTAGACAATATTCAACATTAAATTGTCTTCTTTAACTTTTGTTGTCTAAAAGTGTCTTGCAGTCAAGTAAAACGCTGACATATGTAAAAACTTATGCTAAAACCTGCTACACAAGCGCAACATGTCAAAGAACAATGTAGTTGGCACATTGTTAGTGGCTATTGCTTGTAATACTGTTGCATATTTTGATAAACTTTATGGAACACAAGTTCCACAGGCAAACTAGCATTGTGCATGGTCTGAATTGTGTTTTATCTGTAAAAGAAGGTTTTACTCTAAGATTACCTTGTGATGAAAGCAAATTTAAATTTAATGTCCACTTTACAGTGCCATAACTGTAAGCTGTTCATTAATTTATGTCCTCTCAAATGTAATTGAGTACAATTCCTTATCAAAAACCCGACTGAGTGAATGTAGAATAACTACTTTTAACAGAAACAATGCGCTCTTTGTGTTTGCAGATGGCAGCCGACTCCACAGACAAGAAGGAGGCTGAAGCCTCAGTGAGCAAAGACAGGGAGAGGAAACGCAGCCGTTCACGAGAACGCAAACGCAATCGTTCTCGTGAAAGAAATCGCTCTAAATCTGGAGAAAGGTAACTAAAATGCAACACAGATTTCGTCTTTAACACTAAATGAAATGCATAACACACAGCATTTGTCCTATTTTATTTATCTTTTTTGCTTAACTTGGCTCCAGTTCGTCTGATGATGAAATACAAAAATTAAACATTGTATCTGATTTCTATTATAATGACAGAGATCGACGTATGAAAGACAAAGATAGAGACAAGGAGCGCGACAGAGATAAGGACAGAGAGAGGGGCCGCAAAGACCGAGATGGCCATCGACGTGATAAAGATCGCAGCAAGAGGTCGAGGTATGTGAATGTGAACCACACTTGTGAGCTGGAGAATCGTTACATGTTAATGTTGATTCACTTTCATCAGTTGTAATTATGACAAATGTGCAAGCCTTACGTCAGTCAAATGACTTTCTGTATGTATGTTATTTATTTGCATTTAGGAAAATGTCAGTTAATATAAGATTAAGACTTTTTTTGTAGGTTAAGTTATAATAAACATTTCGTTTTGGAATTATACATTGGAATTAGTCAAATAAACAATGAAAGAATGATTGTTATTTTTGATTACATCTGTTAAAAATTCACTTTCCCTTGTAGAAGTCTCTCACCCAAGTCGAAGGAGGCCAAATCAAAGAGAGACAAGGACATAAAAACAGAAGAAGAGGAAGATGAAAAAAAGAAGAAAGACAAGGTAAAATGATTTGTCTGAATCCTTCATAGCATTGCATTGTTTCTTAGGTTGATGTTTTGGGTGTTTAACCCGTGTTGCTTCTGTTCAGGTCCAGCCTTTATCTTTGGAAGAGCTTCTCGCCAAGAAGAAGGCAGAAGAGGAAGCAGAGGCGAAAGTGAGAAGTTTCCTAAGGTTCACATTTGTCTTTTTTTTTTTTTTTTAACCCCAAGATTATTTTTTTCTTACTTAATTTTTAATTTTGTCGTTTTCAGCCCAAGTTCCTCTCCAAGGCAGAGCGAGAAGCCGAGGCTCTGAAACGAAGGGAGCAACAGACGGAGGAAAGGAGGAGGTTGTTGGAAGATGAGAGGAAGAAGAGAAGGATGTTCCAGGACATGGGGAGGAAAATGATGGGTGTGTATCAGCCGCTTGTTCATTCAGTTTTCTGCATGCTGTTAATGGAAGCATAGTGATGGTAACTCAGTGTGTGTTTACAGAGGATCCTCAGGAGAGGGAGAGACGAGAGCGAAGAGAGCGAATGGAGCGAGAAAATAATGGGAATGAAGACGATGATGGACGACAAAAGCTCAGAGAAGAGAAAGATAAAAGCAAAGAACTCCACGCCATCAAGGTTAGTTTCAGGAAAAATTGCAAAAGCTTTAAAACTGTTGTGTTGTCGATGTGATTTCAAAATTGTTTTTAAAAACTTTTGATATTCAAGCATCACAAACTTTAACTCATAAAACCTGCTGTGAAATCTAAAACATAATCAGACAGCATTAAAATTCCACACTTGTGATTTACGAAATTAAATATCTGTTCTTTACAGGAGCGTTACCTGGGCGGGCTCAAGAAACGCCGGAGAACTCGTCACCTGAACGACAGGAAGTTTGTGTTTGAGTGGGACGCCTCTGAAGACACTTCAGTCGACTACAACCCGATGTGAGCAAACATGAACACATTGAACACCGGAAGATTTGTCTCTTGAGTTAAATCGAGTCAAGTTTGTTTTGTTTTGAATGTGTGCCAGTCTGAACAACATGACGTTCCCATTTTGTCTGGCAGTTACAAAGAAAAGCACCACGTGCAGCTGTATGGACGAGGCTTCATCGCTGGCATCGACTTGAAGCAGCAGAAAAGAGAGCAGTCACGTTTCTATGGTGACCTGATGGAGAAAAGGCGCACGCTGGAGGAGAAGGAGCAGGAAGAGTGAGTAAAACACTAGTGATGACAGCTCTGTTTGCGACTTTAAGGAGCATACTGGTGGTTTTCAAGAGCAACTTAACATTTTTAAACCAAAACCCAAAAATGTAGTGTCGTGTAATATAAAGTGTATATTAAATAAAACTGACGGGGAGGTAGAAAGTCAGTCTAAAAACATGTTTGTGCAATGGAAAATGTTTGTCAGACGCACAAAGAGAACACAGTTTGTACTAGTGATGTCAAAAATATAGATTTCTCTCGCAGACACACTGAAGCGGTAAGTATATATTTGTCTTTACCGAGTGTCTGTATTCTCTCCTCCTCTCAGGGTAAGACTGAAGAAGATGCGTAAGAAGGAAGCAAAGCAGCGTTGGGACGACAGACATTGGTCTCAGAAGAAGCTGGAAGAGATGACGGACAGAGACTGGCGAATCTTCAGAGAGGACTACAGCATCACCACCAAGGGAGGAAAGATCCCGAACCCCATCAGGAACTGGAAGGAGTATTCGATGCCTGCACATATCGTGGAGGTCATCGACAAGTGTGGCTACAAGGTCGGTGCACTGAGACTCCATGTTGAAGCTTTCATAATTGGGTGTTTTTTGTGGAGTTTTTCCTAATCCGCTGCAGGAGCCTAAAGATGGAGGGTGTCTGTACAGATTGTAAAGCCCCCTCAGGCAAATTTGTGATAATGGGCTATATAAATAACATTTGATTGAGTATAAAATGCTCATGATTCTAATATTTACAATTAATTAATTTGACCCTTTTTTTTGTATTTTCTTCTAACAGACCCTAAAACTGATGTATCCTCACTGTTTTTCACTGGTTCAAGTTGAACACTAATAATGCCTTTTTGTCTTTTTAAAATCCAGGATCCGACACCTATTCAGAGGCAGGCCATTCCTATTGGTTTACAGAACCGTGACATCATTGGTGTGGCCGAGACGGGTAGCGGTAAAACGGCTGCTTTCCTGATTCCACTGCTCGTCTGGATCACCACCCTGCCAAAGATCGACAGGTAACCCAGCCCGTGCTCAAATAATCTCAATTAAAGCCACTAATAACTGCGTATTTTTACTCCTAAACCGTCTATTACACTCCTGCTTTCTGTTCGTGCAGGATTGAAGACTCAGACCAGGGACCTTATGCTGTGATCCTGGCTCCGACTCGTGAGTTGGCGCAGCAGATCGAAGAGGAGACCATAAAGTTTGGTAAACCGCTCGGCATCCGTACAGTGGCTGTGATTGGAGGAATCTCCAGAGAGGACCAGGGCTTCCGTCTCAGGATGGGCTGTGAGGTAAAACATTCAGAAATGTACGCGTGTGTTTCTTTTAGAGAAGCCACTGAAACAGTAACAGATCATCTAAATGTCTAAAGTTAACATTCAGCAGGCACCAAGTGTTCTGTTGTGATTATTTAGATTGTAACTAAATTTTGAACAAATAAGTAATTCTTCATTATATTCTCGAACACTAAACTAAATAAATATCAATACACATAGTTAGTTCTAGCGTGACTTAAACTCTTTAAGAATATACATTTCTCTGTTGTCCGTCACTGATAAATGTCCACAAATCTGCCTAGAAATAATGGAAAAAGACGCTTCTTATAACTTCAGTTTTAGCCTGATAATCATCACGTTTATAAGTTTTCCTCACTACCAAAGAAAAGTTTTCTAACGCTGCGTCTCTTGGCAGGAAGCCCACTCTGCCATTACATCCGTATGGTAACGATGCTTTGTACACACAACGCACACATTCACCAGCCGTGTGTTTCCCTTCTCTAACAGATTGTGATCGCCACCCCCGGCCGTCTGATCGACGTGCTGGAGAACCGGTACCTGGTGCTGGGCCGCTGCACCTACGTCGTGCTGGATGAGGCCGATCGTATGATTGACATGGGCTTCGAGCCCGACGTCCAGAAGATTCTGGAGTACATCCCGGTGACCAATCAGAAACCAGACACCGACGAAGCTGAGGACCCCGAGAAGATGATGATGAACTTTGAATCTGGAAAACACAAATACAGACAAGTATGTTTATCTGACAAACATGATTTACAAACAACACTGCTGTGTAAGTGGAAGGTGCTCTCACTGTTTATTTGTGTTCTCAAGCTTTATTTTTGTGCACCTTTCAGACGGTCATGTTCACAGCCACTATGCCTCCAGCTGTGGAGCGACTGGCCAGGAGCTACTTGAGACGTCCTGCTGTGGTGTACATCGGCTCTGCCGGCAAACCTCACGAGAGAGTCGAACAGAAGGTGTTGCTCATGTCGGAGGGAGAGAAGAGG
The DNA here is from genome assembly GCA_943593645.1 of Bovichtus variegatus. Taxonomy (NCBI): domain Eukaryota; kingdom Metazoa; phylum Chordata; class Actinopteri; order Perciformes; family Bovichtidae; genus Bovichtus; species Bovichtus variegatus. The sequence continues at coordinate 471,393 of CALSCE010009645.1, read as the reverse complement.
TGAGAGGGACACAGACATAGGACTGTAAACATCACACGTATCATTTATCTGCTAGTGTCTCACTGAGTGGTTTTGGATTTTGTGCGGTGCAGGAAGAAGCTGCTGGAGGTTCTGTCGCACGGCTTCGAGCCTCCCATCATCATCTTCGTCAACCAGAAGAAGGGTTGTGACGTGCTGGCGAAGTCTCTGGAGAAGATGGGGGTAAGTCACTGTGGACTGGAAAGTTTTTCTTTAAAACATTTAATGTTCATGTCCACTAAATAAGCAACAGTCAAAGTTTAAGTTTGGAGAAAAACATTCTTAGTTTGTTTTTATTGAATGTTTATGTAAACATTGTCGAATTTTGGTCAACAAATCAAATTACTCTTGCCTCAGCTGTACTTTGTGTTTAGTGCTAATTAGCAAATGTTGCTAAACCTGCCTAACAACATTGTGTTAGAGTTGATTGTTGATTGAGGGCATGTTAGTGTTAGAGTCCTATTTTAATGTAGTGACATTTTATTAAAAATGTTCAGTAAAAATGGAAATAAATCTTAACACTTTGGGAAACACTGGACTACAAACTCTGTAGTTTACCTGTCAGTGAACAGGATTCCCTCCTAAAATACTGAAAATATAAAAATAAAATATAACTTGGTTGTCTTCTTCTTCCTGCAGTACAATGCTTGCACGCTGCACGGTGGCAAAGGCCAGGAGCAGCGAGAGTTTGCGCTCTCCAACCTCAAAGCGGGAGCCAAAGATATCCTGGTGGCCACAGACGTTGCTGGTCGAGGTATCGATATCCACGACGTCTCCATGGTCCTTAACTACGACATGGCTAAAAACATTGAAGGTAAGAAGCCTCATTCTCAGAATCTTTTTTTCTTTGTCTGTGTTTTGTTTTTTTATTCGACTAGGATCGACCAATGAAAAGGTTTGCCTGGCAGTGTGCTCCAACCATAAATTTAGACTTTTCCAACAATGTAATCCACTAAATCACACTTCAGGATATTCTCTTACTCATGAATAAATTTAGGGTGGCAAAAAATGCTTTATTAAAATGCCGTATTCAAAACTAGCCGACTAGGCTGCCGCATGTCAACACCACAAACTGATGTTGCAGTAATAAAGGTGATAATTCACTTTTTAAATGAGATAATTATGGTAGCTTCTTTGGTGCTAATTGAGTTGTTTCTTCTGAATTATAGTGTTTTTAATACTGAAAATCATTAATAACCCGCAACCTAAATAATTCATGTGGATTTTAATAGATATTAAATACATAAAAGTTACAATTATATAGCTATAGCTAATGGCTATATATTAACTATATTTTTATCTATTTAGTATATTAATAAAACATTTAGATGTATTTATTTATTTAGGTATATTTTACTTTGACTTAGATGTTTAGATCAACAGTTATCTAGTTTGTAATAAATTCAAAGATTGTTAATTTTTATTGTTAATTTTTAGCTTTTTCCTGCTCCAGACTCATTATAATCTCGGCCTCAAAAATCCACTATCGGTCGGCATCTAACATTTATTTTGTGAAAACAAGGGTCTTGTTAATAATTCATAACATGCATGTAAATAAACTAAGCCATCTTCGTGTTCTCCTCCTGCAGATTACATCCATCGTATCGGTCGTACAGGTCGTGCCGGTAAGAGCGGTATGGCCATGACGTTCCTCACCAAAGAGGACTCGGCCGTCTTCTACGACCTGAAGCAGGCGATCCTCGAGAGCCCGGTCTCCACCTGCCCTCCAGAGCTGACCAACCACCCCGACGCTCAGCACAAACCTGGAACCATCCTGACCAAGAAGAGACGCGAGGAGACCATCTTTGCCTGATTTTATCCCGGCTGTTTGCGAACAAGTTGGATTTAATAAGCTGAACACACATCAGGGTCTCAAACTGTTTTACCGTGTTGTATCTGCACACAATTTCTCTGTTTTACATCCAGGATTAGGTCTCCAGGTAATTTACACTCATTTCATTTGTTCTTTTTCCACTTTAACTCCTTTTTATTCAGTCTGTTTTTGTATTTTCAGCCAGCCTGTTGTCATAAACTGAAGCGAATCATCGCCGCACTGCTTTTGGGATTTTAGGACTCAAACGTGGGCAGTTTGTCATCGATATTTCTGCTCATTCAAAGATGTGTAAATGTGGACTCGGTGGTAGACGTTTTGTTTTGCTTCTATAAACAAGAAGTGATGATATAACTGATCTACGCTGTATAAATGCCACTCTGCTGTTATCACGTGTGATAAATACCACCCAGGATGTGAATGTAGAAGTGTCTTTAGGAATTTTCTGTTGACCATAATTTGAATATCCTGACAGACCAATGCCAGAAGTGACGGCCATTTTCTTTTTGCTTCAGGTGTGTCCTTTGACTAAACTGTAATTCATCTTTTTTAATATAAACATTTGTATGAAGTGAATACAGCAAATTTGAGTGTCATCTGGCTCATAACTGTCTAAAAAAACATAGGAGAAAGACTTCTTTCTTTTGCCAGAAGATTTTTTTTTTTCCGATAGTGAGGGGTTGATCTTGGGATGCTGAGAAAAGGTTGAAAATTTCAAGTGCAAACTTCAAGCACTTGAATATCAAGGAGCTGGAGTAATGTGAGTTTTGATTTATAAAAAAAAAAAAAAAAAACTAAACTCAATTGGTTACATGGCTTGTTCACGAAATTATTTCAAAATTCGGACTTATTTTATGCTTTCCTTCAGGTCAGTCCTGCTTGTATAACTGAGACAACAGGTGCTGGCAGATAATGAGCACCATTCAGAAATATGAACCCAAAATCAAGAAACACAAAAAAAAGGTAAACATTGTATTCATGTACAGTATGTTTTGGAGTTCCGTGCCGAAGGTGATTAATTATAATTGATTATGAACGAGCCATGTAACCGATAGAAGTCTTAATCAGAACTCCACATTACGCCTGCTCCTCTACATTTGCTCTTATGTTGTAAAGGAGTTCGTTTTTACCTCTGTGGTACCAAACATGTGAATAACCAGTCAGATTATCTCTGAATTTTATAGACAGCTGCCAATCACCGTCTTTGTGTTTTTAAAGGCCATGAAAAATATTTTTCTCATTTACTGTGGACAATAAGGCCGTACACCAACACTATACTGTTTGTTCAGCCAACACTTTTCATTGAGAAATTGTCATTTTCGTCCTTTCTCTCTGATTTTGACGGGCCTCGTGGAAAATTGTAATGTCATGTATTTCTGTGCACCAATCAGAGTTTAGCAGCAATTTTAATCCAGATGTGATGACAGTTTTATGACTGTCAAACTACACCCACACAGTCCTAAACAACTAGATTAGACAAGTTTTTGTGTGGGGAAAAGAAACGTAACAAATAAACCTAAGGAATAATTTTTTCTGAACTTAAACATTTGCCTATTTTGCCTTGAATAGATAAAAAAACTTGAGAAACTTAAGTTTTCAGAGGCTTTAAATGACCTGTCGGTAAACAGTGTGGCCACATGAATACATTGTGCTGAGCATCACCAAAGTTATTTTGACTAATCCTAAATGTCTATATCTGCACCAAATTTTGTGGCAATACATCTCTAAAAACACAAAACATCAACCTCATAGTGGCACTAAAGAAAAAGTGGAGTGGAGTCTTTACAAAAGTTCATGGCACTGCTAAAAAATAGATCTACACATGAGTGTATGCTAGCGAAACAAAGAAAAGACAAACAATTAAAAGTACATAAAATGTCATGTTTATTTTTTTTAAGTCATATTTTTACTTAGCATTGTAAATCTATTTTCAAATAGAAAGCATTCTATACAGCATCAGGCAGGAAATGTCTCACTTTTTGCACATTTGCTGTCTCTTTTGATAAATCGAGGGAAGAGGCGTGTTGGGTCACGCTAGCACGCTGTGGTAGTCTGGTGGATACACGGTTATATTTAGTGCAGTTATTGCATTACAAAGCAACCATCCCAAAAAAAAGTAGTGCAATTTTTTTTCTTTTTTTCTTTTTAAATCTACTCACACAGAAAGAGGAAGTCCAGATGGTCTAAGGCGTTTAAAGTTTTTCAATGTTAGGCTTAGTATTGCATACAGAATAAGACAGAGGAAACTAAATTAAAACCCTTGTAAAAATTGTGCTTCATAAATTTAAAAACCTTTTTTCAGTCGCTAAATTGGTCCGCTTTGAAAAACATATTCTGCCAAAGTATAATGAAAATAGCTAATTAGTGAACTAAAACATGCAGGGCTTTAATAATAATAATTCACTCATTCATTTTCATCACAAAATAAAAAAAAGAATCGTAGGCCTGATCTGGGACCGGGACAATTTTTAAGTGAGTGACTTTTAAAAGTGCATCAACTAGTGTCCACCCAATAATGTGGAGAGAGAAAAAATGTCCCCAATATCAATGTTTGTGGATAAATAAAGTGATGCATTCTGATTATTATTTTTTTTTAGTAATAGTGTTGTTAGTGGTGTGAGGAGTGAGTAGCCCCAAAGACAAGACTATCACTACGAGACAACGAGGAGAATCAGAATCAATGCATTACTGAAATACTTAACTGTAAAAAGAAACAATCAGATTTCATGCAACACTTGCATAGATTTTTTTTTTTTTTTTTTTCTTTTTTTCAATCATGCTGATTTTTTTTTTTTTTTGTCTTCAAAAGATACAGAACACTAGATAGAGATACCTGTGAGACATGGAAGCAGTAAACCAGTAATTCCTAAAGCCGGCTGTTAACTCTTCATCGGCTCACGGACTCAATAATGGTGCAGGAACAGAATGACATCGTGTCACGGGTGCTACGAGTCCTTCACGAGCACGACACATTCGTGGAGTTGAGCGCGATGAGTGTGTAGGACTTACACCTGAGGATCTGCTTTGATAAAAACCTAATCAAACTGCAGTACGTAACGCAATGTGTGGCAAAGACGTACGAGGGGAGTGAGAATAAGTGTAGAAACTGTGGATGCTACAATCAATAACGTGCTACAATCGAATTACAGGGCGATCGGTTGGGTTTTGGAGACACCGGGTGGTGGCTGGAGGTGCAAAAAAGGCATGCAAGCTTGCATTCTCTGAAGGTTTGAAGCTGCAGCGTGTGCGCAGCATGTGCTTGATAATATGTGAGTGATGCAATGTAAACAAGCAAGTTTGGCAAATAATTCACCCTTTTTAAAAAGACAACATTCCCTTTTCTTGGTTGTGTTTACATTCTCTGTGCCCGTTTTTTTAGCTCATCTTTTTTCTTTCTCCTTCCTTAAGAGGTGTTAAGAGTGATTGTGCAACAGCAAAAGACGAGTGATTCCCAGAACAAACTGTACTGCAGGTGACACTGACGCTGTACTGCAGCTCCATACCGCTTACTTACATTGTGACCGTGCAGACACTCAGATTGATTGCGTGTGTGTGTGTGTGTGTGTGTCTCCATTCACCGTCTTCAGAGTATAAACTGACACATGGGTGGCAACATTTCTCCAAAACAACAAACAAGTCCATAATAACAAAATCAAACAAATATAGTAGCAATGAAACAAAACCAGGTGCCCATTCAGTATATACATTGTAACCAAATGCATTACTATTTCCCATAAGTAGACATTCCTACATTAGTTTATCCGTAAATCATTCAGTTCCTGTTCTGACGTCAATGTGCAAATAGTCTTAAAATAATTATACTCATGCAATAGTAAAGATAGTTAAAAGTCTTAGGAATTTTAAGGCCAGTATATGAGACATCCTACAATAGAGAACCCTTAGGCAAAGCAGCTAAAGTTTGAGTTTGCGTACAGCTGGTAGCCTGAAACCTTTCCATTGCAGAGGTGAGTAGCCCTGTTGACTTTAAGAGAACATCTGCCACCTTTTTATGTGGATGTCCAACCAGTGTTGATGGCAAATGTAGTCAATTGAAGCAACACATTCCTCAGTGTGTGTTATTTTAACTGAGAAAGCCGCTGTTCATCCTGCATTCAGCAGCGTCATTTGACGTGACAGTGATGTTGTAGGATGCAACGAAGAAGTGCAGACTTTTTCAGCGTGGATTTCTCTGGGTACGTATGGCGCTCAATAACACAACTTCACTGTTCTCTTCGCTTGTATTGTCATCTAACTACGTTTCCAACAGCGAAAATCGCATCCCAAAAACATCCAGAGGATGTTTATTTAAAATATGTCAGCATTTTGGCTGATATTCACTGCATTTATTCGAGCCAGAGTACAGCCCGAAGAGAGGCTGCGGCTGCATTAGCAGTGCGAGAGGATATGCCGTCAAAAGCTCACACGCAAGGCATCCTGGTACATGTGGGCCGCAGGAGCAGCAGAACAATATGACACGCACTAAGGTATTCATTGCTTCAATTGACTACATTTACCATTAACACTGATTGAACATCCACTTAAAAGGTGGCGAATGTCCCCTTTAATCTGAATGACTTGACCCTGGAGAGGTCAGTGCATCCCCTAAAGATAAATTAAAACTGGGAGTCTGGAAGAGAGTGACTGTAAATTCTTAAAAAAATAGACCTAAAGTCTGTCTACTTAATAAACTGGGCATCTGATTCTGATTTGGAGCAGATTTTGGGGCAAGTTTTTCCATCTTTAAATCGTTTGTTTGGGATCGTATGAGAGTCGGTGGGCTGATCTGGAGGCCTGAGGGGGGGGGGGGGGGGTTGTTCCTCAGTAGGTGTCTCGGGGCCAGGGGCGGCTGCGCTGGCGGTTGTTCCTCTGGTTGTGACCTTGCTGAGCTTCACGTTGCAGCAGCCTGTCCTCTGACTCGTGCCCGTTGGCACTGTGGGCACTGCCAGTGTGCCCACGGTGAGGGGGGTATATGTCTCTGTATGTGCGAGCATGGCAGGGGGAGGCATACTCATCCTCCTCCTCCTCCTCTTCTTCCTCCTCCTCTTCCTCCTCCTCACCCCCCCTTTGGCACGGGCTCCCCCTCCGGCCGCGAGACAGGGAGTCGCTGGCCTCGTCAGACGGCATAAGACTGTCCTGCTCCAGGGGGGAGTGGGCCTCCTCACCTGCCTCCTCCTCCTCACCCTCCAAGCCGGCCGCCTCACAAGGCTGCGGCTGGTTCTTGTTCTGGTTCTGGAGGATTTGATTCGTCATGGAGGGCAAATAAAGAAAGTAAGAGAGTCAAAATGAAGCTCTGAAACCAGGACGGCATCTCAAAGCAGCTTCACACTTCTCACAGAGGGTGGACAAAAATAATGCAAACACTACATCAAGAAGGACTTTGAAGGAAACTGTTCTTAAAACAACATTTGCAGCCCATATGTACTTTGACAAAGTTATTGGTTGCCACAATTGTTCCTTTTGTCTCTTCCTATTTTTTTTTAATGCCGTCTGAACTTTTCTTTTTTGTCTAAAGCGCTTTTAACCAAATGTTTTTAAAACCCAAGGCATTATTATTCTTGTATTATTATAAAAAAAATAAATTAAAAAAAATGAAATGTTTTTGTTTTTTTACTTTACTTTTAATTTAATTTCTGTATAGCTGTATCTCTTTTATTTTGCCCTCTTAAATTATATTGTTCTAACTTTCTATTGTGTTGTTTTAGCTTCTCCGTACAGCACCTTGACCCTACCTCTGTGTATGCAATGTGCTTAATAAATAAACTGCCTTGCCTTCCTAAAGGCTGAAGCTAAGACTGTGCTTCCTTGCTGAGCTGCAATGGAAGGATATTTGCACAAATATTACATTTTATCATTAATTTCATGATTTTCTTTTAACCATTTCTTACAGTCCTTTAAAAAAAAAAATCTCTAGTACAAACAGGAGGAACAATCACAGCGACCAGCAACTGTTTCAACCTAGATATGTGCATGTCAGGGTTGTTTTAAGAAAAAATAAATATATATATACACTATATATGTCTTAAATAGTATATATAGTATATATATCTTAAATAGCTGTGAGAATTACAAAAACTGCAACAAAACAGCACTTATGATGCCAATTAGCAGCATTTGTCAGCTATAAATCCGACCTGACTATCAGCACTTGGTAATAAATCACAAAAGGAATCACAGCTCCATTTAATTTTATTAGCAATTATTTACAAAATGAAAAAGAGCTGTGATTCCAGTGTGGGTACAGGGTGTGTATGTTGCAGTTTTATAGTTTTTTTTGTATAGAGCACCTTTGTGCACATGACTCATTTATAGTATAAGAAACAAAGACTTGAATTCTAAATCAATATTCGGATGCTGTGCATCTTTCTTTTTTTTTTTTTTGTATATTCATTCTGTTTGAACCCGGTATTTCTGCACTGCTGCAGAATCTGCAGAATTCTTGCAATCCATATTTGTTGGCGTTTAGCCTTTCAAAAACAACATTTTCACTGCGGTAAAAAAACGGTTTGCTCTCCCGCTTGCCACACACAAAGGGAAGCACGCACTGACGAGTTATATTTATTAAATACGTTTGATTTAATAATAAAACATTTAATCCGGTGAATCACTTTATTCAAATTGGGGATTTTGTTTGAGGATCTATCTTTCATGTTTTATTTTTAGGGTGATGACGTAATAAAATATGACGACGGACATTCAGCTTCATTTGAAAACCCAAATAAAAGCTTCGAATGTGAAAAAATTACATTCAGTACAGCCCTTGAAATCATGACAATAAGGAGCAACGGTCATAATCTGCAAGTAACAGAATAAGACAGAACTGTACTATATATATATATATATATATATATATATATATATGGGGTTGACAATGTTAATAATTGGCATGCAGCAGTGTTGGTAAAGTCTCTTCAAAGTCCTTTTTAGTTTACAGTGTTTTGTCTGCGTGTACACAGATACGACAGACACCAAACAAAAGAAATGCCAGTGAAACATTTGAATGGATGGTCAGGAGGTTATTCCAGAACATAAAATGTTAAAGTGCTGATGTTATGGTCTTAGTTTATTATTGTGTAAATTATGCATTTAGTTCTGGTGAATACATTATTTAAGCATTGATCATATGCCTTTAATTAGCATTGTCATTCAAGATAGCATCATGTGCCACAGTGAGCGGGGGCAACATTCACAAAGCATGCTTGGAAAAGCATCAACGCTGATTGAAAATAAAGAATAATGTTCCGATTTCATACAAACCTTTAAGTTTTATAATTTCACAAACATGACATTCTCAGTTATGGTATTAAATTGACGCTGCTTTGTGAATTTCCTTCCGGAAAGCTTGTGAAGCAGTGATTCGCGTGAAACCATCAACGAAAAGGAGGCAGGATGCAAATGAAGAAAAAAAACAACACGTCATCTTTTCTGTGGTGAGATCTGAATGAATCAAATGCTGTTCATTCACTGTCTCAGCCCCTGTGTCGTGTTCAGGTGTGTAAGAGGTAGATAGCTGGGGTTGAGAGTGCAAATATAAATAAATATATATACATATAAACCCTACTACTCACCCCATTTTGTAAGCGATCATTCAATTAATTCCTGTGTTTCAGAAAACTGCAAAAATGTTAAGCATGGATGAGTGAGAGGACAGACAAGACAACTGGAGACAATCAAATCAAAACAAAGGCGTGAGAATCTGAGATGAAGAGCTGGTAAAAACAGTGACAACAAACAACGTGTTCAAAACTGGATTCCTACGTAAAGACTCTTAAAACAGTATTTTAACTGTGCCTTTTAAACAGGTGCAGACAAACTCACCTGGAGGCTGGAGATGGCAGAAGGCGGGGTCATCAGAGTTTGCTCCAATAACGGGTTGAGAGGGGTGTTTCCTGGGAGGTGAGTGGCACGCCAGTAGATCTCCAGGTATTCAGCCAAATGCTCACATGCATCTTCCAGCTGGTTCTCATCCAAAATGACATCAAACATATCCTACGAGCGGACAAAAAAGAAAATGAGAAATGACATCATTTGACCTCCAGCCGCTGATAAAATTGTAAACACAAGTGGTAAAAAAGTTGACTTTCCAGACTGAAAGAAGCATTTAAGGTTAGTTCAAATAAAATGTACTCTGCAGGGAAGTAACTCCAAATTCCAGGAGGTATGAGGAACTTTTTTATTTATTTTTATTTTGATAACTTGAGGGATAAAGGCCTAGAATGACCAATCCTAGAAAATGAGTTACACATCTGGATTAGTATAGTCTTCTTTGTCTGTAATATGATTATTACTATAGGTGTAGCGCTCTCTTCAAATAGGGTCGATTGTATAATATTTGTCTTTATGTTCAATCATTTTTATTTATTTGTAACCACAAGAGGATGTCGGGGAGGGTTGGTTGTGGGTTGGATGGGGATATGTTTTATTGTGTACTTGTGATCTGTTAAATACCAGTAAAAAGAATATATTAAAAAAGTAGAATTTTCCAATCATTAAGGCAAACAGTGTTTTAATGGTAAATATGTCCATGGAAGTAGTTTTTATTCATTTCTCATAATGTGTGTAAAGATCATATTATCTTATTGTACACTATCTGACAAGCTAGGGTCATATCATGTCAGAGAAAAAGCAGAAAACAAGACAGTTTAAGACTCCCAGGGTGATGTCATCGGTCCACCTTCCTCTGCCTCAAGCAGATATACAGTACATATACAATATATACAGATGTGCGACGAGTTAAAGGAAATAACCATCATCCACCTTTTTCCTAACCCCATGATACCTTGCGTGAATTATGGGCACAGCTCACAGTTATTTCTTTCATGAACCGGTTTCTGTATACAACAGAAACCTGTCACACTTTAAATGGGATAATGTGATGGGACGGCCCGCGCTACGAATAAGGTGGATAGAGTGTCTCAGTAATCTCTTGGGTCACGACAAGCCTGTTGATGACTGCGACAGCCACAACATATGCTTTTTAATTTTTAACTCATCAAAGCGTTCAGTGACCCCTTCTCCAGTTATTTTGTTTTCCCTTTAATGTGTCACCATGTCACATGCTCACAATGACAATGCTAACACGTTGTTGTTTACCAGGTATAATGTTAACCATGTTCACCATCTCAATGTGATGGCAATGTCAGTCCAGGTATTTGGTCTTAAACCAAAGTAAAGTCAAGTATTGAACAAATTGAAATGTTAGACCTGAGGATGGAGCGAGAAAGATGAAAGGTCAGCAGATCAAAGTTCTTACAAATGAATTCACTGGGTACGGAATGAGTGTCACGTTCTGCCTTTCTGTCCGTCCCTCCAGCCGCTTTCACAATTCCCAAAAACCCATTCATTGTCAGTCTCTCCCTGTCCACCAGAGGCCCTCAGGCTTTTCCACCTTCCCTCATTTGTCCTGCAGCAACAGCTTTCATCCAGTCACCTGATCATCCCCGCCCACCTGCTCACCTGTTTCCACTTTCCTAATCAGCCCTGCAGTATTTAACCAGCCTTTTTCCCTGTCAAATTGCATGTTTCCTTGCCCAGTTCGGACTCAATACTGCTTCTTTTGGGAATTTCCCACTCATTACAGTAAGCTCATTATATTATATATTATATCATTTTTGTAATAAACGTCTGATCTTTCCGTTGCGTTTGGGTCCGTCCTTTGCTGCCTCACACTCACTCCCATGTGTGAACCAAATGTCATGTCAGTCCATCCAATAGTTATTTAGATTTTATATAGAGTTATTTCAATAAAGACCAAAAGATGTCAACCTTATGGTGGCGCTAGAGAAAAAAAATCACACCGAAAAATGTATCGGTTTCAATAAATCAACTACAAAAACACTTCAGGAACACTGAGCTAGATTCACTTTATACATTTGATTAACTTTACATAAATGAACTAAATTAAGAGGACACGTCTACACATTGCTGACACTTGACTTTGTCCATTCTTCAAATGAAAATTTTAACACAAATGGTCCACAAAAATCAAAGAGACAAGACCGTGGACGCGAGTTGTGGTTTTGGTCTCGGTTTCAGAACCGTTCCACCCCTAATATTGTACAGATTTATCACTTGAGATTTATCACTAGAGAGAAAATCTTTCACTCACAGGGGGACACTGAGAGAGTTTGTCTGCAGCCATCATCTGCACATTTAGGTGCTTGCTCTGAGACTTCCCCCTGGATTTGACCAGCCTCTGGAGCACCTGAGAGAGAGAAAGAGGAAAAGAAGATGTTAAAGGATGAGGGAGATGAGGCAGCCTGAATTCATGAGTGAAGTAACCCACTGTACCTTTGGTGAGGAGACTTTCACATAGACAATGATGGGTGCGAGGGAGGTTTTGGCTAGCTGTGCAGGATGGTTGATGGTGTCAGCGTCCAGAATCACCAGCTGCAGGGTTTTGGCGAGTTCAAATATCCTCTCGATCTCACTCTGAACCTCCGCTGCACAGGCAAGACACATTAGCTAAACTCAGGATTTCTTTATACCAAAATATTTCTGGATTTTATAATGCTGACATTATCACGCTCACCTAGGCTGGAGCGAGTGTTGGATCTCTCCATTATGGGTCTTTTGTTGAGGACAGATCTCTTTGCTAAGGACAGGTCGGCAGTTACACGGGTGATTGAGATTCTGCCGCAAATATAGAGAGGAAAGATGTGATGTGAGACTTTTTGTTACGATTTATCAAAGGCCTGACTTTCCTTAACTACGGGGAGATTATTTTGTAATCTCTTCATTATACTGACCTTCCCTCAAATCTGTGTTTCAGGAAGTCGAAGAGAGCTTTCTGCATCATATCCGTCACCTATATGTGGGAAGATGAGAGGTAAGAAACAGACTTTTTAATCAGACAAAAGACAAACCTCCAAAATAAATAATGTTATACTTTGGTTTAACGTCGGGATGCAACAACATCCAGATATAAAACAAGCTTCTGACCAGTGAACAGTGAAATTATATCCATTACTGTCAAAGGTAAGTAGGCTGCTTTACCTTACATGTACATGGATACAGAAGTTGATAGAGTAGCCAAAAAGTGTACTCAAGTAAAAGTATTGTTACTTTATAAAACCAAAAACTTAGTGAGTAAGAGTACTAAAGTATTTATTATTTAAAAAAAAACAATGTGGGTAGTGAGTAAATTAATGAGTAAAATAAAGAAAAGACAGATAAGCAAACATACATCTGTATTTGTAATCAATCTGTGATGAAATGTTATATCATAAGTTGTAGAAGTATTCATTTTCTCCAAAAGTTTGCTTGAGAAACAGTATGCTGTATTATTACTACTCCAACAAGTGCAATTTACTCCAAAAGACAACAAAATTCAACATCAAGAAAATTGTCTGTTTGCGTCTCTGCCAGGGCTCACTCAGCCCTTGACAGAGATAAGAACATAATAAGTTCAATAATAAGGTACATTTAAAGATTAATGGCCAATATACTGAACAGGTTTCAGATATAAAATATCTCTGTCTTATTCTAGAGTCCCAGATTCTGATTCAAACAACAAAATGCATCAGTGCATTTTAACAGAGGAAACAGTGAGGCAGTCATCCTGTGTCTGCTGGAGGTGAAACAGGGAGAGACTGACCTCATAGCCCTTCAGCGATGGTCCCACGAGGACCACCGGCCTCATAGAGGGCACCACATCGTAGGGAGGGACGTGTTCCTGCCAAAAATAGGGAATAACGAGGGGAGGGGGATGAAGAACGGAGAGAGCAGGGGTGAGAATTGATTGGGTTGGGTTTGTCTGTTGTAAAAAGCTAAACAAATATATATAATCAGGATTTGTCCGGAGTTCGCTGAATTAAAATGAGAACGTTTTACTCCACAAACTTCACCTGGTCCCAGATAAGTGGCAGAGAAAATTGATGGACGGGTTAACCAATAAAAATAAAAATAAATCATTTGATTTAAGTTATTTATTTGCTGAATGGACACTTTATGAGACCATGAGCTTCCTAGCTACTGGGACTAGGAGTAATAATAATAAATAATAATAATATGTAAATATAATTAGATATAATATTGTCGCAAAAAACGCCTCCTACATGCACAATCCACTGTTGCACTTGTAGTTTATAGATGTATAAAAAGTAATATAAAGGTATAACGTCTCCCAACAGCTCGTTTATAAAATATAAACCCAATGTTACTGTCTGTGGTAAACATGTAAAAACTATGCGTTATGAGCAAATGCTGTTTCATTATAAATAAGCAAAACCTACCTGTTTTTGCTTCTGTTTGGCTTGTGAAAACAAGAAAATAACAATCAATGAAAGAAAAAGACAGAAGAACGAAAAGTAGTTTTTTGTTCCTGCATAAATAAGAGCATGTGTAGTACTTACATTCACCTGCAGATGGCGGTGTTGTCCTCCAACTCCCAGTCACCATGTCCCCTAAACTGGAGGAGTTACCCCCTGTTTTCCTGCAACAGCAACACACTAAAATGATCAAACTTATATTGTGGGAATGAGTCCTCTGAGATGTTTGAGGCTATTAACTGACCTTTGTTTCTGCTCCTGTTTGAGTCTCATCGCCTCCAGTCGTAGAGGGCTGGGGATGAAGGTGATGTCTGCTCCCTCTTTTACGAGCCGGCCGATCCACCAGTCATTATTATACTTCTGTTAAGTTCAGCACGACATCAGCACCGCGTCACATATCTTGTTTTAATGTAATGGTGGGGCTCATCATCATTAACAGCACATGATCGCTCACCTCTTTGATGTGCAGAAAATCTTTGGCATCGAAATTGACTGCAGCTCCTTGGACAGGACAGTCCTCATCCAGAGCTCCGCAGTAACTCACATTTGTCTTTACTGCAAACGCTACAGGTTTGGACTGTACAAACAATAAGAAAAACACTCGTTAGTGATAGAAACCCGCAGCACAAACGTACAAGACTGAGGTTTGGACTTGAGTCATGAATCTGGTGACTTAAGACTCATCTTATGATTTGACTTGATATCCGCCTCATGAACCAAAAAGGAAAAATGACACTAAAAAAAAAAAAGAGTCCAGCAAATCAACTGCTTATTTTCCTGACGACACATACAATGATTCAATCTGACAGCAGCTAATCACGACAGATGACTAAAAACAGCATTTTGGCTGCAGATGTACTGTAGATTTAAAGTCTTTTGTTTGATTAAATGATGCCTTTGGTTTATAAATCTTTACACGTAGTAGGGTTGGAGTAGAGGTCGGTTGACAGTGACAGTTTAGTAACATATCAACTACGTAGCCTGTTTTCAAAAGGCAAACGACACCTGGCTCATCCTTTAGTCTGTTACCCTGTTCATCAAGAGCACTAACTGGTTTATATGTAACACGTGTGTCAGAGACGCTGCTTTTTAAACAATCTGTATTTCACTTGTGTAAACAGGATGATCTGATGACGGTCTGTGTAACGAAACGTCATCAATAAAGATCTCTGACTGCAAGTTGAGAAGACAGTGTGCGGGAGTCTTTTCTTCGACATTGTTGACCTTCGTTCTTCTCCTACCAACCTGTCGGTCTACAGGTGTGCAGAAGTTCTGCTCTATTAATTGTGTAAACATGCAGGTTGCTGGTTGAACACCAACAAGAAGCAGGCGGAGTTCAGTGTACGTCCAGTACGTTTTGGACGCCAGTTTAACACTAAATAGTGAGTAGGGCTGGGGGATTAATCCACATTTTTTTCAATTCTGATTTTGGCAAGATAATTGTTTTTTGTTGTAATACATTTTGTTTTTGTTTAAGAATTTTTAAGTTCAAGGAAATCCGCTGTAAAAATGTCCAATAAGTGCATGACATTTCTAATGTCAATGAGTAATCCTCTTAAATAATCGCGATCGTAATATCGTCCTAAATAATCGTGATTAAAACTTTTGCCATAATCGAGAAGCCCTAATATTGAGGGAAGAGAATTTGTTTTTCTTTCAGCTTTTGGACGATCTGATGACACGTCTGGTCAGACACATATTTGGCGGGACCATTTTTGGGGGAGGGGCATATATGAAAGTTCTTCTGGAGCAGTAGAGGCCCACATGTGGCTCCCGACTTCCTCTCTACATATTTTGACTCATAAAACAGTTCAAACGCTACAGATGGTCGCAGTAAAAATCACTGTGTGACGTACCTTAGCTCTGTCCAGCTGCAGTTGTGCCTGGCGCTCGGCTTCACGCCGATACGCCTCGCGGTCCTCCTCTGCTGACAGGTCTGAATCCGACGGTCTACTGGTGTACGAATCAGCCGACCCCTGTCAGGAGAGGGCCGACATAATTGTAATTCATAATGTCTTACATTAGGACGATGTAGTTATGCGAAGATTACTGAAGCACATTACTATGAGGTTACATAGATCTACTGTTTCTCTTCATCTGTCTTTCTGTTCTGCAGTCTTTGTGTGCAGGTGTGCATGCAAATATGTGTCTGTATTCATGAACACATTCATGCATCCACAACACAATGCGTTGCTCTCCCACACCAGCCATCCTCTGGTAGACCAAATATAGCACAAAGGAGGCAACGGCTTCCTCTTCTCTCCTGCTTGG
The DNA here is from genome assembly GCA_943593645.1 of Bovichtus variegatus. NCBI lineage: Eukaryota > Metazoa > Chordata > Actinopteri > Perciformes > Bovichtidae > Bovichtus > Bovichtus variegatus. The sequence continues at coordinate 455,007 of CALSCE010009645.1, read as the reverse complement.
CCCCAATCCACTCCATCATCCCCCACAGTGCAGCACATATATGCATCCTCTGTTCCCCATGTTTATTCTCCTAGGACATCGCCCTCATTAGCAAAATATATGCTGGTTATTTTCTTAAATGTTTGCGTCATAACCTGTAGAGCTGAAACGGTACGTTTTTTTAGTTGATTCTGATAATCATTTATCACGGCCAAACATCCATCCAGCATTAAAATGTGAAGTCATTTCGCTTTTATTTGTCTTATATAATATTAGTATATTCGGAGTTTTGACTGTTGACGGGAAACACAAGACATTTGAAAACAACCCCATGGACTTTGATACAATTATTGTGGGCATTTTTGACTATTTTTGGACATTTCAGAGTCAAAACAAATAATCAGTGAGTCGATAAAATAACAGTTTGGGTATTGTGTGTGTTCTTCTATATTTGGTATCTATTTGGCTTCTCTGAAGGAACTCAGTCCTGAATCTGTCAGTAAAGAGAACCGCTGCAGCAGAGAGAGAGAGAGAGAGAGAGAGAGAGAGAGAGAGAGAGAGAGAGAGAGAGAATAACAGAAGTGATGAATGAGGCAGACAAAGATAAACCTCTCACAGGAAAGTCCAATATTCATCATAACATTCATGTAAATATAGGGACTATCAAGCATATTCTTGCAAATAAAGCAAGGTGTAAATAAACAAAACAAAAAAACGGCACATAATACAGTTTTCACTTTGGTTTTCCTCTCCTCCAGAGTGCAGTGACTTAGTCCTGGTCATCCATCTTGCCAACATATACAAACGAATCCTCTGGAGGACCAATTAGCAATAGCACAACAAAAGGAAATTCAGGCTCAAAATACAAAAAAAAGTGCCCAGACATGAAAAACAACCACCACCTTTAGCTTTCTCTGCTCTCCCGAATGCATACATATAATGCAAAATATTTTTTTACCACTTCAAGCCCAAGAGAAACGGCAGGCAAACACCTCTCCCCGTTTTTTTTTTTTTTTTTGTTTTTTTTGTGTATGTCTATGTTAGATAACTAGATCTGATTTCTAGCACTGACAAGCTCTGCAAGGCAACACTGCACCAGTGCCAGAGCAGCACTGAGAGAGAGAGAGAGACAGAGAGAGAGACAGAGAGAGAGAGAGAGAGAGAGAGAGAGGAGGAAGAACGGGATAGAAAGAGAGACAGAGAAGGGGAGGCTGAATATCGTTGACAAGATACACTGAAAAGAGAAGGATGTTTACGAGGACGGAGAGTGACTGAAGGATGGTTGGAGAGACGGGAGAGTGTATAAACGATTTATACAACAAGATAAAGCGAGGCTATCTCGAGGGGAAGATGAGATTAGAACATAATAAAATGCTATGAAGGAGTGGAGTGAGACCTAGATATCTATCCTCATCACAGACAGAAGAAAAGAGGGCAAACACAGCAGGAGAGGGGGAGAAAGGAACAGGACCATGAGAAGACAGAGACACACAGATAGAGGCGGTCAGAGAGAGTTGCATACCTGGCTGATTAGGAGGACGGCGCTAGAGTCTGATACAGACATGAATCAGAATTTTTCTCACTGTAACAGCTTCCCTGTCTTCACTGGTAACGCGCTCAAACACACACAGACATAAAAGTGGAATAAATATGGTGGTGGGCGCAAGGGAAAGGCGTTATGTCAGAGAGCTGTTTAATGATGTTATAACACGGGGAGCTGCCTGGGCTGTGATTGCTGTTCGTTATTAATGTTTGGACACGGGGCTGTGGACCTCTGCTGTGCACTGGCTACCTGTCAAATCCTCAAACAAAACAGTGTTACCACCAATGTGACTGGACGGAAAACTGTGTATTCTTGCAGGTGAAGCCGAGCTGCAATGCAGAGTGTAATGATGAGAGTCCGTCTTTATCGTCTGGTCTGTGGACGTCTTGTTTTTTTGTTTTTCGTTTTACTGCTAATGTCCCCGTCTGGAGGCTAAAATTAACTCTGTTCCTTCCTATTCTGCTTCTGTGATTATTCTTCACACACTGCAACACTGATGGCCTCAACTCCACAGGGAGGGGCCGACAAGGAAGTGTGTCATCCAGCTAGTCGAGTCCTCGAGAGGGCCAAGTCATCCTACAGTCTAGGGACAGATCAGCAGGGGATTTCTACTTTCGTTTTATAATGATACATTGTTTTACATTCAGGTGTGTTCGAATTTTCTTTTGGGAAGACACGTACAGACGTCTTCTCAAAGTAATAATCCAGAAGATTTTCATTTAAATGTCACTATGTATCGCCGAATAAGGCAACACAATGGTCATTCAGCCTATGCATTTGCAGTATTACAAACTGGGTGTTTGTGGCGACATTCCCGGGAAATAAATCACAAGCGGCGCATAGTTAGTGAACGTTTTCCATCACCCAGCAGTGGTTGGTCCACCATAGAGTGTAGGGGGAGCCAGTGCGACAGACGCGCTATTCAACTTGTGTGTGAAGCGGCGTACCGCCTTTTTTTCGGGTCTCGGGCTGGAGTTGCGAGTAAACGGTTACTACAGAGTGGACAAACAGAGTAAAGGGCGACAACTACAGATGATTAAACCAATGCTGATCCAAAGGAAAACTGACTGACGTCACACAGGCGCTGCTGTTTAGATCTCTAGGAAGTGAGATCTAAAAGCACTCCTGACATTACCTCTTATTACCTGACATTACCCATAGGTGCCGCCAAAGAGAAGGAAACCGAGATCTTCGAGAGCTAAAATTGTAACTTTAAATTGTAGGTTAATTAACTGGTCAGCCATGATGAAGTATACCAAAAAGCAACTTTAAAGAAACAATTATTGATCTAAATGTTAACAAAACCCAATAAAGGAAAATCTAAATGCATGATTGAAATGTGCCACTCTCAAATTGATTGACAGGTTTTTTTTTAAACACAGAAATAACAGTAAACAACAACTAAATCCTTTATTTATATATATATATATATATATATATATATATATATAGATGCACCAGCATCTCAGACGCGTCGTAAAGCTGCAGAGTCGGGTGATAATTCTCTGTGGCTTCATCACTTTGAGTGACATTTCATGCAGCAGCACGCTTTTCTTTCTTTCAACTTCCAGATAATTCAAACAAACGAATAAACTGCTTTAATAAACACAAAGTCACACTCAGCTTACAAAGGTGCTTGTTGAACTGGCCATGCCAATTCTTCCCTCTAGATAATCTCAAACTATTTGAGACTTCAGATGTCATTTATACACAACTAACTGGAGCCTTATCAGCTAAAATGTTACCGAGCGAAACATCTAATGTTACTATCAGCCGATAATACTGGTGAACCAATAACCCGTCTACCCTCCTCACGGTGCAGACATTATACAAACACGCACACTCACTGGTTGAAGATGTTCGACCGTCCAACCAGCAGGTCTGCTTTAGGCACACCGGTGCTTTGAACTAAATGAATGCATGCTAATTTGCTCACTACGGCAATGCTTACACGCTGATGTGCGTGTTCATCGTCCTAGTACAAAGTACAGCTGAGGCTGATGATGTCATTACTTTTTGCAGACGATTGGTCATAAAAGCCAAAAAGCGATGAAAGTTTGACCCGACGATGGCAATGAATGAACAATTACAGGATCACCAAAGTTACTGCAACTCATCCTCTAGAGGTCATGAATGTCTGGACAGACTTTCATAGCTATCCATCACATAGTTGTTGAGATATTTCAGTCTGAACCAAAGGCATGTGCTGACCGACAGATCCATTTTGCCATCCCAAGATTCAACCACGCTAGCAGGGTCAACAAAAAAAACACTCTATAATCTACTTCACGCCTTAAAAAATGATTGGTAGTAATGTTGAATATATATTATTTCTAATAAATAGATTTAAAAGGCAACATAAAGTATGTTATTTAAAATTATGTAAAGTAATATGCAGGGAGTGCATGCTAATGCTAAAATCAAATTCCTTCAGCTAAATTTGCAGCAAGGAGATTCTGCACAACAGCAGAATATATTATTCAGGAGGCTGAAACACCAAAAAAATAAAAATAAAAACTGCAAGCTCCAGTGATTTGGAAATCCAGTAGCCAAATATCCAATTTCAAAAAGTGTTCGATTAACTGTGCGGTCGTACTTCAATGTCAGCAAGTTACACATGCACAGAGCTCTCTGACACACAGTGCGATAAATCACTCTGTGGTTACATCAATATCAAAGTCGAGATCAGGTGTAAACTGTATGTCAAATTGATCAATCACGAGTCAGCAAGGAACTGTGAAGAGCGCACAGCGGGGATGATGGCAATCAAAAAGTAAAGCAGGTGAAGGAATGAGGGAAACAAAAGCGTTGTTGAAGAGGGGGAGGCGAAGGAGGAAGACAAAGGAAAACAGAGACAGAGGAGCGGCGTCAATGGAAATGCTACAAAGAGATGAAGGAGGGAGACGTGGACGAGAAGGAGTTTTCAAGACGAGGAGAAGAAGAAGCCGACTGTGTCGAGAGTCGTTTGTACTTACTCAGTTCATGTGGTGATGCTGCTGCCGCCGGTCCCTCCCTCTCTCTACACACTACATGCTGTAAAATGCAGACTGTGCTGTGTCCCGTCCCCTAACCAGGGACGACCTGCACTGGAGCCGGCAACACCTTCTTTTCTATTCTTACCCCACCTCATCCCATCCCCGCACACAGACACACACACACACAACAACAACAACAACAACAACAACAACAACAACCAACGCAGCTTTTTGCGTCACTTGATCAAACCACGTCTTTACATTTACATCCCATTCTCGCTTATTAAAGTCCAATTCAACATGCAGAAGTAGAGGGGGAACAGAGAAGCTGCAGCTCAAGATTTCTCCTCCTGTGTCAAACCCCTCATGTCCTACATATATAACACATATATATCCACACTTATGGCAGCATACTGCTTATTGTATCCTGCTGCAGAAATGAGTCATACTCCACTGCTCCTCCATAGACACCCCACCCCTATCACAGACAAGAAACTATCTGCTCTGTTCGTGAAATCTACTCCCTCTGCATGAGACACTTTATCATATCACCTTTGGGTGGTGTTGGTGGTGTGTGTGTGTGTGTTTGGGGGGGGGGGGGGGGTGCCTGTTGTGCGTGCAGAGAGAGAAGGTATAATGGTTGAAAAGGAGCTAAAAGGTGCTCGTGTGAACAATGAACCCACATATCACATCGCCTGAGGCCTTCAAAATGAGCATCATGAATATTTTAGGCCGTGCAATATTCTCAGGGAATCTGGAGATTGTCATTAAGCCCCCCGATCAGGATAACTAATGTCCCCGCCTGAAGAAGATGTCTGCTCAGCCCTTTTTTTCCCCTCCTGTTCACTAACGTCTCTCAGTTAGACTGCTCCACATTCCCTCACGCTAATGGTGCCGTGCATGAAACTGAGCTGTTTTTCATAATGTTCGCAATGAATCGTTTCGGTAGGAAAGGAAATAATGCCTCTAGTCCTTAAAACCATCTGAGTGAATTTTAATGTGGAACTTTATTTTAATTTATGAAGTGTTTCAACTGCTTTCTTTTCAGCTACATTTTGGTTTGCGCTGCAACAATTAGTCCATCAAAAGAAAGTTAATTGGAAACTGTTTAGATCATTAATTCATTGTTTGGGTCCTCTATTAGTTTTGTTGTTTGGTCTTTGGCTTCTGTTTGTCTATTGCTATTTCCTGAATAATGTTTATTATTAAAAAAAAATGTTAACTATTTATTTTCTATTTTTTTAATTGTATAACCCCCCCCCCCCAATCCTTGTGCTTAATTTTAACTGGACATTCCTTTATATTGCCTCAATGTACACACTACCTGTCCTTAAAAATCCAATAAACAGACTTTTTAAAAAAAGAAGAAAAAAAATAGTTTGGGTCATTTTTCAAGCAAGAATGCCAAATACATGCGGGTTCCAGCTCCTCAAACCTGAGAATTTGCTGCTTGTTCTTATCATATATGATAATAAATTATATATGATTTTGTGTTGGGACTGTTGGTCACATAAAACAACAATTCAAGGACGTCACTTTGGGCTTTGGGACGTTGTGATGGCCCTTTACAACGACTTGTATCCACTACACGACGTTACAAAGACTAACATAACAATTAATCAAGGGAATAATCAGCAGATTGAACAATGAAAAGAATAATAATGAAAATAATCGTTAGTGGCATTGGATAAAACATTACTGTAAACAAACTGTTTACATGTTATTTCACTAAGATGATATATTTAATATGAATGTTAAATACAGCAGGCTTGCTTAATGTTTTTTCTTTTATTTACTAGAGATGCTTTTCCTTTTTTTTAAGATAAATTGACACATCTAATAAAAATACAACAGTTGATATTAGGGAGCGACTCATTATTGTTATCGATGAATCAGCTGATAACCATTTGTTTATAAAATGAAAACACGAGTAATAAGAAGATGTCACATTGGGCCCTGAGAACTTGCAACAGGCATTTTTCACTGTTTCCTGATGTTTTATACACGATTAAGGGACAATTACTAAAACATGATGTAACGGCCTTGGCTGTGTCAGTTACACAGCAGTAGTGTATCTATCTAATGTTTGCCAACATTAACTAACATTAGCCACGATACAAGTAGGACTTTTCACTTTCAAACGTTACGTACATTTTTGACAATTAACTTATCGATAAATTGTTTAAGCACAACTTTATTTTATTTAAAGACGCATTTCAACTTCTTTCTTTTCAACAATGTTTTTAGTCTAGGATTTAGTTGATTAAGTCCAAGCAACAGCTGGTTTAAATGCCTCAACTAAAACAAATATTTTCATTATCGATTAATCTGTTGATTACTTTGTCGAATAATCGATTAATTGTTTGGTCTATAAAAAGTCTGTCAAGTCCAAGTTGACGTAGTTAAATTACCTATTTTGTAAAAACCAACAGTCCAAAACACAAAGTTTCTGACTTATGACTAAGAAAAGCTGCAAATCCTTACATTTCAGAAACTGAGATTTTGGCATTTTTACTAGAAAAATGCCTTCAAAGGATTAATCAATTATCGAAATAGTTGTCGATTAGTTTTCTGTCTATCATCTAATCGATTAATCGTATGTGTGAATGTTTTAATGCACTGCCAGATGGGCCAAAGACATTTGTCCACCGGGGTGAACAATAAAGTTTTATTCTATTCTAATCCATTCTATCCTATTCTAGTCTAATTATTTCAGCTCTAGATTAATTAATCAGGACTAAATGGATACTTGAGACTGTGTAAAAGCCTGCAGGAATATAGTCTTGTAATTTCAGTCATATGGCCTCTTTTAAAGGAATATTTGAATCCTGGCCAGTGGTGGAAAGTAAGTACGTACATTTACTCAAGTACAGTACTTAAGTACAAATTTGAGGTACTTAACTTTTTACATTCCCTGCTCCTTTATATTTCTACTCTACTTCAATTCAGAGGCAAATATTGTATTTTTACTCTACTACATTTATTTGATAACTTTAGTTACTTTGAAGATTCAGATTTAGATTAATAATACAAAATATAATCAACAAATGATCTGTAATATATTATTATAGGTGAAGATAAACCTTATTGATCCTTTGGTGAAATTCACAAGCAGTATACATAGTAAAAAAAACTAAGCACCCACTTTACCAGCTGCAACTTTAAAGTGATGAACTCAATCATTATAATTCAATAAAAAAACATATATTATTCTGAAATGGGCCGTTATGCAGAAAAATTACTTTTACTTTTAATATTTTTCGATGCTATTACTTTTGTACTTTTACTTAAATAACATTTTGAATGAAGGATTTTAACTTGTATTTTACTTAAGTTACAGATCTGAGCACTTCGTCCAACACTGTTCCTGACGTTTCGAGGCTCGTGAACTTCGGGGATCTAGCGGCGGTTTTGGGATGAGCTCTGGACGCACAATCTGTCTGTAGCCCGGTGAAACCTCGTGACTCCTCACAACCTGATTTGTTCTCTTCTCTGCCGGACTCTTTGTGACAATACAACCCGGACACCTAAATCAAATACATCTTCAGAAAACAACACATGGAGGTCAATTAAAACTGTCCTGATTAAGTCAGCTGATCTACACGAGACTGTATGATTCACAACAGCCCTGCAGTAACATCATGAGGCTCAGAAATCAGTTAGTTTTGTCTTGAATAACACCAAATCTCCATCTGAGTCTGCCACACGTGCTTGACCTGAAAACATTAATTAAGAAAACTTGGCTGTGTTGGGATTTTCATGTAACTCCATGACATTTTTTCAAGCATTTTGCTGCTCTCTACTGGACAAAACAACAACTGAACCTGAGGAGGCAGCTCTGAGGGTGAAGATGCAGAGCAGAAATGTCCATGTATTGGATACAAGGATAATAAATGCAGAGCTACAAATTTATGTCTGCAGCTATAGTGAGTCCAAAAGAGAAATCTTTATTCCCCACTAATAGCAAGAAAAATATAGGCGCTGCAGCAATGGCAACAAAACAATGCAGAGACACCTGTTCAGTTAAAAAAGCAACTTCAACCCCTTATAGGTTTATCCAGTCTATAGAGCACAACATGGCCTAGATTTTCCATAGAAGCTGCAGCTCTTCCCTCCCACTGACAATCAGTGTGATAATCGGCCTGTGACTGTGATGTACCAAGGCATGATGTAGCCTAAAATGCATGCATAAATAAGGGGAAAGGAAGCCAACAAATGGCTCCGGGAGTTGTTTTTGTTACCTGCCGTTTGATGAAGCTGGATGTTGTGTCAGAAGACGTGCTGCCATCTGAGCGTTTGAAGCGACTCTTGCGTTTAGGCAACTTCCTGGGCAGCTGTGATGAAAGAGAGAGACATGCACAGGTGAGGGATCAAACAAAGATCTATAGGCAGATAGCATGAAACCAGCTTGCACTATGTGGATTTCTAAGGTCTTTCCTTGTCATTTTTAACAAAATAAAAGCCTAGATTTAGGGGGAACTGGTGGAAAAGAGCGGCTGTGCACCAGAACAGAGTCTATAATCAGCTGCAGCTTTGCCAATATCACATATATTTATCACATATATTTCAGAGCTATATTAATCCAGCTGCACACACTGGTCTGTCTAATGCAGGTGACATATTTCCTCCAGGCCTCCCGTAACATATAGCATAGTGAGCATGCTGACAGCAGGCCCTGTAGATTCAGGCTACAGGTGAGTCAGAGTCCTGGTCTGACTGTACCTTTACGCCAAACAAATCCATCTTACTAATGTGTGTTGGTTTTCCTACATTGTGGTAATGCATTGAAATGAATAATAAAAATCCATTAAAAAAAAAAGGCCTAATCAGACTGAAGCTTCAACATGTAAGGAGATGTTATCCTTCGTGTGTGTGTGTGTGTGTGTGTGTGTGTGTGTGTGTGTGTGTGTGTACCATATGTGAGCCTACTTAATGATCGCACCCACTGGCTTTAAACAGATCCAAGCATCAATCTGCAGTTTTAGTGACGGCGGAGGAGGTGAAAGAAATTAATAAATATATAGAAAAAAGTAGCTCGCTGCCAAATCGCGACGCCTCAATTCCAACAACAAGTAGCAAGACATTTCAGATAAACATTTTCTCTTTCTCCACGATTCCCCTGAACAAAACATAAAGTGTGGCGGATTTACCTGGAAATAGTGCGATTGAGAGCCTGTTTCCACAGCAGACAGAGGGTCTACGGGCGATTTGGACATTTTGACTTGCACCATCTATTGAGAGCGCAGGGAGGCGGGACGCACACAGACATGGGTTAACGTTACTGGAGGAAACAAGGGACACCAAATACATCTAAAAATGCAGTAAAGACAGCGGGGGAAGCGGCATGTAGGAGCGGAAAATATGGGAGAGGAAAAAAAAGAAGAAGGAGATTAATATCCGAGCTCAGCTGAAATGAAAAGCTAACAACATGTGTGTTGTAATAAGCTACATCGGGGATAAAAATGTAAAGCGAGCAGCAAAGATGCCGGAGCTAAAATAAACCGTTAGGACTGGAGCGTCACGGAGCCGAGCTACAGTTGAGGTCCGTACTAAGTGCGAGGCTCGTCCGGGGGTGTCCAGGTTGGCTTAGCTGCCACCGAAATCAATTAAAAAGAGGATACAAGTGTACAATTGTATTGTTCTTTTTTTTCCAGGGGTGTGTTGGTTTATATAAACACCGTAATTCCTCTCGTGTGTGTGTAATGTGGAGGATTCAAACAGTAAACCACAGTAGAATATATGTGGAATCTTCAAAGAGTGGATCTTTGAATTCATAATATAGGGGAGATTTTTTATTTTTTTTATTTTGGTAACAGATACAAATATCATTAAAAAATAAAAAAAATGTTTATTTTTTATTTTTTACATTTCATACATTATTTGTAACCAGTGATAGAAGAGGTATTCCGGTATTTTTCTTAAATAAAAGTACACTAGTAATACCCAGTGATGAAAGTAACCATGTACATTTACTCAAGTACTGGAGGCCTACAAGTTTGAGGTACTTGTGCTTCACTTAAGTGTTTCCATTATATGGCACTTAAGTAGTGAAAGAGGTATTTAGAAGTAGTAATAGTAGTAGTTGTAATATCACAGTGCATAATTACTCTGTTACAAGTAAAAGTCCTGCATTCAACCAAACTCTTATTTGAGTAAAAGTTTTAGCATTAATATAGTAATAGTACCATACAATTATTTATATTTTTAACCTGAATCTGCAATACAATATATAATACAATATAATCAGTACAGTACTTGTGTAGATGTAATTAGTTACTTTCCACCACTGTTTATACTTCTACTTCACTACATTTTAGAGGGAAATATTGTACTTTTTACTGCACTACATTTATTTGGTAGCTTTAGATTGCATATTGTAAATGATTAATGCAACATATAAAATCACCCAATACATTATGATGGATAAATTAATTATTATTATTATTATTATAATTATTATTAATTATGATATATATGTTAAGCTTCCCAGCAATATATAGTATTAAATTAGCTCTGCCTTTACCAGCTGCTGCAAAATTAGTGGTGTTATAATCCCAATTAAACTACTGATAAAAATAAGTAAGTATAATCAGGAAAATGTACTTAAAATATTAAAAGTAGGCTACTCAATTCAGAAGAATGTCCCCTGTTACTGTTATACTATTACATATTATATATATATATATATTGATTGCCACTATTCAGAAAATAGTGTGAAAAGTCAATCACAAGTTCTCACAGCCCAAAGTGACATCAATCTTGCTGAAGTAAAAGTACATATGTATTAACATCAACAAAATTCTTACTTAAAAGTAAAAGTACCCATTATGCAAAATTGCAGAAAAAAACATTATATTACTGGATTACAATTATGTGATGCATTAATGTGTCAGCATCACTAATATTGCAGCTGGTAAAGATAGGGCTAATTGTAGCTACTTTGTATACTGCTGGGTAGCTTAATCTATAATAACATATCATAATTTATATGAACTGTAATGTAATGTAATATATTAAGTTGATTTATATTTTGTATTAACTCTGTCAAATAAATGTAGTGCAGTAGAAAGTACAATATTTGCCTCCAAAATGTTATGGAGTAGAAGTATAAAGTAACATGAAGTGGAAATACTAAAGTTTGTAAGTATTGTAAAAGTACATTACTGTTGGAAATGTATTAGTTGTATAAACATGTTCTATTAATCACAACTAAGCATTCTTGTGCAGACATATTTAAAGGTTCTGCACACCCAAACAGGTGGTTTATTAATATGTTGGCGGATCAAACACGACCCCCAACTGCTGCTGGGTGAACTAACTAGCTGCTCTTGAAACTACATCTGGTTTTCTATTTCTACACCTATGCAATACTCATGTAAATTAAATTTGTTTTTGTTGCTTAGTGTTGTAGTTTTGACAACGCTAGCTGCCTCTCCCTAAATGTAAGCTAGGCTGAACCAGAGACTGTATAAAATAGTACTGGACTGTATTAACAGTTTCTGTGTGTAAAACAGAATTTAAGCACATTTCCTCAAATCTCTGCGTGTACCTTTAACACTAACATTGTGTAAGGTCAACTGTTAATGATACTTACCCAGTGGTTAAATATATTTCAGTATTCAGATATTTTACTCCAGTAAAAGTAACAATACTACAGTGTAGAAATACTGTTTCAAGTAATTGGCATGCATGAAAAAAATGTCTTTACATTACATAATACATAAAAGTATTAGCATTAATATACTTCATCATGCAGACTGGCCCATTTCAGAATAATATGTATTATTGAATTATTAAATTATTGATGCATTCATTTCAAATCATTTAAATCTGGCAGCTGCAATCTGGGGCTATTTTTTATCATTACGCTCAATCTGCAAACTAACTAAAGTTATTAAATAAATGTAGTAGAGTAAAATATGCAATATTTGCCTCTGAATTGTAGTGAAGCAGAAGTATAATGTAGCAGAAAATAGAAATGTCCACATCAATTTTACCTAAGTACAGTACTTGGATAAATGCACTATATTACTTTCCACCCCTGTACTATATATACCTTCCTCAACACCTACAGCACATTATTTTGAATATTTTGGTATACGACTGCATACAGCCTATAGTTAAACCTGGAACTCTAAGCCTGACTACAGTAGTACAGTATCAGATGTGTGTAGTGGCAGACTGGAAAACGGGGGAGGGGGGGTGGGACATGCAACAAAGGTCAAACCGGGGACGTTGCAGTTATATGACATGCTACCAAGTCGCTCCTTTCCATATCATTTTTATAAAAACATTTATTTTTAAAGACATGACACGGGGGGTTGAGATGGGGAAAATAAAGATTTGGCCACAGACTTTGTTTACCCTGCTGCTTATTTATCATTCCTCTGGTGGCGCCCTGACCTCACCGAGCCCACTTGTAGGATTGATGTTACAAAACAAGCTGATGACATTTGCCGTATGTGTGAGAAATGAAGACGTTTTAGATTGAAAAATCAATGTATTGATGTCGCTGATGCCTATGTGATTCACAGTGTTTAAGTTGTGAGGAAGTCAGCTGACGGTCACTAAGAGGTAACAGAAAAAATCTCATTGTTCTGAGACAGGGCTAAGGTGAACGACTGACTCAATCTCCCTCGTCATGAAGTCAGCATTGTTTGACTGATGATATGTAAGGTAAGACACTCTGGAAGTCCTTCAGAGAACAACTGTTTGGGGTAAAGAGATAAAGAGATCACACCGAGTATATCATTCTTAAGAGAACTAGCAACTTAATATTATAGAAGAATTTCTCCGATGTTTGTCAGCGATGGAAAGTATTTAAGTACATTTTCAGGTACTTGTCAGCCTACTTTACTCAAGTATATCCAACGTATGCTTTATTTATTGGCTACTTCTACTCCACTACATTTCAGAGGGAAATATTATACTTGGTACTTTGCTACATCTAACTACTATAGTTACTTCTTATTTAAAACATTTTACCCATACAAAACTTATGATCAACTTATGAAATAAGATGCATTGTGTTATATTAAAGGCTCCACATGCCCTCACAGGTATTTTCAGTGATGTTACTGATCAGACCTACTCAGGTTGGAGTTGTTTGAAGCTATCCTGCGATTTAGTGAGGTCATCATGTACTTGTATCATGTACAAGAATCATAAAGTTGCAAATTGCCCTGCACCAAAACTAACAAAAGATAAAGAAAATATTTTCTATTTTGTATCACATGATGATAACGTGTGTACAAATCATTATCTTGTGTACATATGATCAAATATGCAATCCTAAAAATAGGATTATATCTTTTCATATTTTCTCTTATTTTACTATGTATAGTGTACTTTATTGTTATTACATATTTAAATGTTGTCTGTTTTAGTATTTGTATATTCCCTTTTATATGTTTTTGTACTGTTATTGTTTTCAATGGTATTCTATCTGCCTATGAGATCACCTCCTGTATTTGAATCTTATTTGTTTATATGTGTGGTATTTCCTTGACTTGAGTCCACCTGCTTTTTGTGAGCTGATTTCTCTTTTTCTTTTTATACTAAATGTTCTATGTCATACAGGGGGGTGGGGTTTACATGGGTTTCAGATTTTTATTATTTTACTATTTTTAATTCGGTAAATCTTTTAATCTGGAAAGCACTTTGTGCTTAAGCTTGAAAGTGCTATGTAAATAAAATTATTATTATATATCTTTCGTGAAGGCTCCATCTATAACAGTCTGACTGGTGCATTTTGCATTATGAGTACTTTTACTTTTGATACTTTTATATAAAATATGCTGGTAATATTTATGTATTTTTACACTGTGGTATTGTTACTTTTACTTTTTTTAGTAAAGGATCTGAGTATTTCTTCCACCGCTGCTGTGTGTGAACCTCACAAGGTTTATACACTGTTCAGTGAATAAGAATGAAGGTGTAAACTGACTTTTCCCTCTTCAACATCACTTCTGGGACTCTGGAGATCACAGCTGGTGGTGTTTGCCCGGCCGGGCTCGCTGCAGACGCGGCTTCACCTCTAGAGGGAGTGCCGAGTTACTAAAAGTGGGAATGAGAGAGTTGTGTGAGCAGCAGCGCGCGGGAGCTGAGGAGAGCTGCGTCAAACCAGCCAAAGTTAAACAGCATGACACCCGCACTAAGTGGAATTTAATTTCAAAGTAAAAGCCAAAAAAATTAAGATTCTGGAAAATAATTGGGGACTATTTTGACACTCAAACCAATCATTCAATTGAGCTAAAAGCCAATGGTGTGTTGTTGTTGTTGTTATTATTATTATTATTATTATTATAGTAGTATGAAAACAGAAAGTTCAGTTGACTGTCAATTTACTGGGGAAAGTTCACATCCATAAAGCAAAGTTCTCGATGTCTTAAATTTCGGAAGTATTTTGAGTCTATCCAAATTATAAACAATAAAAATTGTGGTCGTATTATGCTACAGGAATTATTTAGTAAGTCATTTGATTTAATTGCCTACTTGTTCTGTTAAGTTTTTTCTCTTTAAAAAAATTAAAAATAAAAACTATAGCACATTTACCCCATGTCCATGCATCCTATTGGGAGTAGAGTCATGCCTGTTATGTTATCATTTTTTCATAATGATGCCCAAAAACATGTGGTTTTGTCTTATGTCACATGATGCGAGTGTTGATTTTTCTACAATGAATAAAACATTTTTATTTAACATTAGTGCCCCAGTAAACACAGATGGATCAGCCCCACGTGAAGATTATAAGACAACAGTGCTTTTTGACCAGTCAGAGTTTCAGCAGTTTGGTTGAATGTTGGTATTCTTGCTCACTGACTGACTGACATTACACAGGAGTAAATGCAATGCACAATATGAAGAACACATTAGAATACAATAAATATGCCAAACTACTACAACTAATATACTGTATACTGAACATTAGAGATTGTATGGACCCAGTTAAGAGGTGAAATACTGCCCCCTATTTATTTGGAGCAGGTGGCTCAGAATTACACATTGAACCTCTAAACCCGGCAATTATATTTTTTTTAGGGTGTAAATAATGAACTAAATAGTAAACTAAATAATTTCCTTACCATTGTCATCTAAAGGAAATCAATGAATGTGCTATGTTCTGTGTTGTTAACAAGTTGTCTTTATTCTAGTCTGCTCCCAATATATTTAAGTGTTTTTTTTTTCTTTTTCTCCTTTTGTAGTGTTTACTTTTTTCTTTTCTTTTTTTAATAGGCGATATATGAGTTACCCTATTTCTTGCTGCCATGTTGAATGCAGTCATGCCTGTTATGTTAGTTTAAGGATACGAGTACTTCCGCCACCACTGCCGGTTGTAAGAGTTTTAATTTGAAAAACAATAACCGGAAGTGCCATGTTTGTATTTCCCCCGTCTTGACAGTGGTGCTTGGAGCCGAGAGGGTCAGGGGGAGGAGAGGAAAGGGAGTGGAGCGAGAAGACGACAGGAGGAGATCCACCACAGGGTGACCAATTTAACCGGACCATCCTTGGACAGCTATCGGCTACAAATGGTCCTCCACCCGGCTGGCCGCTCCGACCGACAACCGCACCGAATCGGATTGTCTGCTGCTGTCCTGCCGGGGGAACAGAAACAGAAGATGATCACGGTGAGTCCGTCTTTCTGACTGTTACCGCTGCTGCACACTGCAGGCCGACATATATAATATATGTTCTCCTGTCACACAAACGTCTCAAACGCTGTTGCACCGAGCCGCCGCTGCCACTTCTCTGTCAATACACCGCGTCCGCCGGAGTGAATGACATAGCTGGCAACAGTTGCTGTAAGGCCTCCTCTTCACACTGGCGGTGGTGGCAGAGGATACACGGTCAGTACATGTTTTCCACTGGCGGTCAATAACAACATATCTGTGTGTGGAGGGAAAAGGGATGAGCTGCATCATTGTGTTTCTTTTTACAGCTGACAGTCCTGAGGGGCGTTAATAACAGGCTGCATGCAGAAGCTTGCAGGTCGCATCTGATCTGGTCATAATGATTCAGCCGCAGATCATTTTTCATAACACAACTTTAAACTTAAACACCTCCATGTATAACCTACTTATACGAACACACGGGGTCGATACATGTTGGGCTTTTGGAGTATTATTCCCCGCTATAGTCCTCCATCAACTGACTGACTGCTGAGGAATGTGCAGCAGCAATAACATGTTTATATCTGTTTATTTACCCAAGACTTATGTTTGTCAATACACTTATCCTGCGAGATATTGCTTTTTGCTGCAGGCTGAAGGACATATTGCACAAAAATAAATCGCTGCAGGGGCGTGTTTGTGTCTTAACTTGGACTACCGGACAAAACTGAATGGTTTTATGGTCCCCGTTATGGTTGTCACATAGGCCATGGTGTTATGTAACAAGAAGCCTACGCTGTTTGAATGCGGGCCCTCTCACACACGGCCAGCCTGTGCATGGCATTTATACACCGGATCGCAAACATAGCACATCATCCGCACATGATCAAAAGAAATAAAAAAATAAAAAGCCAATTCAACGCGTTGCATACCTTTTGACCTTTTTGATTTCCCCTAATTGGTTGATTTATTTTCGCATCTGTATTATCTGGATGACAACTGAGCCGTAGAGGCACAGATGCATGCACAGCTTTGGACTTGTCTAACTGGAACAAGCCCACAATGAATGACTTTATGCTCGCTGTTTGTGGCTGAAACGCCACTGTCTGTCCGGTTGAAAATGTCCCCTAGGAATAGTCAGTCACCCCCGCCTTCCCTTCTCCGCTTCCCCTCCCCTATCCTCTCCTAACGCTAGTGGGGGAAACCGGAGAGTACAGCCAAGCACCGTGCAAACACACACACCAAGCGGCTGGCAATACCGCGACGTTTGCAAATGGGTACAAGCTGGTCGACCTTGTGTAGGGTAGTGAGGGACGCAGCCGTGGAGGTGGGAGGCGAGGAGAGAGGGGAGGTGTGTGTGTGTGTGTATGTGTGAGAGACGGGGAGAGAGAGAGAGAGAGAGAGAGAGAGAGAGGGGGGGGGGGGGGGTGTTCTCCTTGAATCTTGTCGATCCGCTGCCAGGGAGGAGGGATACGGCGTGGACGGATACGTGCCAGAGAAGGCGCATGCAGGCAAGATCTAGCGAGGAAATGCTATTTTTGCTTCAACAACACAGCATGCCTCTCCGGTGAAAATGCCGGTCGAGGAGGAGGAGGCGGCTGCGTTGCGTTTGCGTGTCTCTCTGCACTGTGTGGAGCTCAGGGCGTCTGGAGGCCTGGTAAGATCTGCTGGTAGCAGTTGCTGTGGCATATGTGGACATTTAATTCATCAGGGCGAAAACGACCACGCTGCTACACTATTATATTAACCATTATAAAATGCTGTATGGTTATTATTGTTATATTAGAGATATAGATATTATAAACAAGTGACCGGTTCAGTATAAACTTGCATATGAATATCAAAGAAATGATTAGGCGAATATTTTAGATATTTTCTATAGCCACAACAACATTGTAGGATCAAAAATGGGACGCACCATCTGACTTTTTCTCCCCCAAAACGATTCCTCAACTAAGTTTATCTGCTGTAACACACGGATGGATTACTGAGCGGCCTGCTGGGCACAGGCTCAGGGGCCTTCACCTACAAAATGACACTTTAACAGACACATACCCAACAGGAAGAGAATCAAAATGACCACAAAGAAACATAAAAATACTACGGAAACGCTAAAGACTACAAAGAGACCACAACAACTACAAAGAGATGCAAAACAGCTGCAAAGAGACTCTCAACAACTATGAAAAGGGGCAAAACAGCCACAAAGTGACACACAATGACTACAAAGAGACTCAAAACAACAACAGAAAGGCTAAACAACTATAAAGTCTGTGTGTTTTTGCTGCTTTTGTAGGAGAGGTGTTTGGGCCTTGTGCATGTCTGTCCCCAGGGGCCCATTGTCTCATTGTTCTCTTGTGAATTAACATGAAGCCGGGCATTGCTGATGCACTAAAAACAAAGTCACCGGCCCACCATGGCTGAATAAAAAATGACTTTAATAACAGCCTCGACTGATCGTTACCCAGTCCGCTTAATAAGGGCCCTATCAGTGCATCTCTACTCTACATGCCTACTTTACACATAATGGCAAGAGATAACGGCAATATCCATAAAACATGGTATATCAGATTTAAACCTTCACACATTGACGGTATGCTTTTTACAAAAACTGGAGTCAAACATTGTATATTTAAACCATCTACAGTATCATGTCAAACAGACAGGGATGTCTAGCAGACATTTTTTAGGAAAAGTTTAATTTAAAGATCCTTTCAGATGCTTTTTAAGACTCATACTATACTCTGCGTTGAAAAGTAATTTGTATTTGTTGATTTCTCTCCAAAGCTCCATTACTTGGTTAACCTTAACCTTACAATAACAGGTACGCCTCCTTCCTTATTTAAAAAAACAAAATCCAGAATTAATGAACATGTAAATATTTCTCGTTTTAAAAGTTAATTCTCTGAATGTGTGCTGGACGTTTCAAGTTTTCACGTCACTGGTGTAAGGCGCACATTGAACCTCGATTGGCTCAAAACTAGCTGTGATGTCACAAATCCTGCTTGTACGTCCACGTCTTGAACTGAGATGTAAGGTGAGCTCAGACAAACTTCTCTGCTCTTTCAGCGGATCAATGTGAATGCAAACTCTGCACAAACATTATTCTGCTCAGTGAAGCTCAAAAGTCACAGTCAAGTGACAACAAGCAAAACACATCTTTGACTGGAGGGGGGGCTTTAAAGATTATGATAAAATGGACTGTAGAATAGAAAACTCAATTGGCATTATTGTCCTTCTCTGGTGCTCAAAGTGCATCTTCACATATAGATTTAATGCTAAAAGGGAATTAGCTTGATTTTCTAGTCATTTCTAAATAACTTTTGCTTTAACGCTGCAGGGCTCACAGATCCTGTCATGCTGTGTTTCCTGTTACTGTCTTGATATTTGTCTTGACAGTGTCCTGTTGTCCGGTGGCATTTATCTGTATTTATTACTTTTCTTTTTATCATCGATTTGTGATAATAAACAGAGCTTGAAGGAGACGCTCTTTATCTTCAGCCCAACTGACTCCAAAATGATGTGTGTTGTGTGTTTATACCAGGGGGGTTTGTTTTTGTACGGGGGTCAAATCGAGAAAGTTCTGGTTCACCTTTTTAGAAAAAAAAAAAAAAAAAAAAGCTATTTTGGGTGCTATCCTCCCCCATAGTTTTGGAAGTAGCTTGTTCCTCTCTTATGAATCTGTCTGTTTTATGAGAGGACATTTCAAGTGTGTCCGGTTATCCAGGAAAAGGGATTCATGTGCATTAAGTGGACAATGATGTTTTTTGTATTTCCTGTCATTTTGGATGAAGGAGATCTTTAGGGATGCAACTAACAATTATTTTCATTATTGATTAATCTGCAGTTTATTTTCTAGATTAATTCATTCATCTTCCCAGTTTCTCAATAATGTCTTTAAATGTATTGTTTTGTCAGTCCAAAACCCGAGGATATTCACTTTATTTTTTAAACAGAGAAAAATTTGAGACGCTGAAAAAACAATTTTCTGCCACTTTTGCATGAAAAATGACTGATATGATAATGAACAAAATAGTTATTATCGTGATTTATTTTTCTGTGGGTCGACTAACTGTTGCAGCTCTAGATCCTAGCTAACAAGCTATTGGGAGAGCTAAATGTGTGTCAGGACTGTTCATTAATACGAGTATTAGCATGGACAGACTGGGCAAGACATCCGCGTTACTATCATGATCTGATGTTTCTCACCCGATCTACTCACTGCTTAAATTTGAGCCACGACACCATCCCATATCTATTTGTGCATTGGCTTTTATTCAATCTACTGTATGTGTTTTTGCTTTTTCCTCTAGACCCAGCAGAAGCCACTTTATAGGCCTGCCAGCAGAGACTGGTCTTCTCATTAACCTTGGTCTCTGATCACTGGCCCTGGCACAAACATCTGGAGCGTCGTGAAGCAACTGGTTGACCCCATCCAGTCAGTCCCACCCTGTGGCCCTGCAGTGTGGCCTCTACAAACCCCTCCTCACTACTTCAAAATATTGTCCACAGGGATAAATGAGTGATCCGGCTGCAAGGGAAAGGTCTGGGACATGTACCAGAACCCCAACAGGTAAATGAACAACTCCTACACATGGATAGCGGAGGAAATGGTCCTCCTACATGGTAATCAGTTTGAGTAGGAGTGCGTCCTGGACTCGGTATGATCTTGTTTGTGGGGCTCTTTGGATAAGGATACATGTAGACACAAAAATCACAAGAAAACTCCTAGACACTTCTCTTCTGTTTAAAAAGAAAGTGCCTTGGAGTTTTCTTGTGATGTTTATGGTATCAGTTTAGTTTAGTTTATTAGGATCCCCATTAGCTACATCTTTGCAGCAGGGGTCCACAAAACAGACTTACGCAGTGGCAATGCAACCATTACAACTTGCATCATAATTATCACAATACAGAACAAACGGGTCAAAACTGAAACGGACAAAACAATTCAATACAATTCAATAATCAGAAAATTTGAAGTAGTCCGTCAAACTCCAGTGTCCCCAACTCCCTGCATGAAAAACAACCCGTTTCACTCCTGTATTCCTGATTCACAGTCTCAGATAGACCCTCCACATCCACAAGCTCCATCAATATAATCAAACTTGCATTTGTATGATTTCAAAAAAACTTGGCAAAAAACTAGTTTCCACAATTTTTCAACGTTTCTACCCGAAAGATGCTGTTTTACTAACATTTTGAATCAACTTTTACTGTTTTCTTGTTTTATATGTATAGGTAGTTCATTCTTGCACTTCTCGTTTGATTGCGTTTGTTTTTGCTTTCGGTAATGTAACATTTTCAACAATAGTCATGTCTTTCTAAACAGAATAATAAGTTCTAATACAAAATCAATTAGGTTTTTGAAGCAGTATTTCTTAATAATACAAGTAATGAATAGAGTAATCTGTTTTTGACCAATAACCAGGCTACATAGTAATGCATTGCAACAATATTCGTTTTTGTGTTTACAACTGAGTGCTGCAGCTGTTATCTGTCTTTGACCTGATCCCGTACTGAGCGTTCCTCTCTCTGCTCACACAGAATGTCCTGGTTCAGTGGTTTCCTAGTCGCCAGAGTGGACGACCGCAAGACTGCGTGGGGGGAGCGCAATGGCAAGAAGTCCAAACGGAAGGGAGGCTCATCTCTCTGCAACCCGCGTTACATGAGCTGTCTGCGGGACCCAGATGCTATGGAGCCCCCCTCTGGAGCCCCCCTCCATCAGCACCACCGCGGAGGGATGGCGGGGGCCGTGGGAGGCGGGGGCAACTTCGGCGTCCGTTGCGGATGGCAGGAGGACCACTACGGCAAAAGGGGAGGGGCTCCTGGGGAAGGGGTGGGGCTTAAAGCAGTTGACTTGGGCTTCGAGGACGGCGAGTTGAAAGGCAGAAAAGGGGGATGTAACGGAGGAGGCGGGGACATGGGCGATGACGGTCCCAACGGCGCAGCAGGTGTGGTGACGGCTGCGGACTGCTGGCTTAGGGTGGTGCAAGTGTTCCAGTCGAAAAAATTCCAGTCTCGCAAACTGGAGCGCCTATACCAGCGTTACTTCTTCAGGCTGAACCAGAGCTCATTGACCATGCTCATGGGGGTGCTTGTGATCGTGTGCGGCATTATGCTGACCTTCCACTGTGTCCACGCCGCCCCTCACGTGGCCTATTCGTCAGCCCTTTCGGTGGCGATGGCGCTCTTCATGGCTCTCATGGTGGTGTGCAACCGCAACGGCTTTCACCAGGACTACATGTGGATGGTCAGTTACCTGGTGATCGGAGTCTTGCTGTCCGTTCAGGTGTTCGGGGTGCTCATGGTGGCACCCAGGAGCGCCTCGGAAGGCATCTGGTGGTCCGTGTTCTTCATCTACATAATCTATACTCTGCTGCCTGTGAGGATGAGAGCGGCGGTGCTGAGTGGAGCAGTGCTGTCCATCATACACGTGGTCACCACGTGGCAGATCAATCAGGAAGACCAGTTCCTCTGGAAACAGGTAAGACTGTTTTGACTTGAACTGACACTGATGGTGAACAGGGTGGAAACTATTTTGAGAGTTATACATCCTCTCCTCCTTTACATCTCAGACAGTATGTCAGTTTTTCTGATTAATGAAGTTCAGTATACTCTGATCAAGTTATGTGTGTGTGTGTGTGTGTGTGTGTGTGTGTGTGTGTGTGTGTGTGTGTGTGTGTGTGTGTGTGTGTGTGTGTGTGTGTGTGTGTGTGTGTGTGTGTGTGTGTGTGTGTGAGACAGATACAAAATATAGTGTATTGTATTATTGTTGCAATGGGGTTGAAAAAAGGTTGAGCTGAAGTGAGTAGTTAATTTATTTATTACAGAAAATGTATCCGTACCTATTTTGATAATCATCGATTAAGTCCAATTTCAAGCAAAAATACCAAACATTGCTTACTGTAAGCTTCTCAGTTGTGCAGATTTGCTGCTTGGTCAGACAAAACAAGACATTGAACCTTACAAAAAACGTGAAAATAATCAGAAAATTCAACGAAAATGAAAATAATTAATAGGTGC
Source organism: Bovichtus variegatus (assembly GCA_943593645.1). NCBI lineage: Eukaryota > Metazoa > Chordata > Actinopteri > Perciformes > Bovichtidae > Bovichtus > Bovichtus variegatus. Next base: position 431,878 of record CALSCE010009645.1, on the reverse strand, counting down.
AGGCCAAAAAAAGTGTTTCATCACAATTTAGAAAATTGGAAAAATGGAGGTTAAAGTAGTTAAGTAATTAAATACATCAACAAACTGAAAACTGTATAGTGATAAATGATCACTGCAGACTGACTGAACTGGAAACATTGTTAAGTCGCTGCATTTCCAGGTCATTTAAAAAGCCTCCTCTGTCACGACGTTTATGATAGGTTGGTGTTCTACCGTGCGAACTTGCACCACAGCGGATCCAGTGTATATATTGCTCCACTGTGTTTCGTCACCAAGTTGTATCTGCATATTTACATGTATTCTGGGGCTTATGGGGTTTTCGGTACAGTGTTGTTTGTGCGTCATGCCAAGGACCTAGGGGCTCGCTGAAGGTCAGCGGGCAGAATGCCCTGGCTGAACGGCTGTATGCGTGTGTGAGTGTGTGCTGTTGTGTGACAGTGGGAGAATACCATGATATAAAGCAGTATCACTCAGGTCTCTGTGCTCTCACACAAGGGACGCTTTGTACTTTTTTCCAAGGGTGGGGTGACGAGGGTGAGGACATCGGTTGGGGGGTGGCTGCTCGCTTTCTGTAGCTGTTTCACAACTGTCGTCTCCTTAGGGAAAAGTTATGGAAAACATAATGGGAAGGCCATTACATGAAAACAATAGGGGGATATAGGACTAAATGATTAATCACTGATTGTCACTGTAATGTCTCTGCCATTACTGTAAGGTATGCATTCAGTAACGTATCCTCTCAGCCGCGTAACAACACCCCCACGTGAATGCACAGTTTGTCATTTCTGCTGCTCGGATCTCTCAATAAAAATTAGAACAAAAGACGGACTTTGATGACGTGATAAAGTAGCGTGGGATCACGGGAGTTTTTGTCTTCATTGTTAAACAACCACCACTGTCCATGAAAATCTATTTGACATGACTCAGGCAGAAATCATGTTCACGGACAAGATAATGTATTAAAGTTTTGCTGCAAAGGGTTATGAGTTGTGCCTATACTTCTGAAAGTAATAAAATAATATCACGGAGCCTCTGTAGCCTGAACCAAGATGACAAACTCTTTATTGCTCCCACATTGTCGACGGCAGCGGCGGCACATTACAGCTTCACTCTTTCTGTTCTTACCTTTCACAATAAAAGCCCTAGACATGTAGACTGCATCACTGCTATAAATTCACTCGCCACATTTTTCTAAAAGGGAACTCAACAAAATAGCTCACAGTTTAATTCACGTTACGTTTATTCATGTTTTATCATTTCATTCTAATAAAAAGCTGCAAGTAACGTTAGCTAACGTAATGTTAACTGTCTAACTTACCATTGGATGAGGCGACTACCCTGCTACTGTAGCTAATGTTATGAGCCAAATTCATTGTGGGGTAGCCCAGTGCTGTTATTCGTGGTCAAAAAAGTCTGTCACATTGTACCTTAGGGCATATGTTACTGTGAATAAAATTACAGAACATTGTTGGAAATATTTGGGATAATGTAAGTACACAATTCAACATAATATATAACAGGTCTAGTCTTTTTTTTTAGAAATTTAAATGTGGAAATGTTACATATTATACTTTTTTTTTAAACATTTTTATTATGAATTAATTTCATAAGTACAGGACTAGGACAGGGGTTCGTGGGAACTCGGTAAAGGCTGTGTGCTCTGTAAGATCACGCGTGATATACCATCGTACAATCCATCACAGGCTCCAACAATGTTTGCCGTCATTAAGTAAATGAATGTCATGAGATAGCTGCGACCCGGCAAGGCTGTTCATTCCTAAGGTTGTCCGCGTACTATATGTGACACAGTAAAACGGCATCATCAATCACTGCTTCATGCTTGTGTGCGAGTATTTCCTCTTTCTCCAATAACTCATTAACCTCACTGGGTTTCTGTTGGTGGTGATGGGTACACATGACGATGACGTCGTGTATGAGGAATGTGAATGTAAATGCAAATTCTTTTTTCTGTCTTTTCGTTGCCAACGTCTGTTTGCTTGCACTGCAGATTTGTTGTGTTGAGCAGTTACTGTTGACTTGGACAGTACCTCGATTCTGAATGTCCGATTTCACTCTATCATGAGTGCAATTGTGTTGATTTCCGAAACATGCAATTATGTTTGTTATTTGTATATAAGGCTGTACAATGTAGTTTGAAGCTTCAACAGAATTAGATTCCGGTGGTGGCTACATAAGATTGTTTCCGACTTTTGTGATCCAAAGAACTCCCAGAGCATTGTAAAGTCCAAAAGATGTAATCAATTCCAAAATTCAAAACATGTTTTTATCTTACGAAATATTGTAATCCATATTTGTTGTTTAGCCTTTTAAAAACAACATTTGCATTTCGGTCATAAACTGTTTTCTCTCTTGCTTGCGGCACACAAAGGGAGGCACGCGCCTGTATTAACGGGACAGTCTAGCAGCTAAATAATGGCGACATGAATTACATTTGTATACATGTAACCATAATAACAAAAAATCTATTCACCATTCAAAGCTTAATTTCAAAACCTCAATAAAAGCTTTGATTGTAAGAGAGAAAAAAAGACATTTGGTACAGCCTTATCTGTAAATCAGACTGTAGTTTTGTGAGCTGCTTATAAATGGATTGCTGAGTTAAATCAGTGACCAGCTATGGGTGGGTTTTAAATGCCATTTCCCCAAAACATAAAAAAAAAATCATAAATACATGAACATTTATGGACAGCTTGTTCAGAAAGCATGGACACTTTTTTACCCGACTTAATTGCCTCAGAAACACGGGGCAAAGTGTCAGGGGTCAGTCAGTGTTGCCCCTCATCACCACATCTTGTCCTACCTGATGACACTATTTTATCACAACACTTTTGGTCACTTTACATAAGAGATTTTATGTTTATTTTTTTGTATTTTTCTCTGACATTCTTTCACATAAGTCTGCTTATGTACCCCCGTCAATGTCAAGCAAATCTTAGTTAATCTGCTTCATCGGGAGTGTGTGAGTGTGTTTTCATGACTTATTGACTATGAAACAGCCTAAATATGAAGAAATTAAAAGTTTATTTACAAACTTAAATGATCATAGTTTCGTATGGAGTCAATTGTCATACATTTTTCATCTTGCACAGAAAAGTGTTCAAGATTTAGAACCAAGTTCTGAGAAGCTTTAAAGACAAACGACCTTTACATGATCAAGCTGTGTCTTTTGGGACCAATGTGGTTGTAATTATTACACAATAGCATTCAATTCATATAGAGTAAGCCTTGTGTGTATTTACTTTCTTATAAAATCTGTTCAAAATATAACAACTAGCTTGAAGAGTAAAGCCATACACTGCCGGTACATAAACTGACATTGTGACGGACAAGCTTTAAATTTAAACTACTAAATTACATTGTCTTTCAAATTGACAGGCCATTTATTCATTTATTACTATGAATTTCAATGAAACCACAAAAGAAAAGACCAACTTAAATCCAAAATATAAGTTGGAAACAGAACAGAAGTAAAAATAGTTTACTGATATACTTAAAAAAATACCATTTATCATATTTATCACAATATAATCACACACATCTCTCAGTACAACATGTTGAATGGGGATATTGTATGTTTGTACTTGTATTAGTATGAGTTAAAGACATCTCTTCGGCGTTATCCCGTTTTAGACCAGAGTAAACTGAGGCTCTCGCAGACATCTCGACGGTGTCTGCCTGCCACATGAGAAGCATTTCATGTTCGTCTCTTGAAATGTAAGGCCCTTAATCCCCTCAAACCTTTCAAAACACATGAAGTCCATCTGGCTGTTTCCTAAACTGTATTGCTCTTGGCTTTGGTTAGTTTGTGTGTTTTTACAGCTGCATACAGTAGAGTTTAGTGTCTGTTCTAAGCTTCACTTTGAGCGTCTTATTTGGCAAGCTCACACCATAAACTAAGTTTTATAAGTGGGTTTGAACCCATCTACTATACACTGACTATCCATTAGTACCTCATACAACCCCACTTTAAAAAATCCGAACTAGGAGACGTCCTGTTGCATGTGAGCATCACTCTGCTGTTACTTCGCTTGTTTTTGGCACATGGGAGAAGTTAGCTTTCAGGGCTTTCTGGCAGAAGGGGTCTATTTTAACCCAAACCACGATCTTTTCCTAAACCTAACCAAGTAGTTTTGATGTGTAACCCTAAGGAGATTTCTGGCAGAAAGCCCTGAAGGCTGACTTCCATATGCTGTTTTTTTTGTGCTGCCATGTCTGTGATTCTCAGACTCCTCAGCTGAAATCAATTAGCTATAGCAGTACAGTACACACATGTGCATGTCCGTCCCCCCCCACACACACACACACGCACACACACACACACACGCGCACACGCACAGTCCTATGCTTTTGTTATGGTTGTCACTTTCCCTTCTAGTCTCTATTAAATGTTGAATGTCAGAATTGCTTCAGTTTGTTTTTCTTTGGGGAAAACAACATCACAAAGCTATTGTCCTGCCTGTATGTGTGGGTGTGTGTGTTTGAGTGTGAATACTGACATGTACAGTGCGTGCTTCTGTCCAGGATTAAATCCGAAAAATGCACAAGTAAAGCCCGAGCAAACACGGCACTCTGCTGCTTTTTCACGCTCACTGCCGATATGTTTGTCAATGAATTTCTTTCTTTTTTTTTTTTTTGTCAGTGTAACTCCTCATAATAACGTTCTTCACCCCGGCATTTTTTGCTTTATAGTCCCCAGCAAAGGCTAGCATTGTTGTGTAGATGTTGTTGACACAAGTGCTGTGAGAGGTCAAAGACTGGTTCCTAAAAATACCCAGCCCTTGGCGTTTCTGCTAACTGTTGCGTCATATGGGACAGTCTTATCAGAGCCTGCGTCAGAACAACAGGCAGGTCACTCTAACCCCCTTTACTCTGCATGCACATACCCTGAAGGCTAATACTGTATATTTACAGATACTACAACAATTTCTTTATCTTTTTCCTCTTCACGTTAATGAAGCCTAAGCTAATGCATTTTGGGACGGACCTTTGATCTTTGACCACATCAGAGACAGTGGGTTAAGCCTCTAAAAGCCCATTAAACAGCACAGAGGGCAAATTAGGCCTCGATGAGGACAGTCAATACGTTTCACAGCTCGCCTTGTCAAGCTCCCACTAAGTGTTTAAAGTGTGTTTTTTTTTATTTATTCAGTAAATAAGATAATGGGATAGAGTTAAAATAATAATGTGCTGCTTGTGTAGTAACGCGCGTAGTCAACTCGTGGCCTCACGTCAAACTTTCCAAATGACTGTTCACTCAATTTTCCAATTTCTGGGATGCAAATGCATTTTTATCACAGCAAATCTGACACCGTATGAGCTGTTCGCAGTTTCACAGCACCTCCCTTTGCTGCTGGAATAACCTTGTGTGCATCAAGATGGGAGTACTTGGATCCCAGTGGAGGAAGTGACAGCCAGCGTGTGATGATCACCTGTGCAAAGCTGCAGCTATAGAATAAGACACACAGTATAAGTGAAGGAGGCGGGGAGGCGGTGTGATCAGAGGAGAATCCGATATTCTCCCGACGCGGTCCTTTTCCACAGTCTCCTTGATAAATAATTTGTGTTTAACGCGGCAGCAGCATTTTACAGAGGATACCTCTCACATTTACTCTTTGCTCACGACCAGGATGGGTGCTGCTGAATGATGGGATCACACACACACAACATTTTAAACTATCAACATTTTATACTTACCGATGTGATATAATCCCTATTTGTTTCACAATGCAAACACATTTCACTTGTTTGTAATTGACTGACTGATTTGCAGGTCTAGTAAATACAATTAAATGTTTCAGTTGTCAACTATTGAATTAATTGCCAACAATTTTGATAATCAATTAATTGGTTTGAGTAATTTTTTTAAAGAAAAAACAGTCAATATTCTCTGATTCCAGCTTCTTTAATGTGAATATTAAATGTTTCTTTACCCCTCTATTACAGTGAACTGAATATCTTTGAGTTGTGGACAAAACAAGACATTTGAGGATGTCATCTTGGGTTTTGGGAGACACTTAATTGACATTTCTTACCATTTTATGACATGACATTTATGACCAAACAACTAATGGATTTATACAAAAAATAAAAAAACAATGAGAATAATCTTTAGTTGCAGCCCTAGTATTTACTTGTATGAGGATTTCATATATACAGATTTACACAAACACACAGACTCAAGTCGTCCATACCACCACCACCAGCCAATCTGTGGACCAATAAGAACGCTGGAAAACGAGTTTTCAGTTTAGCATCACTTCTGAGAATGAAGGGGAATAAACAGCATCGCTAAGTGTCTCCCTCAGTGCTTGTGTTCAGCTGGTCCAGCGGTTGCCATGGAAACAACTACGACTCAAGCAGCCAGCAGACCCAGTTCAGCCTGCTGGTGTACCGTTTTGCTTCAAGTTAAAAAAAAAAAAAAAAAAGAAGAAAAAAAATCAGGTCAAAATTGATTTCTGCTGTTTGCTTTCTCCTTCTGAGAATCTGAAAGCTCGAGGACCTCGATGTTGGAGGGGTCCGGGATTTTCGAGGCACACTGCTTGTTTGGTTACTCGGATAGATCCCCCGCCCTGCCCCCCCCTCCCCTCCCGCTGTCGAAATGAGACGGTCCATAATTAAACATGACGATGACAGAGGAGAGGTCATATGAGTGGAGGTGCAGGGGGAGAGGGAGGGATGCACAGGATGTTGTTTGGCAGTTGTGCAGTTCAGGGAAGCTTATCTCTGGTATCTTGACTGTATGTCTGCAGCCCCAGTGCAGGATGTTTCTGTATGGTCTCGAAGTTTTTGGGGAAAGCTCTCTGGCTTGAATAATTGACCTTGTATGGTTCTGTCATTTACATGAGATATGTACTGTATATCTTTCTGGCACAGATAATTGTTTTCATTGCTAATTACAACTCCTTTACATTCCTCTAATGTTGACATTAATCCTCTAGAGGCTCTTTGCTTAAAACAACAAGGAAGTTTCTTTTTGTGTCGCTAAAAGCGGTGGTAGTGTTTCCATGAGCACCTCCACCTCGTGTCGCAAAGGTCTTAATCTGGCTAGTGCGTGCATTTGTTTTGGAAGCGAGTGAAATGTTAAATTGAATTAAACGTATTATTCATACCATTTTTCTTTTTCAAACACAGCTCTGTGCAGGATGCATAGCGATGATGTTATGTATCTATTTGTGATTATGTTGCACCAGTGTAAAAATCATATATTGATGACCATGTCTCACAGTGTATTTAAAAAAAATAAAATAGATAGACATATTACATACCAGTCCAAGAGGAAAAGGGCCAATTCAGGATCTATTTTGAATTATTTCAAATCCTGTGATTCTCGCCATCTGTTGAATGACGGACTAAGGTTTTTGCCCGTGCTTTATCACTGTTCCTTTTTTTTAAGCTTTTTTCTTTGTTGTTCTTCAGTCAATTATTTTCTCATTTCTCTTTGCTGATCCTGCCCCAGTATCAGCCATAACCACAAAATAAAGCGTGAAAAATAAAATTCTCCAAAGGAAAATCTCCCCCTGCTTCCTTTTTACGTGCCGAATGTACGACTCACTGCAAACCTTTGCCTGTGAAAATGTTATTTAGGCTCTTCCGGTCTGCGTGATGTAAATTCTTTCTTCTGATTTCACAGGGAATCGAACCCGTGGACAGGCATTAAGAAAAACTTCGATAGAAACAGCCGGTTTTATCACTGATGGTCTTGTTTGCTTATGTAGGTCATATAGAGGCATCAGTATTAAATGAAGACTGTTTCATAACCAGTTAAAAACTCCTTGTAGAAGCTTTAATCGCAGCCGTTATCCCTGAACCTGTTGTCCGTCCGCAGCACGTAAGGCCCAGCGCCTTGCAGGGGGTCCCATTCGTTCCAGAAAAAACTTGGTGATATTTTGAAAAAAAGGTTTTCATTTACTCAAGCTCCCTTCTTTTTTTAACATATTTTTGTTGTTCTTTAAATAAAAAACTATTTTGCAACTCCAATGCCAAAATACTTTAATAGTCAGACTCTCTCCACAGAAGTCACACCCGCCTGGTTGCCAGCAGAAATGTGTGTGGTGTGTAGTTTTTCCGTGTTCGGACCCCCCAGAATGTCCATGTTTACAGAAACATGACTGAGGAGCTTGAACATGGTCAGGATGACCAGGATAACTTTACATTACAAGTCTTTGTTCCAGACAAGGCTGTACATTATTTATGTAACGTGCATGGTCTTGTGTTTCAGTGCACAGCCTCAAAGCTGTCTAAAACAGAAATTGCAGAAAAGCCAACAAAAAGAACTATTTATGGAAATCTTTCTCATCAGTCATGCTTTTATGTTGATGGATAAGAAAAAAATGTTTCTTCACAAATACAAGTGGTGACAGGGGAGAAGAGTTGCCGTGTGTAATCAGTGTTTTTGTTTTTTTTTAGCTTAAAAAAAAAACATGTCATAAAATACATTGTGACTGGCTTTCTGAATAAATGACACTTTGGGGAGCAGAGATGGGGAGCAGAAACAGTTGCCTAACAGTTGCACCATTTCCTGTTTTTAAAAGAAAATAGATATAATATCAGCTACTCACTCCCTGCTCTTAAACAACATGATGACGACAAATTACATTTGATATAATATTTATAAGGTATAAATCAAGAGAGACTTGCTATTCACTGCGATGGAAACAAATAAATAAGTGAAATTCTGAAAAAGGACAAAACTGCTGTTCATCACAAATTATAGAAATTATATCATAAAATATAGAAATGTACAAAGACTGTACAGGTGATTGTGCTCCAAAATATCTTTTCATCTGCAGCTTTTTTAAAATGATTTTTTATGTGAAGTTTTTCCCTGTGTAAAGACAGCAATGTAGAGGGTCTCAGTGAGCTGCAGCCTGTCAACGCTCACCTCCAGACCACCAGGCAGAGTGCAGGCGTGGCTTTACTCTTTATCTGTTGATGTGGTTCTGGTCATTCCAGATAAGGGCAGTGTGAGCTGTGTGTAGACATGAGGCTCAGGCTGAGTACACAAACCCAGCAGCTGCCTGCCCCCCCACAACCCCCCCCCCCCACACACACACACACACTCTTTCACAAAGTGACAGTGAGCGCAAGTCAGAGTGAGAGGAGGCAGGAAAAAAAATGAATGAAATGAAAGAATATGGAAATAAATAACCGACACTCAAGGAAAGATAAGGGGCAACCTACGGGGGAGACTCTTATGTTTTGTCACGAGTAAAGCACCGTCGGTGGGTTTTTCAAAGCCTGATCTAACACAGATGTTTTAAGGAGTTCCAGATTCTCCTCAAAGGCCGATGAGCTCTGACTCGCTCTCTCGCTGGCCCCGTTTCAACAACAATATCCCATCAGTCATTGCTCCCTCTGGGAAAAGGTCTTATACATAAATCCAGCATCCTGCCATGTGAGCATGAAAAATTGTTCCCAGTGTATTTAAGTGACCCCAGAACTCCAAGAGAGCTCCAAACCATTTGAAGTTTAACAGAGCTGAAAGGGTTAGTCGATTAATTGACAGAACAGCGACTGTCCAATCACAGCGTAGGAAGCGTAACTAGGCACGGCAGGCCTGTCAAGTTTTGGATTTCTCCACATGTTGAAGCGGTGTGAATGGACTTTAGTATGAGCGATATTTGACATCTCAGGTCCTTTCACACCTACCTGGTTTGGGCCAGACTTTCAGACTTTTCAGTTCAGTTTTCAGTCAACAGCCCAACCTTGGTCCGACGAACAGAGGTGGTCTCGGTTTTGATTAAATTAAACCATGGTCCGTTTCATTTTTAGTGTGAAACTTTATTTTGGGATGGTTTCAGACATTTGGACCATTTACAGGAAGTTCTGGCAGGCCAGTGTCATGTGAAAGAGGACGAGCTCAGGACAGCAGAGTCCGTCCTCTTATCAATAAAGATGATGACAGGATGTAGGTATGTCATGTATAGTTCTTTAGTGCGTGTAAAACCAAAACTAACCGGGTCAAATGTACACAATTTAACAAATACGCAAACCTTGCTTTGGACTTTGAGGTGTGAAAAGGCCTTTAAAGAGTTTTGCACCAAGAGTTTTTTTTTTTATCTTTCCAAAAACCAAAAACACAAGAACAAAAATGTGAGAAGTGGATTAAACTGTGTTTGTCAGCTGAAAGGTCTACGATCATTAGCATGTCCCACTAACTAGCTAACTAACTCCAGTAGTAATTGAGTGCTGCTACTTCCAAGGCTAAGAATTAGCATATCATTAACTTACACTGTGTAAAAGCTGGCCCTGGATGCTAACAAAGCTAATGTTACCTGAGAATGCGTTATGTTTGCTAAACACTTTGGTTAGTTATCTTACATTTTTCCTTATCATACTTACAATACTAGGACTTACTGGCTCTACTGCTCCACTGGGAAAGATCCAGACTTTTCATCATCCATGTAGCCATTAAGTGCATATATAAGAGCCTTTTTCAGGGATACTGTTTTAAGTGCATATATGAGAGCCTTTTTCAGGGATACTGTTTTAAAATGCGATAGCTGGAAAAAAGGACACCTGGAAATGGTGTTTATAGGCAAAACTATCAGAGTCAGAAATCCTTTATTAGTCCCACAGCGAGGAAATTATCATGGTCACAGCAGAAAGGTAAAAGGAATACAATAAAATAAGGGGACACTAAAATTAAGTGGGAATTAAATAAAGGGCAAATGCACACAGTAATACAAAAAAAGAACAATAGCAACAATAAAAATAACAATAGATAAGTAAAATTAGTCAGAATTGGTGAGTGTGCTAACGTTAGATTAATTAGCTCGCTAGCTGCAGGTGATAAAATCTGCAGGTGACGGTTGTCATTTCAACCAGCAAAAATGCCGGTTTACGGCTAGAAATGAGAAGTCTGCTTTTGTCTACCTCAGTCTGAAATCAAAAAAACGTGAATTGATTGTCTCAGATTTGGGCTCTCTTAACTTGGACATTTTTACTGTATATTTGACATATTATATAAAATGATTTATCCAGAGTCCAAACACTCTGAGGATACAGCATGTTCTGACTGGTACGTCGATGTAATGAGCCTGTAAGACAAAGTCATCAGCCCCCCCCCCCCCCCCACAACCAGGACTCCCCCCATGGCCACCCCTCCCTGAACCTGGCTGGGGGACTGCAGGTCTTTGGAGGGAGGCTGTGGAATGTGGGTGATAGTTGCTAAGTGAAAGCTGCGCTGCCATCTCTGATAATTCACAGTCTCCGTGGGTGTGAGTCTCGGACCAACACTAAGCAGAACCTTTCACAAGACTGAGAAAGAAGCACAGAGAGAGAGACTCTTCAACAACATTGAGTTATATATAAAATCACCACCATCATCACTTCTCCATCTTTCACGCATAAGAGGTCTATAATGACTGCTGGCTTCAAAATGAGCTCTCTAACAGGAATATCAAGTCAGGAAAGTGAACATAATACCTGCATACACAATATAGCAAAGCTTATCCCACATCTTTGGGACTATATCTTTGTATATTGCATATTTATTTTATAATTCATACCTTGAACCTTTGTGCATTCCTTGAACAATTTTGCAAATTTCTTCACAAAAGCACTTTTAAAAACTGCACAGCTCTCCCATTTTTTATTCAGATATACTTTACAAACTTCTGGATGAGCTGTAGAGGTCGGAGGTCACATGTAGAGAGTCCAGCCAGGAGTCAAAGCGTGAGATGACAAGAAGCCTGGACCAGAACCTGCGTTGCCTTCTGGGTCAGTAGGGGACGTATCCTCCTGATGTTGTAAAGAGTGTGTCTGCAGGAGCGGGCTGTTGCAGCGATGCTGGCATTGAAGGACAGTTGGTCATCCAGTGTCAGAGCCCTTCCCTGGAAGGAAAAGCAGTTCGGCCTTGTTGAGGTTGAGTTTCAAGTGGTGTGCAGACATCCACAGAGATGTCAGCCAGACAAGCAGAGAAACCCAGGTCCTCCCACGACCTGGGACAAAAAGACTCGGTTGAGTGTCACCTGCATAGCTGAGGTGGGAGGAGCCTACTTGGCAATAAACCGGATTCTGATTTTTGATTGTCAACAACTTTTACACTGACTGACTGACTGACTGATTGAAGAGACAAAGCATGTGTCTGGGGGAAATGCATCTGATTTAAAGGGATTAAAACTTCTGATCTGCAAATTTATTTCATTTCATTTTTAAACCTCTGAACTTTTCATTCTGTCAACTGACTTGTACCAGGTCTGCGTATGAAGCGCAGCAGTAGTACCGTCTGTCTGGGAAACCTCTTAAGATCTTCCCTGACCTGCTAATTTTGTGCATTTGCATGCATGTTTGCACACACACAAACACACACCTTCCTGGGATCAGTACTGGGTGTTGGCTGAGTATTGTTAAGTGCGATGGAGAGCAGGATGGGGGGGATTAAAGGAGGGGTCAGGTCACCTACCGCCGTGTGAACATGAAAAAGGAAAGAGATGCTCTGCTGACATTCTGCAAGAAGAACCGTGTACTATCCGGAAACCTCGGCCAGGTTGATTAAGATTGTTTGGTTTAAAATGGATTTGGCTTCTGAGTGCTTACCATTAGTCACAGTCTGTCTGGGAGAGGCTTGTTTAACTACTTCATTGCACAGACTGACTGTATTTGTTTTTCCTGTTGATCCAGCTTTCCTTAATGTTGGCCCTTTAACCTGCAATAACAGATAAAAAATGTTTTGCACTTGGGGTGCAGCGGAAACAAAGTTGAGAACACAACATTGACATATAATCAACTTCAGTTCAATCAGGAGAGACAAGTGAATGAAGTAAAGATTATTGTTTATTATAACAGCTTAGACTTAGACTCGATGGGGAGATTTGTCATGATGACATCGCTGATGAAGCTGCCAAGACGGGGCGGTAGAGCTGTGTATTAGCTCAAATCTCGCGTTACGACACGTGTGGTGATACAGGGGTTTACGATTTAATATATTGCAGCAAGATGATAGGCTAACAATGTAGGTGTGACACTGGCTACGCTACTGGATAGACCAGCTGATATCACGATTGACAGCCCAAGACAATGACAGCAGGATATTATGAGTGAGCATGCGTGAGGAGTGAATGCAGGATGTAAGAGAAAAATAAACCACAGGCCTAAGCATGCAAAAGAGCTGGAGCTTCCTTTGATATGGTGTTAGCAAACAGTTGCTTATTTACCCGTTCAGTAGTTACGGAGCAACATTCGGAGCGACAGTCTGTTTCTGGCGAATTTAAGTGCGATATTCATTCTCTTTTAGCTCCGTTTTTGGTCTCCACTAACTGCCGTGAAAAAAATATCTGCCTCCTTGGTTAAATGCTTCAGTGTGTTCACTAGACTCACTAACTTTATCAGTCACTGAAAACAGCTGCCTACTGCGTGATGCTATGAGAGTGAACCAAAACAGTGAAGTTGTGGGGCAGAAAACCAAAACAATGAGCTAAAAGATACTATGAACCTCTGAGGGAAGCTGCATAGTTTGGTGATCATTCTCTAAATGTTGCATCAGTCCACCTTCTCTCACACTGCTCTCGAATTCAAAGAACACTCTATCCCAGTCTGAAAAGGGGGCCTGATGGCCTTAAAAGACAATGTTTATAGACCCACTGTCAGGACCAGAGACTTCCCGCTAAAGTAAATGCCTGCCGTGCTAAATCCATCATAAAGGAGGAGAGAAATTATAAATAAAAGTTTCTGAACGTTCCATTAGCGCCTCTCTCATCCGTGCCTGCTCATCCAACTCTGAGGCAGTAACTTCAGAGAGGTGATGATGTTTGGAGGTGGAGGGAAGGTGAAGTGCTGCTGCTGAGGCTTTACCAATGAAGGGCAGGTGGATATTGTTGCATTTAGCACTTCTTTGTTTAGACACGTGTTTTTACTTCCCACACCACCACTAGGCTCTGGGGATGCGATGTTATAGGTCAGTCCGTCCACCACTTTGGACTGAAATAACTCAACTATTGGGTGGATTGCCCTGACTACAGACACTCATGGTGCCCAGAGGATCAATCTTACTGACTTTAGTAGTCCCTTTTTTTTTTTTGCGCAACCATGAGGTTGACATTTGTGGTTTTGACTGGTTTTGGTTTTGCCGTGAAATGTACAAAGCTTCATATCGCCCTCAGGATGAAAGGCCATAACTTTGGTGATCCTCTGACATTTCCTCTAGCACCATCACATCTTTGTCATTCATTTATGACCAAATACCTGTAAAGATCATTCCCATCAGCCTCTACTGTACTTTGTGTTTTGTGCTAACTACTGTAGCTACTGTCTGCATGCTAACACACTAAACTAAGATGACATGCTAAATATTATACCTGCTGAATATTAACATGAAAGCATAGTCTTTGGGAGCTCAAAGCACCTCGTTTCAACATAATTCATAATTCATAATTCTAAGATAACTATAATGCCTAGTTAAATAATATAATTCATTTATACTCTAAATTAATTATCTCATAAAAGTATCTCATGATTGTGAGGAAGTAAAAGTAAGATAGTCCATAATGTTTCAGGTAAAGCTTTACAATGTGTTACAGTAAACTCGTATACACAGTTCTTACGTTCTTACTCTTAAATAGGAGATAATAATTATCAGAAGCCTTTTCAGAAATATTACTTATCTCATAATAATGTTGTTGTTGTGGCTTTAATTATGAGAAAATGACCCCTTTACACTCACTTTTTCATGTTACTTTCTCCCTTAAGGTTGAAGGTTGTTAAAATCATCTTATTTTACACTATCTGACTGCACTGCATATATATCTGTATCGATATGTGAACTATAGGATGTTTACTTCAAGTGAAATATTCAAACCTTAGAATCAGTGATTTTTACAGCTGCACAATTCCATCAAATTGTATAATATTGTTGAGCATCATTTCATACACATTAACGCAAAATGTATTTGGTATCTTTAGAAGCTTTTTGGATACCCCATGAGAAATGAAAATGCCTTTTTTTTCTTTAAGTGGCAAGACTAAATATCTTAGATCACGTCTGACTGTATGACAGTGAAATAAAGAGCTCAGTAGGTCTAACGAAAATGCCTTTGTTAGAGTTATTTACTTACTTTATTGTGGAGGTATTTCAGGTATGCAGCAGACCTCCATAATTCAGCAATGCATCCATAGAGCCATGCTGACCAT
The DNA here is from genome assembly GCA_943593645.1 of Bovichtus variegatus. Classification (NCBI taxonomy): domain Eukaryota; kingdom Metazoa; phylum Chordata; class Actinopteri; order Perciformes; family Bovichtidae; genus Bovichtus; species Bovichtus variegatus. The sequence goes on along the minus strand of CALSCE010009645.1, from coordinate 416,728 downwards.
TTATTGATGAAGCCTGCACATCCCCCCTAAGCTGTTGGGGCTTTTTGTGGAAAAAATACATTTTAATCTATGTTATGTGTACTGCTGTTTTGACTGTCCTGTCTAGATCAGAGCAGCTCTTACATAATGCCATTTTGATATCCCGGGATTAGTCCAAGGTCCTCTCCATGGACTGGCTGTCGGCCCCCCCCCCCCCCCCCCCCCCCCCGCCCCGTTGCCTCCTCGAGTACAGCCCCCATCGACTGAGCATAGCCACCGCCACC